>JBBPCW010000127.1:8544156-8560322 GCA_037974425.1 Phenacogrammus interruptus
TGTGTGTGTGTGTGTGTGTGTGTGTGTGTGTGTGTGTGTGTGTGTGTGTGTGTGTGTGTGTGTGTGTGTGATTGCAAGTATGAGTGAGGTTGCTCTGGGATGAAGCAGCATGGAGGATCCCCAGACATGGCAGAGGGCAGCAGGTCCAGGCCCAGTGGCATAGAGCAGTGCCTGTTAACCACCACGGCCTGCTGCACACTTAGTAACACAGCAGCACAAGGCTCTGTTCAACCCTTTTCAGGCAGACAAGAGAGCTGTATAACAACCTCCAGGAGGGAAGGAGAGGGAGACAGAGAGAAAGAGGCTGGCATAAACACAAGAACATGTTTCCCACAGTCTGCATTACTCAATTAAGAGTGTTTGATAGAGGATATCCCTTATTTTTTTATTTGTTTTTAATGCAAATGAGTATATTTACTTCACTACCAACCATCTTTCACAGCGCTTTAAACGTGTATGGTACACAGTATGTATAATGGCTACCTGTGTGTGTAAAACATTGGGCTTTAATATAAAAGTGAGAGAGTCTAGCTCTCACCTTGGTAGCATGGTGTGATTGGGAAGGTTCTAGACAGTGAATGAAATCCAAGCAAACGTTGGAAAATTAGGAGAAAACAGTGTCAGTATTATCATCATTACTACCTTGTAAATTCTGTAACATTCATCAGCATTCAAATGTATTGAAGGATTGGATTTTACTTTAAAATTTCTTAAGATCACAATAATTTTGAATTAAACCAAACATGATTTCTCAGGGCTGCTGTATTAATTAATTAATTTATACATTTATGTTCGTGCCTCAGACTTGAGCAAACATGTGAGAAGAAATATACTTCATACTTTAACAGCCATTTTTGACCACTCTTTACCAACCGGCAATAAGTTCTTCGTGACCTGAATGTGTGTACAAACTGACGGAGTGCATACACCAATAAAGCCAGTGATGAATGTGCTGCAACCATTTCTGACCAGTATATCAGGCTGTATTGTGCTTGTAGTGATAGAAAATATACTAGCAAACAGAAAGCTTCAGTTACACATACTGTGTCAAATTAAATATGTATGGTCCATCAACCAGAGTTACGTATTCTAATGAGTTAAAGGTGACAAGAATGAGAACAATGAAAAAATGTATTCCAGAAATTGGTTTCTCCACAGTGCACAATACCTTTGGTGCACATATACCACAACACAAATAGTTTTTTGCTTGAATAGCCTGCATACATGATGCAATAATGATGTGTACTGTTCACTAATAGGAGAAGATGAAAAGCAAGAATAAGCTTGTCCCGCGCCTGCTGGGCATAACCAAAGAGTCAGTGATGCGGGTGGATGAGAGGACCAAAGATGTGGTGCAAGAGTGGCCCCTCACTACAGTGAAAAGATGGGCTGCCTCCCCCAAGAGCTTCACCCTGGTGTGTTCCACCTTTTCAGCCTTTTAGCTCACTACAAGCCTGATGCTACTTTAGCATTACTTTTTATACAGGTTTCTACTTTTAGGATTTTGTTTCCATAGACTGGATGTTTATGCTTTAAACTGGACCTCTGTTTTAAGGTGCTTGTGTTGAACTGGATGCATTATTACTAACATTCTAAGGTTACCAGTTTTGGACTCTACTTGAGACTCAAACAATGGATGCTTAAAGCTGAAGGTAACGCTACAGAGACCACAGTTTGGGCACCCTTGGTCAAATGACATTGACTTTCTAAATGACAGCATCCTCTATTGGGAACACTTTTAATAAATTGTTTTTGGGTTTTTGCTATTTTTCAAATTTTAAGATGGCAGAAAAATCTCATGTTACATGTGCAAAAGCAAAAGTTGCGGCACATGCGTATGCTATGTGTTATTTTCCCAATATCTTAAACCTGGCCAAATTAAATGTGTTCTTTGTTCAGCTGAAAAGGTTCATTTTAATTTAGAAAAAAACATAAACATTCTTATACTATCAGTTATTTTTAGACCACATAACGTTCCTGTACACTGGAACTTCTCATCCACCATTTAGGAATCATAGGAATGACATGAGGAATTTATAGCATGCTGTAAAGAGTAGGTTTATATTCCTGATTTATGTAGTGCTATAAATGTATAGGATGTACTTCAAGGTCTTCCTGTCGGTTAGGAAAAAAAGATACATGATTGTGAGTTAACAGGCAGACCTGACGTGATTGTAAATGTTAGTGGTTAAGTGTGTTTGTGTCTGTGTGTGTGTATGTTTCCTGCAGGACTTCGGCGAGTACCAGGAGAGCTATTATTCTGTCCAGACCACAGAAGGAGAGCAGATCTCCCAGCTGATTGCAGGCTACATTGACATCATCCTTAAAAAGGTACGAGCCCTTGAGCTCTCCATTCATCTTTCTCTAACAACTTGGCTCCAGCTGTTTACTCATATAACTGATGTTTGATCTATGCAGAAACAGAGTAAAGACCGCTTTGGCTTGGATGGGGATGAGGAATCTACAATGCTGGAGGAGTCAGTGTCCCCAAAGAAGTAAGACTGGAACACACACCCATTCTTTTTATGCTATAATAAGCCAATGGGTTTGTCCTGACACTGAAACATACATTGTAACTGCTTATTCATGGCAGTTACGCAGTGCTTAGGGTGGTACTGTATTGATGTAAAGTACACAGAGTAGCCCCAGTGACAGCTGAGAAACAATGAAATCGACACACAATTTAATCACACATGTCTGAATGCACTTGTCTACTGAGTGCGCTTATTAGGGCTGCATTTCTTTTATTTTACCCTTGAGAAGAATGTGGCTTGCAGCGACACTGCTCAATTATTATTTTACCCAAAGTGCAAAATCATCAGGAAGACTTCTATTAAGATATCCAGTTCCTGGAAGCAGAGAGAGAGAGATAGAAAGAGAGAGAGAGAGAGACAGACAGAAATGGGGGGAGGGGGGGGGACACATATGAGTGTGGTGTGTGTGTATGTGTGTGTGTGTATGTGTCTGTTTTTCCCTCTCTCCCTGCAGCGTGCTTTTTATCCGTTCTGGGCCCAGGCTCTGACAGAATCTGATATACAGATGGGCTGCTCTCCTCTCAAGCAGTGCTGGGTAGTGGTTGTTATGGGAGACCGCATGTCGCATCTCTGCCTCACAGCCTCCTGCGCGAGACACTGGGCAACAGAGCCTGCATCTGTCAGCGTGCCAGTGCACTCGTGCCTGTCCACGTTACAATCCAAAAATTGAGGCCTCTCACAATGAGCTGTAATTAAGCATTAGAGCACGGAGCGCCTGGAGCGCGTACGGGAGAGAGACGAATCTGCTCTATGGCTTCTAATGTCTGGGTATAATTACCACCACTCTGCCCGCACTTCTATATCATTCAGAGACACAAAAAGCAAGTTAGAATCTCTATGCCGTGCACTTAAGGGGGCAACCTATTCTTCTCACCTTTCTTAAACAAAAGCATTTGAAATACTGTGTAACAGTTGCTAAAGCACTGTTCACTCTCTACTCTGTAATTGGAGCCTAAAAAAGAATTCATAATGGCTGTGATGTCACATCCATTAGCATTTTAATTTGTGATCATACATTTAGGCGGCAACATTTTGGCCATCACATGCATGTTGTTGGTGCAGATAGTCTGTAGCAGTGTCATTAAAGCAGAAGGTAAACCCTTACATTTTGTCCTGTTCTCAGCTGTTGAGACCTGCTTGCTTCCAAATAGGAGTGTTCACAAAATTAATTTCATTTGATACCTCAGTGCTCCCTATAGCAAAAATAAGAGAAGCTAAAATATCCATTAATATGTTGATGCTATTTTTCAGCTTATTGAAATATATAACTTTACAGAAGTGCAACATTTGAAATAAAAGCTGTGCTTTATAGTGACTACGTGTAACAGTCTAACCACAAGCTATAATTCTAGTTATAACAGTGTATTACAATCACATACTGTCATAATTCTATGCAGTATTAACTATTGTGCAGTTACACTCTTACTTTAAAAGGATCCAGACAAAAAAGGGTGACTGCTGTTTATTATTATAAAACAAGGCCAATACAAGACAGCCAGTCAAAATGTTTCTTTTATATACACTACGTTACAAATTCTAATGGATAAAGAGAGTCTAGTAAATAATCAGGCAGAAATGAATGATGATTGTTTTGGTGCAACACAAAGACCACACAAACTTCATAAAGAGGACAATAGTTTTTGTGGTTAATGTGAGTTTAAATTAAATGAATGTGTTTGAAACTGGGTTTTGTTTGCGTGTGTAGGTCCACTATCCTGCAGCAACAGTTTAACCGGGTGGGGAGAGTTGAGCATGGATCGGTGGCATTGCCTGGTATTATGCGTTCAGGTTCCATCGGTGGGCCGGACACTTTTAACATGGGTACCATGCCTGCCCCCCAGCAGCAAATCACTATAGGCCAGATGCACAGAGGACACATGCCCCCGCTGGTGAGAACCACCAAACCACCTGTGTAAATCCACACTAGCACCAATCACTGCAGTTCACTCTCTTAATTTGAATGATTTGAATGTTAAGAAGCAGCCTGTGCGCAACCCGGTCACCTGTTGTTGTTGGCACTGTGTGTGTGTGTATGTGTGTATCAGAGCCTGGCCCAGCAGGCACTAATGGGGACCATCAACAGCAGCATGCAGGCGGTGCAGCAGGCCCAGGCTGACCTCGGGGAGGTGGACAACTTGCCTCCACTTGGACAGGACAGAGTGAGCTTACGAACATTCACATACCTTACACTACAACCATCTACAGGTTCAAATGAAACACGGTTTAAGCTTTAGAAGTGACCATTCTTGCTAAAAGGCAGGGGTTTTTTTCTTTTTTTTTTCCTACAGTAAATAGCTTCACCATATAGCTGCCATTGTTGAGATCTGGCCAGGGCTCATTGGTTGCCCCTTGTATTCATGGTTTAGGACATATCTAGAACTTCCAGAAGGCCTAAAGTAATATTTCCCCTCATTAAATTCCCACTTGTTAGAATTTAGAAGGTGAGTGGTCACTTCCTAAATATGTTGGTGATCTGACATATCAGTCCTTCTCCTGAAGGTCTAACCAAGAGAGAAAACTCTGATTGGGCAGTTTTATGTAACCCTAACCCTAACTTTATATGACACATATGTTTACATGTTCAGCTGGATTTGAAACATTTAGAAATTATTAGGCCTTCTGTAAAGGCCTAACAAACAAGTATGACAATATTAACTGTAGGCTATTAAAGATTGGTAGTTTTATTACTTGATATATACAATTTGTGACAGCAGTTTTATCAAACTGGCTGTGACCCAAAGTTTATGAATTTTGGGGTCATTCACTCGGCCAAGTCTCCAGATGCAGAGCAGGCTCACCTGGATTTGACATATTACAGCAGTGTATGTGAAAACCATGAATAGTTTATTATATCTGGGATAACACTAATGTTCTGTAGTGAAGAAAAGCCAAGGAAAACAGAATCTCATGTAAATAAGACTCCCCATAGGTGAGGATTTTGTATTGATGCGTGTTTTATTTCTCTCCCTTCTAAAAGGCATCCAGGGTTTGGGTCCAGAATAAAGTGGATGAATCTAAGCATGAAATCCACTCACAAGTCGACGCCATCACTGCTGGAACTGCATCCGTAGTCAATCTGACTGCAGGTAGCGACGGCTGTAATATCGTTCCATCTGTACTCTCTTCATCTGTTGCCTCCACTCCTCCTGTTTGTTTCTCTAGTGGAATGCTTTTAAAGTCAGGCACCAACAGATGTATCATGTTTCTTAATGGCCCTCGCTGAATCGAAAATCATTTTATTAAGTTGCAGAAAAAAAGTGCTGACAATGAAAACATGAAACTGACGGCTCGAATATCAACACGTCTTCATCCAGTCCACATCAAGGGCGCAGTCAGGAAGCAGCGTCGACTCGATGCTAAATAATGAGCTACTCTCCATTTGCCCTGATAAATATTTCCATTGATGAATGAATATGGAGTGTGGTGTCCTGAAGCTGAACTTGTTGGCAGACTCAGTGTATTCCTCCTTGGCTTCTGGAGCCATGCCATGCCAGCCCAGGCCAGATTTTTACTGGGTTTAATCTCTGAGTGCCATCTGTTTAATAGGCCAGAGATTTGCCTGTTAACTATCAGCCTAGAAACTTTCACACTTTCCATCCCAGCCTTTATATCTGTTCCTTTATGAGGGGAAAGTGTGTGAAATAATGAGGAGTGTGTGTCCCTAATTTTTATTGTTTTTTTGTTCCTTTGCATTATTTGTTTGTTTGGTTCACAGTATGAGTGTACTATTTAGAATGATTATAAATTAGAATCAATTGATATGCTGTTGTATTAGATCTGTGCTCTCTCTATCTCTCTCTCTCTCTCTCTCTCTCTCTCTCTCTCTCTCTCTCTCTCTCTCTCTCTCTCTTTCTGTCTTTCCAGGTGACCCTACAGATACAGACTACACGGCTGTAGGCTGTGCAATCACCACCATCTCTTCTAATCTGACGGAGATGTCGAAGGGTGTGAAGCTCCTGGCGGCTCTGATGGAGGATGAAGTGGGCAGCGGTCAGAACCTGATGTGTGCAGCCAGAACCCTTACTGGGGCAGTGTCAGACTTGCTGCGTGCAGTGGAACCTGCGTCTGGAGAGGTATTTCTATACACGCGGCCCTGCGGTGTTCTGTTACTGAGGGTGTGGTCAGCTGGGTAACTTTCACGTTCTTTTTCAGCCCCGGCAGACGGTGCTGACAGCAGCGGGCAGCATCGGGCAGGCCAGTGGAGACCTCCTACGGCAAATGGGAGAGGGAGAGACAGACGAGAGATTTCAGGTCAGCCGTTCACCTCTCTCTGTCTGTCTGTCTGTCTGTCTTTCTGCACCTGTCTCTCTCCTGCACTTCTGCCAGCCTTTCTAAAATGTTTCCGAGATGATTATTATGCAGAGTGTGTGTCATTCTCAAAAACTGCACCCCAGAGAGCCTTGAGTAACCCTGTCACACACACAACCCCTTGAATCCATCACTTATTATTCCGTTGTTAATCTCAGGACTTAAGACTGAAGTGAGGACCCAAGCAGTTTCAAATAAATACATTTGACAAATAAATGAATACACTTCTTTATATGTCTAATTACGGACAGTCTTATTAACATTAAAAATGCACTGAAATCTAAGAAAATGTGCACCATTTATGTGAATGCTGTTGTAGGTACAAGGAAAAACACATTTGGATTGGAAGCAAGTGATATATGATCTTTATAATGTCAAAATTCAGTGATATATTCACAAGTCCAAGTCAAGTCTCAAGTCTTTGTGCTTGAGTCCAAGTCAAGTATATGAGTATTTACAAACGGCGACTCTAAATGTGGGATTTTTGAGCTGTAAATGTTGAGCTCTGAACGTTTAGAAGGTATGCTATTTGGCCATGCCCCGTGATTACAATTGGCTGTTGCTTAGCAGGAGGCGGGACTGCGTGCTGTGATCTGCCCTCACCAACATTTGCCTTAAATGATCTTAAATCTAAATATTAAATATGAAAATATATCTCACACTGTAAATCTGAAACTCCACATTAGATGGGGCTCGGTGACCCCTTTCCAACGACCGCTCGAAAACAGTTATTAGCTGAAAACCATTCACCTCGGACAAAAGTAATGGGACACCGAGACGTGGTGAACAGTTTTCAGGTCATTGGAAAGAGTGTGAGATATAAATAAATAATTCCATGAAATGAACATTGTTTACGAGTTTTGACTCACGAGTCACAGCGCCCGAGTCCGAGTCAAGTCTTAAGTCATTGAAGGCAAGTCTAAAGTCAAGTCACAAGTCGGAGTCTCAGACTCGAGCCCCCATCTCTGATATGTAACATGACATGATTAATGTCGTTAAGGTTGCTGCATTTTTTTAAAAATACCATTACACAAATGGATGTGCTAAAATGAGCTACATTTCTTTGATAAAATGAAATATTTCTCTTTAGTTCCATGAGAATGGTAATAGCTATTAATCCAGAAATCTGAAAAATGAAAAACAAGACAAAATCAGAGGCCCCTTAAACACTAAATGCCTGTTTGGGGCCCACACTTCTGTTAGTCACTCTCATTAGTACTTTTAACAGTAAGTATATTTAGAGAGTGTTGTTGGGTAATTAATAGCAGTTGTCATTAATAACATTAGTAACTAATAAACAAGAATCTTGCACTTCCTCCACTATGATTCTGGTGTCTCCACAACATTCTGTTACAGTCTTCACTTTATCTGACCCCATTCCTCTGCTTAGACTCATACAGCAGAGGACTGATTGCTTTATAGAGTGTGTTTGCCAATGTTTCAGGACATCATGATGAACCTGGCCAAAGCGGTGGCCAACGCGGCTGCCATGCTGGTCCTGAAAGCGAAAAACGTGGCTCAGGTGGCCGAAGACACGGTGCTGCAGAACCGCGTTATTACTGCGGCGACCCAGTGCGCCCTCTCCACCTCCCAGCTGGTGGCCTGCACCAAGGTACTGCCTCCCACATTCTATAGGCCTAGCAACCACACTGCATGCTGGTTTAGGTGAAGCCCACTGTGAAATAAGTGAAATAGCTAATTGAGAAATGTCTGTGTCTGTAACAGTTACAATCGCCTGCTGTGCTGTGTGCAAAAATATGCAGCGGTTTAATAAAAAAGCCCTTAGGCCTCTGCAGGCTGTCTCCTGTCATCAAGCAAAGACGGTTGTGTAGATAAAATGCTGGTTTTAGTCATGAAACATTTTTGACCACCCTAGATTGTTTTATAAAGCCATGCTGTGCCATTCTCTGTCGCTCCTACTGTTGTTATAGGTCTGGAGTAAAGTACTGGTAATGTGCACTTTCTAGAAAGTCTGTCATAACACTCTTTCCCTGTCTGAACATTTGGCGAAAAATCCAATTTGCACAATTTTCTCCTGCTCCCAGATATGGTTGATCAGCTAAGACAAAAGTACAGACACAGTCCAAGCCTCAAGATATCTGCTCCTACCACAATCTTTTTTTATGCAGCATACATTTGTCTTCTCCTAATGATAAGACTGAGTCACATAGTGTCAGAAAACACATGGTCAAGTCCGTTTGATATTCTTTAACAGCCTGACATGGTTTAAAACATGTAACATGCCTGTGTGCTTGGCGGTGTGAAGAAAATTGTCTAAATTAACAATGAAGTATAGTCATGCATCAGTTAACACTTATGCAGCTTAGACAGTGGGAGGATGATGGCGACCGTATATCTTCAGCGCACTTCAAATGAAATGGTGGTTGAGAGGGTTGAGGAAGACAAATTAGTCTCTTTCTCTCTTTCTCTCTGTCACTCTCTCTCTCTCTCTCTCTCTCTGCTTCTCTCTCTTTGTCTCTCTGTCACTCTCTCTGTCTCTCTCTCTCTTTCTCTCTGTCTCTTTGTCTCTCTGTCACTCTCTCTCGCTGTCTCTCTCTCTCTGCTTCTCTCTGTCTCTCTCTCTCTCTCTATCTCTCTCTTTCATTCTTTCTCTCTGTCTTTCTTTCTTTCTCTCTGTAGGTGGTGAGTCCAACCATCAGCTCGCCCGTGTGTCAGGAGCAGCTGGTAGAGGCTGGGCGGCTGGTGGAGCGTTCAGTAGAGGGTTGTGTGAAGGCGTGCCACGCTGCCTCTGAGGAGGCAGAACTGCTGAGGCAGGTGAACGGTGCGGCTGGGGCTGTCAGCCAGGCCCTCAGTGACCTGCTCCAGCACGTCCGCCACTACGCCAGCTGTGGAGAGCCTATCGGCCGTTATGACCAGGCCACTGACACAATCATGACCGTCACGGAGAGCATCTTCACCTCCATGGGAGATGCAGGTAAAAGCTACATTTCCCTTTAGCTTTAGTATCGTTTGGCTAGGAGTCCAAACTAGCATTAGAGTTTAAAAGAGCAAAACTGGCCCCTCTCTCTCTGTCTCTGGGTGGGTAATAAAACCCTCCCTCATACTCCACTTCCGGCATATAGTTACAGAATTACAAGTTAGCAAGCTCCTCTAAGCATGTTGAACTGTTATTATTTCTTCATTTAAGATTCGAGAAAGTTTATTGTCAGCCCAGCCACGTACCCAAGTACACAGAGGGTTGAAATAGCGTTCTCTGAAGCAAATAGTATACAAAGCAAATAGCGTTAAAAAAAAAAAAAGACACAGATAACGTGCGGAGTCAAAAAAATCGAGGTACTAAATTACAAAAACAGGCAAGTGGCAGATAATGTGTGTAGTTATTTAGCTTGTTAGTTATGTAGTTAGTTATTTAGCTTTTACATTCTGTTGTAATGATGTACAGTACAATATACATATGAAATAGAAGTCTCAAGTATATATCAAATCTGCAGAAGCTTGGAGTACTGTTTTTATCGCAGATGTTCAGAAACTCTGTCAATGGGTTGTACCAGAATTATTTAATCACACTGCAGTGAAACATACGCTTTGTGATTTAAATATGTAAAAGTCATAAGTGTTTCGAGTTATGATGAGGTCAGAGATTTACATTGTGGTCTACCCAGTGTCTCTAAATCATGATCTTGTTATAGTAGCATCAGACAGTAGAGTCAGGTCAGGGCAAAAGGGCAGAGACTGCCTGGCAGGCAGCCAGCCGGTCAAAGCACCATGAGCAGTCAGCCCTGTGGCTTGAATTGATGTCAGAGATTAGGTTTTCATGCCTGGAAGGGGTTGTTTTAAAAAAGGATATCTCAGGATGGACCGTGATACAATAATACACCATGGGTCAGTACAGTCTTTCATTCAGATCTTCCAAGCAAAGCATATCTGTGTTGTGGCTTAAAGGGCTGAATATTATTTTAGCCTTTCTATCTTCAGCATTGCATCACAAAGGAATACAGCCAGCGCTTGTTTCCCAGTAGAGATCCCACTAGTTCCTGTTAAAGGCCTTCTCATACACCACATTGCGCCGTCTTACACAGCCATCCAAATGCCTGTCAGTGAATAATGAATGCCAGTGTGGCCGGTGGAAAGCCCAACGCTTTGATTCATCAGGTAGATTATCTAGCGTTGTCTTTCTTTTTTCCAGCGTTTCATCTGTTTAGTGCTGTTGACGTCCTTAGTCTTCCTCAGTTTATTTTAGTCCCAGCGAGAATTTTTTGACTGTGTTTTGACTGTATTTTTTTCACAGTCTTTAAGATATATTGTGCTGTAGGGATGTTTTCAAACCCAGAACTATTTGTTATGGTATGGCCATGAGGCTGAAGAATGTCCACTTGCTGGCTTGTTGAAAACATGTAATATAAAACCGCTACACGGCTTCAAATCTGGTCTCAATCAAGCACACTCGCTTTGAAGAGTTAGAAGTAAAGCACATGACAAGAGGCTGACTTGGGGTTTGGCTGCTGGTATTCCAGCAAAACAATTACAATAAAAATCCATCAGTTCAGTTGATCAGCTTCTAGACACAGTGCTGGAAGCAGTTTGACACTACTGAAAGAGCACATCCAACTTTGTAGAGGTTACTCATCTCCCCGCAGACACAGCTCTCTTTTGATAACTGCATCAGTGGTTTTATTTCTGGCTCCATGTAGGTGTTGGGGTAATCCAGACACTAGACACATCTATACCGGCTTGTACAGATGAAGAGTGAGTGTGATTTAAAACGCTCTTGAATCGATGGTGAGCTTTAGGTCACCTGTATGCTTTTATTTAGCTCCTGCAGCTGTAATTCCTAAAAGAGATCTGCTTCAGTGAAGCCAGTTTGCCGAACATCTCAGGAAAGAGGAATGCCTGTGTTATCTCTTCGGTCTCAGGCTACACGATACGGACACAGCTCTTGTGCTGGGATTTTATTGTTATATCTGATTGCTACATCCTTTGTGTGGCTGCATCTGATTTGCCTTATTTTATTTTAAAAAACGCAGCGGTGAGTTAATGGTTGATCTGCATTATTGGGCCAAAATCATTTTACTCCGGTTGCTTTTCTTTGGGCTGCAGTTAAAAAATGTTTTAATGGTTGATTATTTGTGTGAATTCCACAGAAATGTGTGCTTGTAATAATAATGAGCAAGAAAAAAACATGCTGGTATTTTTTCCCTATAAAAGTAAGCCTAAGTGTGAAATAACAATTGTATGAACATCAAATTTAAGGAAAAATATCTTTTAAAAAATAAATTGAAATGTATGCAAACATTATGCACTGCTTTGTTTCATGTGTCTCTCATAAACTATACCCACAGTAAGTGATATGCCACAGTTAATATAATACAATAGCGTACAATAATAAATGTGTAAATTAAAGTGATAGCTCTTTAAGCTACAGCTTCATTTAACTGGTTTTACATTTTAGTTAATCAGTGAAAATGTTTCCCAGATGAGTTGATGGTATTTGTCATGTGGCAGAATGTGTTGTACTTAAGATACGTTATCAGTATTATGTAGGTAGATCATGTGATTACACTGAACAGGATGAGCTATTGAATGTTCACTTGTATTTTGAAGGAGCTGCTAAATACATTTGATAAACACAATAGCTGACAACATTCCGGTGACTAGCATTAGCAATGTAACACTGTGAGCTTTAGTGCTTTTTGTTATGGAAGCTCATTTAGACAAATCACTTACAGCGTAAGCCGGGCATCCTTAGAGAGCAGTTAGGTTTGTCAAAACACCAGCATCCAGGGAAAGCTCCTGTCAACTGGCTTTTCTGCTGCTTCAAATCTAACACTCTGGTGTTCTCAGCTGGTCAAGGGTAACGTTCTGCTTCTGTGGAAAACTGAGCCAGAACTGCTATTGTTGTACTGTGTGTAACTATTTTATTCAGTTTCAGAAAATTCTCCCAGATGTGATTAGAGTCTTGCTTATCTTTTTTTTTTTTTTTTTTGGTGGCTACACACCATATAGGTAAATTGCTGCACCCCCCCACCCCCCATGGATATATGTAAATGATAAAAAGGAAAATATTGTACCTATTTTTACTGTCAACATTATCACTAAACCTGAATACAGGTTTCAACCCAAGCTGGATTACGTGCCTTGATTTACTAAAACACATAGAAACACTAGAATTGTGATGGTTCAAGAAGGAACTTGCAGCACTGAGTACAAACAGTGTTTTGGCTCATTTGTATATTGTACCTTTCTGGGATATCAGTATTACAAAGACTACTTTTGCGATAGAGATCTGTTGTTCTACTCTCGTCCACTGTCATGGTTGGAAGAGAAAATGGAGCTGAAATATGCTGGCAGTTTTGGTATGTGAAATAAGTAGCAAGTGTTCATTTACTTTTATTTTGATTTGTACTTTGTGCTTGTTCACAGGTGAGATGGTACGGCAGGCCCGTGTCCTGGCCCAAGCCACATCAGACCTAGTGAACGCCATGCGGTCAGATGCTGAAGCAGAGGTGGACGTGGATAACTCTAAGAAGCTACTGGCAGCAGCCAAACTACTGGCTGATGCAACTGCCAGGATGGTGGAGGCCGCAAAGGTGAGAATTGGCATCATAAAGACAAATTGTGGGAAAAGCCAACTGTCTGAAACCATAGAGAGAAAACACAAACCCCTTTCCTCCAAAAGATAATTGTGCTGTTGGTCTTTTAGTGGCTGAGGTGGAGAGCACTGTCTAACATGAGTCCAAAATCAGCCATAGCATTATTTTCATAGTCATCAACCTATTTACTGACCACTCATGACTTTTGAATGAAGGCATCGTCATACTAGAAGAGTCCATCAGGATACAAACAAGAAAACAAAGGATGAATCAGTCAGACTGGTCATAGTATTTTTGTACTGATTTATAGGGGACCTACAGCATCCAGCAAATCAAGCCCCCAAACTGTAGGGGTCAAGCATTCAGACATGTACTGTTCTCCTGTTGTAAGCCACATATGAATTCACCTACTTGTGAAGACTTTGGTGAAGAATGGCATCTGACAAAACCTATTTTTGCCACATTTCTGTAGATATGTGCTTTTTGTACCACTGAACCACGTTCATCTTCGTAATGAGACCCCACTATAACATCTCGCTGTACGTAACTGTGGATAGACTGCTTTATAGTCTGATCATTACTGGGACGTGTGAAATGCAAGCTTATTGCTCGTTAGAGGCTTTAAAAACCTGATATGTTAGCCTCGATATCCCTCATCGCAGATACAGGCGGGTGGCTTGCAGTTGCCTAGGTAACACTGAAAGCTGCATTGAATATATGCATTAAGAGAGCGAGAAAGTGTGTGCTCTTGCTTGGTAGTGTGTGTGGATTTTGACATTGGGAAGGATTTTTTTCCTGCTGGCAGCTGAAGTATAGTCTTGGTCACACTGGATTGGCTTGGTTAGGGTGATTTTGCTATAACCCTGGCTAAGTTCAGATTACGAGGTTGTACACTCCGCTTTTTTTTTTTTTTTTACTTAATTTGAATCTGATGTTTTCAGAGCTGTGTGGAAACCCAAATCTGGTGATTTAAACAATATATTTGCCATTTTTATATGCGGTCCATGATCAAATATACATCCTGGCCATGTGACCTTAATGAGAGCAGTCATATCGGAATTCATGTTTTTTTTCCCGTTGCACATGCTCCAGTGTTCGCCTTGCTCTAATGATGATCAGCTGACAACTATGTAGAGCAGATTACGTTTATGATGGCCTTCGCTGCTACTTAAGCGGAATCAAAAGGGTTTTCTACTCCGATGTAGTGCGTTACGTACGTCAAAAAAATGAGTGCATATGTTTAACAAAGAGTCAATCGGGATTTAGTTCCCATCCACAGATCACTATTGGACTATTCGGGTGTAGAGTTCTTGGTTTCGATACCCACAAAGTGCACAAGAGAGAAGAGATCCATTTGGGATTCAGCCTTATTTTGATTTTAATGAGGCACATGCCTGAATGAGTTCAAGATTCGGTTGATTTGCACCCTTGATTCTGATGCGCACACGCATGCATGTTAATTTACACAAAAGACTGATTCACATACACACAAATGCGAACTAGCATGGTATTAATATCAGATTTCAACAAAAAATGGAATTAAGCAATGAAGCATGTAATGTGAACGTAGCCTCCCTGCGGATTTCTTTAAAACAGCTGATCCATAATTGAAGACTTAATATTATTTATTGTAATTAAATATTTCATTTATGTGCTGGGTATTTCTTTCAGTGAAAATCAGTGAAATCAGAGAACATTTGACAGATTACACACTCACAGCACAGTCCTGTAGTGAGAATGTGTGACAGCAGTGTGTTTTGGGACAGGGGGCTGCAGCACATCCAGAGAATGAGGACCAGCAGCAGAGACTCAGAGAGGCTGCAGAGGGCCTTCGCGTAGCCACCAACGCTGCAGCTCAAAACGCCATCAAAAAGAAGCTTGTCAACAGACTGGAGGTGAGAGATGCACTCCACACTGCTGTCAGTTTCTCCTCTCTCTCTCTCCCTCTCTCCCCTCTCTCTCTCTCTCTGACACTACTCTGACACAGGCACTCCAGCTTCTACCCAGCTGTTCCAAGCCCTTCTGCTGGTGTCGTACAGTTAAGTGGTGTGGAAGTAGTTAATGAAGTGTAAGAATGTGTGATGAGGCCTGAGGAGGACCAGGGCAAAGGGCACTGCCCAATCTTATTCACACCACGGCCACTTCCAGTGCCAAAAATGTGCCAGGAGTCGAGAAAGATACGAGAATCAGCACATTTTATTTATGTGTAGTTTGAATCGTTCATATTACTGTGTGCCCAGGTTTCTGCCATGATTTTGTTTTTCACATATGAAACAGCTTTTTACTGTTTAGTTACGTTTAGTTATATTGTGCAGCTTTTCACTCTACAGTACTGTGGGTACATATGAGCCATATGGCTAATGTTCATCAAAAGTCTTTATCTGTGTGCAAAGTACATTTAGCATAAATCATGATGTGAAAGCTTATATTGAAAGATGGTTTCCCCAAAAGTGGTTTAAACTGAGGAAAAGTGCCGACCATAACAGCAAGGGGTAAAATGGCAAAATGCCGTATGATTGTTTTAGATTTTTTTAAAGGCTATAATCTCAAACATTATTACTTATGCATTATTACTTACACAAAAAATATTAAAGATTAATACTAGGGATGCACCGAATATTCGGCCACCAAAAATTTTCGGTATCGGCCGAAATATTTTTTTTAACCTGACCGAAACAGTGATGATGCAATCAACATATATTATATTGTGCATTGTTTGAATGCTAAATAAACATGTTCATAGTTTTGTAACAGATTCTTTTAATAATTAAAA
>JBBPCW010000127.1:8574053-8581553 GCA_037974425.1 Phenacogrammus interruptus
GTGTGTGTGTGTGTGTGTGTGTGTGTGTGTGTGTGTGTGTGTGTGTGTGTGTGTGTGTGTGTGTGTGTATGTTTTGTGCGGATGGGTGGCCAGAAACAGCCAGGTCTGCACTAACTCTTGCTTTTCGGGAATGGTAATGTGTCTGATGTCTAGAATAAAGAAAAACAACCACCTCCCTCTAACAATACCTTCTTTTTGTTGCTATAGGGACAAGGCTCCAGGCCAGCGGGAGTGCGACCACAGCATTGACAGCATCAACAAGTGCATCAGAGACATAGAACAAGCGTCCTTAGCAGCCGTAGGCCAGAGTCTGCCCTGCAGAGACGACATCTCTCTAGAGGTGCCAGCATCTCTCAGTCTACCTGTCTGCTGATTCTATTATTTAATTAATTATTATTTCTGTTTATGAAAAAAGCTCTGTCAAAAGTGAGCTCGGACGCACCTGTGTGGGATTTGTTTGTTCACAGTCATGGTGGTTTTCATCTTTAAATGCTTGTTTAAAATCATTGCATCATTCCATAGGAATTGTTTTAAGGTTTTGGGACCCTAACACACCTATCTATGCTTCTTGGTATTATAAGATAAAATGCGTGTGCTGGTGTCTCTGTAGGCTGTACAGGAGCAGGTGACCTCAGCTGTGCAGGAGATTGGCCATCTCATAGAGCCCATCTCCACAGCAGCTCGCGGAGAAGCTGCGCAGCTAGGACACAAGGTGAATAACAAACACACACACACACACACACACTGCCCCATTACCAGGGAATTACAGCAAACAATACCTCTGTGTTCTGCTTATAGAACATGACAACATTATACAATTAAATTTAGCTTATATTAAATTTATTCTGTTGTGCACCTGAAATGTATTCAGTCTAAAATAGGCACAAAGACCTTTTGGTATCATATGGTGTAATGTCTGTATAATTCAATTGTTGAGATGTAAACAAAGTTATTCTTAGGGTTAGGTGTGAAATGGCCAGTGTTAGCTGCCTCAGAACTTAAACAATAATGTAATCAAATCAAATATAAAACCAAAGCTATTTGCCCCTGCCAGGGCTTTCACGTTTTTCTAGTCTGTTATAGAAAAACATGTCCAGAAGGGGACCAACTGCATATGAAAGTCTTTGTATCTGAATACAGTCCCATTACTTTTGTCCATCAGGCATCCGTAGAATATGGTCGAAAGTAATGGGAGCACTATATGTCCCAGCTGGTTTTCATGGGGATCAGGTGTCCCATTACTTTTATCCATATTATACGCCTGCTGCGTGCACCCGCAAACACAAAATAGCACCTAACTTTCAAAATAAAAGGATTAAAAAAACTTGCTTCAACATGCGATGATATACCATGTTTAAAGGCCTGTTTAAAGACCCAGAGTTTCCCTTTCATCCCTAGACTTTCATATTCATTCAGTAATATTAACTGAATAGTGTTTAGATTATTAACTGTACATCAGGCCTTTGAGATAAGAGGTTAACGCTTCTGTGGTGCCCATCTTCTCCCAGGTGTCTCAGCTGGCAAGCTACTTTGAGCCCCTCATTGTGGCTTCGGTGGGGCTGGCATCAAAACACATGGACCACCAGCAGCAGATGAACATCTTGGACCAGACCAAAACTCTGGCTGAGTCATCTCTACAGATGCTTTATGCAGCCAAAGAGGGAGGAGGAAATCCTAAGGTACAGAATCTGATCAATACCCACCCCCTCCCCACCGCCCCCACACACACAGTGGAATGTGTGCAGTCTGTGATCAGAAGAAAGGGAAGCATTATTTTGACATTGTTGCCACGCAGTTCAGTTTTGGCACTTTGTATAATGCCTATTGTTTTGGCCCTGTCTTGCATGTCCACTGAGTTTGAATGGCTGGACATTATACATTTTTGTGTTTTGATGTGCATGTTAAACTTTTTTTCTATATTATTGAAATTTCTCAAAGGAAACATTTAATCTTGGGCTGCCTAATACAATTGAATTCTATGTAATGAACAGATAACCTCTGTTATTAATAAATAGTTTGTTCCTGTGCAGGTGTGCATGCGTGTGTGTAGGTGTGTGTTGTGCAGCTGCTTGGTCTGTACTCCCACTTTAGTGTGATGGTAATCAGGTCAGATCATGCTGTGATTAATTGAGTGTACATTGACTGGAACTCATAAACACTCCTTGTATAGGCATCCCATACCCATGATGCAATAGCAGAGGCGGCACAGCTGATGAAGGAGGCAGTGGATGACATCATGGTGACACTGAATGAGGCGGCAAGCGAGGGAGGGATGGTGGGTGGCATGGTGGAGTCCATTGCTGAATCCATGGGACGGGTGAGAAACATATTTTTTATGAACAAACACATTTTTATCACATTTGAAATGAATGAAATTCTTTACAGCAGGGATGCCCAACTCCTTTACAGCAGCTCCGGTCCTGGAGGGCCGTGGTCCAGCACGTTTTGGTGATTTCCTGCTCAGAAACCCCTGGTTCACCTCACCAGTTAATGGTCAGGTTTAGTGAATGTGTTTGAGGAGAACCACCATCAAACTGTGGACCGGAGTTGGACCCCGCCTGCTTTACAGGAATAATAACAAGAAAAAGGTTGAGACATAAACTAAATACAAAGGAAAAATACAACTAACAAATAAGAAATAAAAAAAAATAAAAGATAGAATAGGCCCAAAGACACAGGGTCGGAAGAGCCAAAATAACTGCTACATAAAATTGTATCAAAAATAAGACAAAATATAAAATGGTGAATATATAAAAAGTAAATATAGCTGTGTGGTAAAAAAATGTGCAGTATTAAATAAAAACATTTCAGTGCTGTTTTTAAAAACTGCTGGAGGCTTTTCAGCTGAAAGGCCTGAAAGTCTCTAGCTATTACTCCGTTGCTTTTTAATATTGTAGGTTTATGTTCTGTATGCATATATAAATGGCGGATGTATAACCTCAGTAGCGTCTAGTTGCCTGGTTCTTTCAGCTCCATACTAAGCACTAGCAAGTGCCAGCAGATGCTGGAAGGAGGGCCTTTCAGCAGCTGTTATTAGAAAACTGCAGGAGGCTTTTCAGGTTTAGAGCCCAAGTGTCTCCAGCTGTCACTCACATATGCAGGGACAGTCACTGAGACTATAGCCCTCAATACAACTCCATATTAGCTTCCATTTGATCCAGTATCACCCCTCATCTTGTTTAAGTATGTCTGTGGTCTTTCATTATGTTGTCAAGAAGACACATGAAGGAGCACAATAGCAACAATTGAAACATTGCTAACAGTTTAGTTTTCACACATTTTTCTCATAGACAGTCATTTGTATCAAGATGATTTTTCAAGAAGCCTTGTTTTATGAGGAAGCACAGAGCTAAAATCAGCCTTCTTTGGGTCATTGGCTTAGATGGATGAGGGAACTCCCCCGGAGCCTGATGGCACATTTGTGGATTACCAGACCACCATGGTGAAATTCTCCAAGGCTATCGCCATCACCGCTCAGGAGATGGTGAGTAGCACATAATGACATTCGCCTCCCAGTGCTCTCAACTTTGTTCCTGGAACACCTGTTGCCCCTTTTTGCTGTACTGTTTCAGATATTCATTGTGTGTGTCTATTTAATACTATGCATGTAATACTCTGCAGCAAATCAGGGATCTATGATCAAAATCAGCATATATTTGCTCAGAACACACAATCAGCAAGCACACATTTCATCTTTATCTCAAATCTGTGTTCTAATTAATCTGTTAAATAATGATGCAGGTAACAAAATGTGGCATAATTATGCATGACTCATTGGGCCACCATTAGGTCTGAGTATCCAGTGCTACAGCCACGAATGTTTTCTTGTTTCAGACATCGATTTTTTTATAAACTATAAGGATAATAAAAACAGATTTATTAATCTGTCAGTCCAATCTTGCAGTAAAACCCTCAAAATATGATTTTGTTAATAAAAAATGCAAGCATGCAGCAGATCTAACTCACACCACTTGACAGTGAGGGAGAAAGAAAGTGTACAGTAGTTACACGGCTTGTCAAGTTAGGTGTCTTTTGGTGGCTAGCTTTACCAAAGCAAGAGAATATGACAAACGTTGAGCTTTGGACAACTGCTACTTTAATATGCTTGGTGGTGATGTGCAGCTTTCTCAGAACAGCACAAAATGTTAGCTAGTTTTACCTTTTATTTCCCTTAATATACCTTTCATTTTCAACCAGTCATTTTGAATTGGTCTTTAAAGCAGTAAAAATGCCTTTTGTTGTCAGGCTTCAAAATACTTCTTTAACTTCAGATAAAGCAATAGAAAATTACTACAACAATGATATGCGAATCAGTATTGAATGATGAAATGTATCATCAGATTTTTACCCATTTTACCCAATTTGGATGTAGGTAGAATTACTGTAAATGAATAGGAGGCAGCTGCAGCACTGGTACATACACTGATATCGTGTGCTGTGTCCCAGATGACAAAGTCGGTGACCTGTCAGGAGGAGCTGGGTGGCCTTGCGTCTCAGGTGACAGTGGACTACAGCCAGCTGGCCCAGCAGGGCCGCCTGGCCGCCGCCACGGCCGAGCCGGAGGAGGTAAGAATCGGTCCTGCCAGACGGCCTGTCCTCCACGGACCAATGGGCTGGAGAGGAGTGGAGAGGAGGCACACACTCATACACTTATGCACAGATCCTACAAGCATAAGGCACAGATGGCTACCCTATTAACATGGACTCGTGTTTCTCAAATTGAGATTATAACATACTGCCGGGTCATACTGCTATTGAGACCACTTTTGATGTAAATGGTAATATACATGCAGTCTTTCCTATTTCGCTTATCTTTAAGCGATGGAAGCTCCAGCGATGTGTCATTCCTCGCTCTTGTATATTTTAGTCCACGTCTGAAAGAAGACAGCATGACGTGTGAATCCACAGTCCGCTGGCCACCAGCTCTCTTCAATAGCCTTTACATAAGCAGCTGCTGCTGTTACCATAGTGACTTGGTACCCCCGCTAACTTCAAAAGCCTGTGGTGATGTGGAAATGAAGCACCACCCACCCATGGATCAGTGTGTCAGGAAATTAAAGGTGTAGTGCCATCAAGCCCACTCACCAGCAGTCACAATCCTTTCATTATTCACCCATCGGCCTTTGTGATGAGAAGCAAGGCACTATAGGATCTGGGCTTGATAGTGGAGCACATCGGCTTTGGTTTGGCAAGAGCCTCACTATGATGGTCATCGCTGTGCTTCTCCAGGTGGGCTTGCAGATAAAGACACGTGTGCAGGAGTTGGGTCATGGTTGCATTTACCTGGTGCAGAAAGCAGGAGCACTACAGATGAGTCCAACAGACAGCTTCACCAAGAGGGAGCTGATCGAGTGCGCTCGCGCTGTCACTGAGAAGGTAGGCCTGTCATGGTCCCGTCTTCCTCCTTTTAAATAGTACCACTCAGCTCATTCAGACATTTCCTTTACATTAAATGACGTGTTTGTATGTCAAATTTGGTAAATGGTGTTATGTTCCTTTAGATTAAATGTGGTAGAGGACAGCGGTGGGGCCCTTATAGGCCCCACAATGTAACATTATCACAAAATCTGTACCAGAGTACAATTCTGTTGTGTCTGCTCTGAGCTGTGTTGTGCTATGTCTTGAAATGTGACATTATAATTTGTTAATTCATCTGAAAACGATGCCTTCAAAAGTAATTGCCATCAAAGTAAGCAGTTAGACAAAGCAATGTTCAAAGAACACTTTATCTTTGATTTACATATTAAGCTAATTCTATCATATGTGAGGTTTCATTAGTGTTTTAATATCAAGAATGACTTACTGTCTTCTCATTTGGTGTGATGTGCTTTTCCAGCAGTTTTTGTTTCTATTTAGTGTGTTACTGGTCGATCAGAAGGTTGAATGGGCACTGGCCATGCTCCTGCTCTCTCTTGTTGACTCCTACTGAAATGTGTGCTTTGATTGTAGCACGGTGTGTGTTAATGTAAAAGTAAACTAGCACCAGGGTGTTTAGGACCATTGCCATCCGTCTTTTCAACCTTGAGATGTCTGAAATAATCGTGTGCTTAATGAGCTGTGCCTTTTCAATTAAATGAAATGCCATTTACCCATAACAAAGCTTTTGCTGAAAACAGTTGTATAATGCTTGTTAGTATCCTTCATCAAATCGTTTCTGCTATACAAAACAGTTCTATTTAGGATTAAAAGTGGATACACAACTTGTGAACTTGTGGCAGGGTCAGGGTGATGCACATAGGAAGTGAAGGCAAGAACGAATGGTCTAATACCACAAAAAAGCTGCTGTGGCATATATATCTGAAAATGGTAGCATGATAGAAAAAATACACTGTGCATCACAGCTTGCTGCGTATGGGGCTGTGTAGCCACAGACCAGCCAGAGTGCCAATGCTAACCCAGTCCACTGCTGAAAGCACCTACAGTGGGTGTATAAATGTCAAAACTGGACAGAGCAATGGGAAAAGATGGCCTGTTTTGATTAATCACATTTTTACATAAAAGGGTGGAAGGCAAGCCAGGGGAGGCAGTGTGGGAAACATCCTTCATGACAGTAGTATTCCTGGTGATGGTGGCCTCTTCAGCAGAATAATGCTCCCTGCCACACTGAAAAATTGTTCAGGAATAGTTTGAGGGACATGACAATGAATTCAATTTGACCTCCAAATTCCCTAGATCTCAGTCTGATCAACCATCTGTGGTTTTACTGTTATGATGTGTAGTGGACAAGAGCTGCGTATTATGAGCCTGCCCTCTAAAGGGTTAATGTCTGTAATAACATTGTCTGGACCAGACAACAGAGTAATTGTGGTGACAAGGAAATGGGTCCAGCAGTGCTGTGGAGAAGATTGCTTGTCACTATGCCTGTACACATGTACCACGTTGCATGCTGGAGGGGTGGAAGTAATCACAGTCATCGCCACTGGCTTTATGTAATATTAATACAAGCAGTAGTTCACCAAGCTACGGACAACACATTCTCAGTACACTGCTTACTTTTACTAAATGTTCTCAGTTGTATAAAATTAATCGTGATTGGTTTCTTGTTCCTAGTGTTGTAATTGTAAAAGATTAGCTTCATTATGGCGTGTTTGTTCTTGATTACATTTCTATGGTGAAAGGAGAGTAGAAGCGAGTCCCACTGTGCCAGGAGCTGTATAGGAGCTGCTAGCTGGCTGTAAATGAGTGCGGTCGCTATGCGCCTGCTTGACAAAATTCAGCTCTCGCATCCGCTTGAAATGATTTCAGCATTAATATGAACGAGTGGCTTGGGCCTTCAACAAAACTGAAATGCTTCTCCTGTGGCTTTTCATCTGCATGCAAACAGTTTTCTTTCTTTCTTTCTCCCTATGTGTTTCTCTCCCTTTCCTCTCGTTGTCTCTCTCTCTTTATCTCTCTCTCACTCTTGCACACATGCTCTCTCTCTCTCTATCTCTCTCTCTCTCTCTCTCTCTCTCACTCTTGCACACATGCTCTCTTTCTCTCTCTCTCTCTCTTGCACAC
>JBBPCW010000127.1:8621939-8648524 GCA_037974425.1 Phenacogrammus interruptus
GGTATGAGTAGTTTGAAAGCTGTAGGAGTTCAAACATTACAGAACAGTAACAAGAAAATAAAGAATAGTTGCCTTTTTAAATCTTATTTCAAAACGCACAAAACAGAAATATCTAAAAAGAACACCATTCTTCCCAATTTTCATAAAGAACTAAAGAGGGTTTTCTGTTGTTGTTGCTGATGCTGTTTTCTTGTATGTGGTTTTGGAAGGTTGACACACAGAAAATATTAACAACCCTGTGGTTGTGAGCAATGCCTTAAAACCAAAATGTGATATTTTGTTTAGGTTTTCAAATGCTATATTCGTTATTAGGTTTACATAACTTTGTGTGAAAGCCTTCCAAACTGTCACTCTGTACAATAGCTTCCCTTTCTCTTAAATATGTTCATTTTTGTCCCCAATGTAGTAAATGAAAACAATTACCCCACTAATATCTTACAGAGGGCCGCGTTTTCATTTACAGAAAACCACTGTGAATCCAGCACTCCAACATAAACCTCATTTTTTTTGTCAAGTAATGGTGCAGGAGTGGAGAAAAGTAAGTACATTTTCAATATATGCCATGGTTGCATATTTCATATGATATCCATTTTTAATTGTTTGCAGTAGTTTGTACATTATAGTCTTTGAATTATTTATTTCAGTCGTTCTCATGAAATTGGAAGTTTTAGTATAACCTACATTAATGCCATTTTGTACTTTGTAGAATCACCTATGTTCATTTCAAATTTGGGTTTCTGTCTGCTATGTTGGGCCAATGACCTACACAGAAATTACCCAGTGCAAGGAGAATTTAAGAAAACAATCTATGCGCAAGTCTTCCACAAGACGTTGAAAAAAAAAAACACATTAGAAGTTTCAGTGAACTCTTAACCTCCAAACCATATGTGCCTTCAAAGATACGTTTACAAAAATCAGCTGCGCTTACTTTAACTGGCGGTTATTATTTTTCGCGGGGCCTGTCCTCTAGAATCACCCAAACATTCGAGTACCTCACTCACACTAGGCACTGACCTCACACAGCCAGACTGCACCCCTTGCCCAAGACTTGCAGAAGAACTCGATGTGGTGCTTGAAATTTTTTGAGCCCATTATTTTTTCTATATTTCTAAAAATATATATTTATAAGACTTATTGTAAAATAAGAAAAAAATGAAGGTACTATTTTGCACCTTTGATACAAAAGATCAATTCTTATTCATATGTGAGTGGCAAAAGAATATGTACCACTAGGATTAGTATTGGTGTTGACCTGGCAGGTCGTTTAGGTCTGGTATTATATTAAGAAACATATACACATTTGTCATATTCGAACATTATGCGTTTTAGTCAAGTTTTAGGCAACTTTTGGTCGAATTCAATTTTGGTCTATTTAGTCCATTTGCATTTTTTAATACCTGATTCTCGCCTCCACGCATCTGACATGAGAAAGTGGGGCAATTAAGAGATGCGATGGTGCCAGCACCGTGTCAGTAGAGGAAATGAACCATTGTCTCTACTTTATTTATTTATTTTAAAGGCCTGGTATGCAGGTTACCTCTCTGTCAGCTGGGAAATCAAATCCAACAAAATACACAACTATCATTTAACCACCTACTGTAATTTAACAGCTATACACACAGTGCTCACTGTCTCTAGCTGGTCTGGAGTACTGCCAGGTTAGCTAAATGGCAAGTGTTCTATTATTACTAATTACAAATACAGAATAGCAAGGGTGAAAGTGAGCCCTGCTCGTATCTAACTATGTTGTCTCTGGTAGGGAAGGTTTGGAAAGTGGTGTGCCTTCAGCTAGAAAATAGAAGGGATATTTACTTTGTTCTTGATGTAATGTTTGTATTTGCACAATTAATATTAACATGTCAAGTAAACAAGAAAAGATAACTGAGCTGATACTGATAGAAGACTAAACTCTGAGGGCTTCTGATATTATTCCCATCTACCTTTTATTTTCATTTGTAATATAGCTAAAAAGCATCAACAGACACCTTCCTTTTCTTCTTACAAACATCAGCATAATTGGAGTTGCCAAGCATGTTAATGTTAATTAGTAGTTAAACAGCTAGTCTGTATATCAGTCTCCGATATTGTCCCAAATTCTTCCTGCCATTTTTTTTCAAAGGCACATTTTTATTTATTTATTGTATATATACTCATTATAGAAAAAACATTCATTATGACATTTTTTCATTATGAAAATAGTTTTCAACCATGACATTAACACAGATCTGAAGATGAAATTAAGATCAGGTGTTTTCAGTACCAGGGATGACAATCAGGTGTGATTGGGTGCTCTGTTTTAATTAAAGAGTTATGGATGCTCATCAGGCTGTAAAAGGTGACAAGACCACTATTATCCTCTCCAGTAGTGGCTGACCAACACAGATCACTCTAGGAGCATTTACTAGTGAGCAAGGTCACAAAGGAACATGGAGTTTCTTCTCAGCAACTAAAGGCCTCTCACATCATCAAATGTCAAGGTTCATGAGTCCACCATCAGAAGAGCACTGTGCAATAAGAGTGTGCATGGCAGGGATAATAGGACAAAAAGACCCTGGTCTCAAAAAAAAAAGCTCAGGTCAAGCTCAGGAACTGAAATAATGATAATTGTGGGTAAATTCAGAAACTGAGCATAAAGCACCTTGTTTGTAGTATATACATAGTTATTACAAAATGTTAATAATGCGAACGTTAAAAAATAATGAGCTTATATGTCATTATAGTACTTTGCTGCCATGATGGACCTAATTTGGTAACAGGATGGTAAGTACTACCAAATACCAATTTTTTACAAAAACATCAACACACTGTTAATGCTCCTCACACTCCTGAAATGATGCAAAACATTTAATGTTGCTTTCAAATTATTCCTCTGGAAGTGGATTACTTTGCACTGATGACCTGTTAAAATTGATGGCATTTATGTCTATAAAAAAGTGTACAAAATAGAAAATAGTAGGTGTATTGGTATAGGTGTATTGCTCTCATACATGAAGCCTCTTTAGGGTATCCCTGCCTTCTGTTCTCCTGCACTAATGCTCTTTGGGAGCAGCTTAACTGTCCCACACTTTACTGTGTAGAATCTTAGGAGCGGTAATGATAAACACTGGCTTAGAGGATTCAGTTGTATAGTACTCTAAAGTAACACTACATCAAAAAATGTATATCTTCACTTTATAATTTAGAATTTTTAAAAAAGTATTGGGGGGTTGGGGTGGGGTGGCTGTTGGTCCCGAGGGGGGAGTGCGGGGGGCTGGTTGATCACCTTTATTGTGTAAGATATGGCTGGCTCAGAGAATTACAGTTTAATGTAATCTTGACCTTCACTTGTCACACCCAATTCCGCTTATGAAATGTGTTTATGGTTCTGTTGGGCTCTAGAAGTAGAACTGCCCACTGAGAACTCAAACCAGTCAATCAGCTTCAGTTTTGGCATTCAAATGTATCAAACCTGTGGGTGATCTGTGATAAACAGACATTTAAAACTGAAGACTGGCCACTCGTATATCTAAAAGAGGCCAAAGAATTAATGTTAAAGACTGGGATTATTTTAAGCGATTGTCTCATAAAGTGTGACCTTGGCCATTTGGCTTGGTGTCTTGGAAGGAAATTTACAGACTGGAGCAGGTGTCGGAAGGAGAAAGCAAGCCTAAAAATACCCAGCGTTGTAACCTTAAAGAAGACAGGGGAGGACGAAAACAAAAACCTTGGCATCTGTCTCAGAGTCACAAGAAAACATTGTTGAGAGTGACATATAAAAAGGTGAATAAGCTCACAGATGCATTTCCCATGATTTCACACCACTCTGTCTGGTGTAAAAGTGTACAAAATAATGTGTAAAAACAGTACCTGCCCTGGCTGATGGACTGCACACAAAGCCTGCAAGTGCTTAAGGTTTATCACAGGCTTATGTGATATCAGTGTTAAAGGCAGCTCCTCTGTGATTATGAAGAGTGCAACAAGAGCCTCAAATGCAGCTCTGTCACCAGCTTCCCCTCATCACTGTCAGAGCTGTTGACCCCCTGCTAACTGAGTACATCCCTGGAGGTGGGCACATTTCGGTGGGATATTTCAACAATGCGTATAACAGACATTGTCCTGGCGCGCAAAAGCGCAGCCCAGGAGATGCGTTCACTTAAATTAAGTACAAAAAAAGCCCAACAAATGTGATATATACTCAAAAACATTACTCAATGTTGTCCTGAGAGCATAACGAGAACTTTAAACCTGCTCCTACACACAAATAACGGTGGCCTTCCTCGTTTCCATGTAAGCGTTTCCTTGGTTACGGTTGCATTGTTCTTTTTTCGGCTTCTTCAGGAACAGCAAACTTTCTCTGCTCGTGTTTGCGTCTTCTTCTTCTCCCCTCTTCGTTTTAACGTGATTTAAAGGTTTCCAGCGTTGGAAATAGGAGCGTGTCGAGGACTTCGCCTTCTTCCTCCCCATCACAACCCATATATAGGCATATGAACGGTCAAATGTCTGGCGGCAGCGAATCGCCTCTCAGATCCTTAAAAAAAGACCGGGCATGCAGAAAGATCCCGCAGGGGCCGTGTCCAAAAAAGTATTGAATGTCGCGAGGAATTTCGGCGGCCCCTCCTGTCAAAAGTACATATTTGACAGGGCGCACGGAGAGGACCGCTCGCACTCCAGCTCAGCGTTCAGTTTGGCCCACACGCTCCGAGCACTGGTCCTCCTCTCCTTTGTTTTTCCTTGGAACTTTTTCCTCTGTGTGCGCAGCCACAACCCAATAACCAGCCATGGATGCCATCAAGAAGAAGATGCAGATGCTCAAGCTCGACAAGGAAAATGCCTTGGACAGAGCTGAGCAGGCTGAGGGAGATAAGAAGGCAGCAGAGGACAGGAGCAAACAGGTCTGGGATTTATATGATATCCATAGAAAAACCAAGCAAAAACAAAAGCCTTATCAGTGCCTGGATTACCCTGTCTGAGTGGATCTATAGTGGCAAAGGATGGAAGATAATGTGCATGGCTAAATGAGGCCAGGGTGGTCTCTGAGTGCTCTTTTACTAAAGTCTAAATTGAGCATCCTTGTTAAGTACAGTAAGCTTGTTCCATTGCTTTTGTTAACCTGCTTATGTAGAGACCCCACTTATGTGAGGGGGGATTACTGAAAAACGCTGAAACATTTTTTTTTTGTGATTGCTTGTGTGCTTTTGTGTTGATGAAAACAATTAAATGTCATTTGCATGCGTGTGTAGCTGGAGGATGAGTTAAGAGAATTGGAAAAGAAAATGCGCATAACCGAGGATGAGCGTGATAAAGTGTTTGAGGAGTTCCAAAAGGCAGAGGAGAAGTTGTTGGTCGCCGAGGAGGTCGCGACAAAGGTATTTATTTCGAGTGTGCCTTTCCAAGTCTCTCCTAACTGTTCCTTTCCTCTCTTTCTTTCTCTGTCTGTCTATCCTCCCCCTTTGCACCCTGTCATGCACTTCGCTTTCCTGCTTTTCACCGCTGTGGACCACAAACAAACAAACAATCAAACAAAAACAACAAAACACACTCAGCTCGAGGATGACTTGGTAGCCCTGCAGAAGAAGCTGAAGGCCACCGAGGATGAGTTGGACAAGTACTCTGAGGCTCTTAAAGACGCCCAGGAGAAGCTGGAGCTGGCTGAGAAGAAAGCCACAGACGTAAGTATGGAGGCCAAGCGTGTTCTGGCTGCTCACCCGCTTTTCACACACCACTTTCTTCTCCTCCACACCCTTTTTTTGTTGGCCTGGGTGAAAAGACAGCCGTGGTCTTTACCAAAATGCGTCCTCATAGTTGAGGACAGGTAAATGTACCAAAGACAACCACAGGGTGTCCTTTCACCAGGGTCTTGTGCACCTCTGATGTCACCTTCACCCACTATCAGTGAACATAAGGAGCTCTAAGAGGCCCACTGTGCTTTCTGTGCCTTAGAGCTGGTCAGAAACAGATAAGCTGGCACAGACACAGATAAGATGGTCAGATATAGATTAGCGTGTCAGATGCAGAGTAGCTAGATATTCATGGAGAAGCAGGTGAAGCATAAAATATCTGGACAGTCATAAAGTCATAAAGTCTCCATCTAGAAGCCTGCTTGAAAGAAAATACTACACTGAGTTGGGCTGGAATTGGCAGGATGTGTAACAGAGGCTACTGGAAGACTGGAGGAGAACAGACAGGCTGTTATATTTAGCCTAGTGCTTTATATGGTCAAGACACAGCTCTCCTCCTCCTTGGGCTGTGCCCCTTAAGATCTTAGGCAAAGTCTCAGATGGGTTCATGTTTTCTTCAAGCCATCCATTCCCAACACATCTCTATGAATGACAAACTTAACTGATGTATTATGTTTGGTGGTGAACAACAGTATAGTGTTCATTGTTCACTTTTCATTCAACAGCCCAAGTAGTGCAAAATCACTTTACTGATTCAGTCCTGTATGATATAATCTGTCTAGATTAAATGTACAGGACTGATTTGGTTTCAAACTGGTCCAGATTTGGAAAATCCCTTTATAATAACTTGAATGAAATAATAACATTAGCTATAGGTAAATAAACTGTTCAAAACACAATGAATATTCAAGTCCCACACAGTGAATAGTGATGAGTACTGAGTGCGTTTTTACAGCCCCCACTCTCTTAGTCATGGCATCTAGTGCTGTGTGTGCCCCCTGCCGGTCCAAATAAAGAATTGCGATATTCTGTGTTACAGAAGTTTAATTAGTACTCAGTTCAGTATTAACAGACAAAAGAAAGCACTTTCACTCCTCTTATCTCATGCTATCTGCACTGGTGGTAATTACAGGGGTGGCGCGTTGTCAGACGATGCGAAGTTGGTCTTTTACATAGGAGGCTGTCTCAACCTGATTTGTCATTCTGACTTCTGACAGTAGATGGGGCTGCGTGCTCGTTTATGAAACCAAAGGAATGCGCCGTCTTCCCCACCGCCAGCATTCCTCGAATTTTCTGTAGTCACGCAGGCTCGGCAAGTTCCTGAGTGAACATGAGAGGAAATGCACGTCGCTGACAGACTGATGAAGGTGTGAAAGGTGTGGGCTTTTATTGCAGGGGGCTCCAGTCAAAAAATCCATACTTACAGTCAAGCGTGAACACACCACAGTGTGGACAATGTAAAATTATTTCGCTGCATTTAACCCATTCACTGAAGCAGTGAGCTTGCACCAATGAGTGGATGGGGTATCTGAGTGGTACCACTAGCAGTCCTGGGATACGAACCTACCAGCTAATACTCACCAGGCCACCAGCACAAACGTACACAACCATTAGCACTGCATATACGTATTAGTGTTTCCTCCTGTCCGAGGTCAGCCAATGCTCCAGTTACAGATGTTCTCTGCCCCCCTCCACCCCTAACATCCGACGGAGCCATTCAGGTAACTACCAGGTTTTTCATGATCAGCTTTAATGCAGCACACAAATGTCCCAGGAGTGGATTCGAAATATAGTGTAGTGGGGAATTTTCGTCGCATCCCAGTCCAGTCCACACTACGCTTTCTGACACATCTGATTTAGCTCCTTCGTTAATAATTTCCACAAACTCCTTCAGGTGTGCTAGAATAGAAAACCCAACAAGCGAAGAGCATGGGCTCCCCTGAACTGGACCTGTGGTTAGTGGAACATCAAAACAAAAACACGTGCTATAAAATGATTAATGGAAAAAAAGATTCTCCTTTATTTTCAAACGTCATCCTGACAACACCCACCCCGTGACGTCGCGCGTGGGGCTTGGCCGCGAGAACATGGGGGCTTCCGGGGTGGGTTGGCGGAGCCGCTGCGTGTCTGAAGCCCGGCAGTGAAGAGGACGGGCAGCTCTACAAGCAGGGCGTTTCTGCGCTCCGCTCTCTGTTTCTCCGCAACACTGCCAACCCCTTCAGCCTTCCGCAGTAAGCATGGCGGGACTGACCTCGCTGGAGGCGGTGAAGCGGAAAATCAAGTTACTGCAGGAGCAGGCGGACGGAGCGGAGGAGAGAGTAGAAAAACTGCAGAACGAGCTGAACGCGGAGAGGAAATCCAGAGAAACAGTAAGAGACGGAGAAACAGTATGGAGGGTGTCGATACGCTACGGCTGTGAAGTCGATCGTTTTTTCATCGTTTTCAGCAGCTGTCTGTGAAGGTGTTTGTGGTAATGCTGCAGGGAAGCAGGAATGAGCAGCACTGGCGCTCAAATAGCGGGATCTCTGGCTCGGTCCAGCCTCACCCTCCATCCTCCACCCTTCACTCCATCACCAGCTAACGAGGGGCTGTTGATCTACAGGAGACTGTTGCAGTCCATCGCTTAATTAATATTGGACGTCGTTATTTTCTTGGAAATCCATTTTAGGGCAAACTTTACAGAAATGCCACAATTCTTGTGACTATGCGGTTGGAATGACCGACTAGTCATGCAGTTTTAAATGAGAAATGTTTAAAAGTTGAGATTAAGTAACCCGTATTTTATATAATGATTGCCAGACCACAAATAGATAATATTAAAGTTGAAAATGAAAGTGCTCCTGATAGAAACGATATGTCAGGGATGCTTTTGTTTTCTTGTAAATCCATTTTAAAGGCAAATTTACAGAAATGTGTCCAAAACGTTCTTCAAAATGTGAGTATGCGGTTCGAAGGACCGCCTAGTCATCAGTTTAATGGTATTACAAGAAGTAACCGAGTTTCCTATAATGATAACACTTACTAATCTACAACTAAAAAGGGACACATAGTTCTGCAGATATGTGATATTAAATTAAAGTTGAAAATGAAAGTGCTGTTGATAGAAGCTGGTGTGGACGTCCCTCTTGTTAACGTACGATTTGCAAGCACATTTCCTTATAAGGGCAGGTTGCGTTTGTGCATGTAGTAGAAAAAAAGGTCTGGGGACTCTCCTTAACTGACAGAGCTGCAGCAGTTACAGACAGGAAACAATTTGAAGCTTTCTTCAGCTGCATTAGTGATCTGGGTTATGTGCAGTAGTTGTTTTAGTTCGTACAAGTGGATGTTGTTATGAACTGAAACCAGAAGTTTACATACAGTGAAGATCCATTTATAGGTGTTGCTTTCAAGTTCCTTATTGCTTCATTGATGCACTTTGCCTTGACGTAATTCCTTCTAATGAAAGTTACTCTCCACTGGCTGTTTTCTTAGGGGTTGTGGTTGGTTGCACAAGACGGCTGTGTAGTATCCGCCCACATATTGTTAGGTTGTAACCGGATACAGTATAAACAAGTTTTCATTTGTGTATTGCTCCAGTCAGAAAGGTGTGAATAACCTTTAGAATGGAGAATGAAACACGATATGTCTGTAGTATCTGCAGTCATTGGGAATGTAGATTGAGCCTAGTTTAGGACTGGTTTGACAGTCACCATTTAAAATCACATTTAGTCCAAGCTTTTAATGTGAGCTCAGGAAAACAGCCTCCAGATCTTATAGAGGTTTTGCAGAAATTACAGTTTTTTTTAATCCTAATGGATTTTTCACTAAAGGTGTTCACTAAAACCCATGAAGATGTTCAATAAGAATTGTTCCGTTCCTGTCATCTGGCCTTTAACAACTAACCATTTTAGACTATGAAGGCTCTTCCATTACTCTAACACTCTCTTAGAGTAGTAATAATGAATCCAGCACACTCACATTCAGTAACACTGTCGCCAGTATACACAGAGTGCAGCAGAAGGGATGTCCCTCTGCCTTAGTGGGCCTTTAAGTGTCATCAAAACATACTGCAGGATCACACAATCAGGTTCCTTGTGTTTACTGGTAATCTTTAGCCTTTATCTTTTGTGTGTGTTTGTGTCGGGTGAAATGGTCTATGTCTGCTCCTCATCTTCTCTCCATCTCACTCCAGTTCTTCTCCTGTTCTCACCTAGGCTGAGGGTGATGTAGCTTCTCTTAACAGACGTATCCAACTGGTTGAGGAGGAGTTGGATCGTGCTCAGGAGCGTCTGGCCACTGCTCTGCAGAAGCTGGAGGAGGCCGAGAAGGCTGCTGATGAGAGTGAGAGGTGAGTGTAGAATAACACTAAAGTAAACTTTAAAATTTGTAAAGTGTTTGCTCGGAGTATGTGCTCTATTTAGCGTATCGACTGAACTGTTCCAAACTGTGTAATTGTATTTTCTAGTATTGAACAGTCAGCATCAGATTAGTAAAGCAGGATGTGCTGTAGGCAGTGAGAGCCTGTGGAAGTGAAGTAAAACAGATCTATAGCACTCTTTGCACCCCTCCCCCTCTTTCTCCCGTGCTCTATCACTGTGGTTACTGTGTACAGACTCTGCTGTTGTGCTTCTTCTGAGGTGACAACATGCCTCCACTTCCTAGCCTGCACTATACAGCTGGTGCCTCATTAAAAGTCTGCTTGTTAGTGTGACAAGGAGAGATTTTTTTCTAGCTGTCAATGAACCAATATTACATACTACATAATACTACATTTATTTCATTTGTACCTATTTTTATCAAGAACAATGTTTGCCAATGTTAAAGTCTTTATTTTTCAATTGAGTCATCTCTTGAAAGAACTTCCCCTTTTGAGTTTAGAGACTCAAGGGCATTATGGCTGGAAGCTTTAAGTCATGGCCCTGGTGATGCCACTTGCTGGCCTGAACAACAGACGTGAGCTGTTTGCGTAGTGGCACCACGGCTTTGAATAAACAGCGATTCATAGGGGCCCAAGGCTGTGTTTCCCTTTCTTTGTTTGACTCTAACACAGCCCCTCTGTGTAGCCTAGCCCTGCACCGTAGTACACAGATGCTCTGTGCAGAGACCTGACTTCAGCTGCTAATACGTCACAGTTTTTCCTTCGTTCTGGATGTTGGCAGCTGGCATTTTCAAATAGCACAGTCCAGTCGTAACTGACTGAAAGCTTATGTAAACATAGGTTTTGAGTGCTAGCAGAATGTTTTCTTAAAATGAAAAAGTTGCCTGTGATAACTGTAGCAGATACAGATTATATCAAAAAGGTTGATATTCATTTAACAGAGGTCAGATTCTTGATTGACACTGATTTCTAGAAATGGATTAGGCCTTTATTGCACCCTGATTGTATGTGATTGTCTGTTTTGCTCACCTTTCACCCGTTCTTCCGCTCTCCTCCTCTTTAGAGGCATGAAGGTCATTGAGAACAGGGCCCTGAAGGATGAGGAGAAGATGGAGATCCAAGAGATCCAGCTCAAAGAGGCCAAACACATTGCTGAGGAGGCAGATCGCAAATATGAGGAAGTGAGTGTCTGCTTAGACTTGACTTGAATTCATTTTGTGAAATTTAAAATGGCTAAGTATTCTGCACCAGTGGTTCTAAAACTGGTCCTCAGAGACATTTTGTGTTACAAGTTGGATTAGAACACAAATGTGGACCATTTGGGTCCCTGAGGACTGGTTAAAAAACCACTGTTCTGTGCTAGTAGTTACGTAAATGTGCTTGCTACTTATAAACACCGGATTTTCTTCTGTGTATGAGAGCTGTGTTCTGTACTATACACGGGCTCTAAATCATGTCTGGCGTGTGTGTGCAGGTGGCCCGTAAGCTGGTGATTGTTGAGGGTGAGCTGGAGCGTACAGAGGAGCGTGCTGAGCTGTCCGAGAGGTGAGCTTCCCCACTGCTGATTCACCTTTGGCTTACACTACCTTACTGATACATAACACGCATGTGTGTCTAGATTTGTACCACACAGCCAGGCACTTCCTGGCTCTTGATGAATCTGAAGGTCATTTTACTGCGATTGTCTAATGCTTCCTCTTTTTTTTTTTTTGCATGCACCGTTAACTTGCATGTGTTCCCTGTATGGAATGGCCTTGTGCTGTACACATGCACTAACAGAAACGTGCATGGATTACAGGAAGAGGTCAAACTGTTGGACCAAACCTTTAAGTCATTAAAAGCAGCAGAAGGACAGGTACTGCACACTAACACTTCGATAGGTTTACATGAACTGACTAACCTTCAGGCTTGGCCTTCTCACACTGGAGGACCCTCACCTGCTTTCAGTCTGCTCTGCTTCACTTTCTTTTGCTTTGTTTTCCTCATTTATTTATTTATTTCCCCATCTAACCTAGCAGGAATGCTGCAACCTTAATGCTCCACATGGAAGTCTTTTTTCCAACATGCATGAATAAATAATGCAGCGTAGCATCTTTCACATTTTCTGTTTAGTCTAGTCACAGTGGAACATTCCTGCTTTGTTTGGGATGGCACAGGCTGACCTTCATCATTGTCCCTCCCCTTATTTTTATTCAATTTAAGGGTTTGCTTCATTGGTTTTCTTTTTTCTTTTCCTTACTTGTCTCTTTGTCTTTTGCTCATTGTTTCTTTCCCAATCTATCTTCACCTCCTCCCTCTTGCTATGCCCTCTACCCCATTCCTCCTCTTCCTCTACCACTTTTCTGCTCCCTTTTATATAAAACACTAGCAAATGCGCTGAACTTGAGGAAGAGTTGAAAACTGTGACCAACACCCTGAAGTCTCTGGAGGCCCAGGCTGAGAAGGTAGGTGTGCTGCCATGCGTGGCCCAGGCTCTTCCTCTTTGACCAAAAACAGGAGAACAGTTCTATTTTGAGTTGTTTTATGTTCGCCACCTTTCATATGCTGATCTCAGGTTTTTCCCGACCCTGGTAGTGGAATACCCCTTATCTTGCATATTTTTTTCTTTTTCTTTTAAAGTTAAACAGTTTAACTCAGTAAGAGCTGGTGAATTATTTGGTGAGCTGGAACAGGGAAAACACCTGCAATATCTATGGGTAGTCCAGCACAAGGGTTAGGAACTACTGACACATTTTATCATCACCATACCTATATGCACAGACAGTTTAAAATCCAAATTGGATTGATATCAAGTAAATTATTACTGATAATTAAACATTTGTTAGATGTTTCAAATACCAAAATCCATCCACATCATCTGTCTAGGTTTCCATCAGTGATGGAACCCCATGTTCTGCACATTTTACTGCTTTCCCTGCTCTTAAACACACCTTAACCCTGTAAAGTCTTATAAATTAAGAGTTGGCTCAGGTGTGTTGGCAACAGAGAAAAACTGTGCAGAGCAAGGGGGCTCCAGGACCAGGGTTAGAAACCAGTATTCTGATTGTTTTATTCTGTATTGGTGGTTTGTGAGTTCTTTAAATGGCACAGCAGACAACCGGTGCGCTGGTATTTGGTGGTCAGGTGTGCTGGTGTGGACGCTGACGTTTGTATTCTTCTGCTTCTACAGTACTCACAGAAGGAAGACAAATATGAAGAGGAGATCAAGGTCCTCACCGACAAACTGAAGGAGGTGAGTTTTTATAGTGATCCCCAGAGGACTTTACACATGGGTGTGTATTTGTGTTCTTAACATGCATATTTGCACTCCAAGGATTCAACAAATGTCTTCTTCCACCTTAGGCTGAGACTCGTGCTGAGTTTGCTGAAAGATCGGTAGCCAAGCTTGAGAAGACCATTGATGATCTGGAAGGTATGATATATTTTTTTCCTTCTTCAGCATAGATTTACCCATTTATTGAATGTGTATTTTAGGTGCTCAAAATAAATGAACCTTTCATTAGTCAGGAGACTGTTGCTGGTGCTTGTAACCTTTCACTTCTGTTCTATAAACCTGTCCTTCTGACCTTCAGTTAGTTCCTTTATCTTCTCCCTGATGGACTTATCCCTACCTTATTTAACAAATAAAGTCCTTCTTAGATTATTGGACAAGCTTTTTATGACCCTATACCAAACACTAATGCAATAGTGCACTGGAATGTGATTATGCACAGCGCACCTGCCTGATTAGAGTTTTATAGCGACGTAAACTTGAAGCCGCTTTCATTGGCTCTTTGTCCCAGTCATTTGGTTATTCACGTATCCAGTGTCATTTTCATAGTTGTTGCACTCTGACTGTGTGGACTATTTGCACTGTGTCAAGTGTCCTATCAGCTCTTGTGATATGAAGTCCTGGATCAAAAGGACATGTGTTCGTAGAGTAGGCAAAGGAATCCCCCATTAAGAACCTGGATGTTTCCTTTTACATGGACAAATGTAGGGATGCACAATAAGACCTTTTTCATTATAATGATACATTGTCTCATATTTTGAGTGTCAGGTAGGGCTGGGCGATTAATCGAAAAGTAATCGAAATCGACATTCAGAACTTATAAAAACCAATAACCATTATGTTACGTTATTCCGCCGACATGTCGAGCATGGAGAGCTTAAACACTGAGACAACTGAGTAACTTGAGGGCAAAAAAAAAAAGTAAATAATTAAAATAATCGTTCATTAATCGTAATCGAGTTCAAATGTTCAATTAATCGAGATTTTGATTTTAGGCCAAATCGCCCAGCCCTAGTGTCAGGTATCAAAAGTTAAATGGCAAGTAGCTGATTGAATGTCAGTCCATTATTATTTTTGTTAACTTTTTCATGGCAACATCAGGATGTTCTGTTTGCTATATCAGTGACTCCTAGGCTTTCTCATGTTTGGATTCTGTCCCATTCCTTTATTACTTCATTCTAATTTTTTTTGTTACCTTTCCACTTGTTTCTACTTTCCTTTTTTGTTGTCTGTCTGTCTGTCACCTGTCTCTCTCGGGCCTGTCTTCCTGCTGGGATGGATGCTTCACCCTTTTCTCCACTTCCTTGCCACTTCTGTTTTTCTATCTCTCCCCAATTACCCCCCCCACACCAACACCCACTTGCAATAGATGAGTTGTATGCCCAGAAACTCAAGTACAAAGCCATCAGCGAGGAGCTGGACCACGCTCTCAACGACATGACTTCAATGTAATTCATGTTTTGTGTCTGCTTGTGCCTCTGCCTGCCCAAACTTCCCTGCCCCCCTCCCAATGTACTCCACCTCCAACTCATCCCTAGTATTGTCTGGCCTTGTGACATTTATTCCCCAACTATATCCCCATTCATTAAATTACCTGCTATCTCTGTGACAAGATCGGTGGCCCCTGTTAATGCTCCTCTAGTCTGTGGCATGTACATGCCTTTGCACATGTTGTGACAAAGGCTATGACTTTTATGCTGGGTGAAATATGTCTGTGCTGGAGCAAATGTTCTAAAGGGAAGCCAGATTTTGTGAAAGCAGTGTATAGTAGCACTATTAATTTTTCTACCAGTTTGTACTGTTTTCTATAACCACTGTACTACTTTTACATAAAAGTAATCCATTCTAATGTATGGAGGAAAAGGGAATTGCACCAAGCTCTATAACAGGGTTACGATATGGTGATGTACGATCTCCATTAATCGTTAACCCAGACATACAGCATGTATGCAGTTTTCTGAAATGCAGCACTACTGAAGGGGAAGCATTTGAATGAAAACTGTGCTTGGTTACTTCCTGTGTGTTTCCTCCCTGGTGTACCCTCTCTACTAACGCTGTCTACTTTTGCTACCTCTGTTTCTAAAGCTCAGTTCACCATCGCATTTGAGACTGCAGTGACACAGTGTACACTAAAGTACTTCATGACTGACCTGTGTGCTGTTGGGCCAGGTGTCCTTGTGTTTAGCTCCACTCCATGGCCATTAAGGGTATTCAAGCTGTTTCTCAAACTCGGTCATAAACATACTTTCTCAAGTTTACTCCCGAATACAAAACAATGGAGTACAATTTTTGGTGAGCATTTAAAACTTGCTTACACTCTTAAATGCGCTTGGCAATCACATGGCCATATTTGCTCCACCTAGGAGAGGTTTAGAGAGTTTTCTGTAGCATTCAACTTGTGTTTCTATAGTGTGAAATCAAGACATTAACTGTAAAGGTTAGTTTACCATTAGCACCGATACAAGTTTTGTTAATTGCGTGGTTTACATGAACAAGCAGAGCATTCTTCATTGATCTTTCTCAGTGGTCAGTGCAGATTAGTTGATTTCTTTCTAAATGTAAGTGCAGGACAGAAGGCAGTATAGACTCCTCTGCATTCAGGATTGGACTCGAGCATATGGCGCCCCCCTGTATCTGTTACAACAGCTCGTATCTATTATAATTATTTTTTGAGGCCTGAGCTTTATTTTCTCATTATAATTTCTGGGGTTTGACTGCCTTGAGCTGTGTGCGAGATTCTGTAACCCCCCCCCTTAGGCAATGCCTCTACAGTGGGCATTGTGGCTCCTGGTTTGCAGTGTTCCCCTCTCTGCCCCCTCTGCTGTGTGCTGTGCATCCTCTCAGCTCCAAATGGAAGCCCTTCATCTTCTCTCTGCTCCTTTTCCCTGAACAGATAAAATGTTTACACCCCTTCAGACTCCTCCTGCCGGCTGAGCAGCATCAGTCTGCTCTCTCCAGCCTTCTGTCACTTTCTCTCTCACCTGTCCGTCCTCATCTCCTCTCTCTCTCTCTCTCTCTCTCTCTCTCTCTATCTCTCTCTCTCTCACTTCTGTCACTCCATCCATCAGTGTTAGTTTGTTTCCCTTCTCTTGTACAGATCCTTTGATTCTTTCTGCATTGTGTAAAAATAAACATTCTTTCTTCTATGTAAAACTGTATCTCCTTTATTTTTTTTGTCATTTTTCTTCTTTTATTTCATCCCTTTATTTCCTTTATGTGCTTTTATTCATTTCTGACTGGGTAAAATAAAATCTAGATGCCCTGCTGTTTCCTCCTGCTTTTTATTTGTTCCACTTACAGAAGTAAAGAATATTTCTGGTATTGCAGTAACAATAATGGTTTGTATCTGTGGGGAAGTGCCTTTATACAGTGGCTTACCAGAATTTACATACAGATAAATTCATTTTTTATCTCCCATTCAAATATTTCAGTTAATTGAGCCTTTCCACCAAGTCCTGTGAGGTACCTCTGTGTTAGTCTGTTACAGAGATTAGACTCCACTACATTTACTGTAATAAATACAAATGAAGCAGCACTGGGAGCGTTTGTAAGATTAATTTTAAGGCACTTACATTTTTAGTTTTAGGCAAGTTGCATTGCAATTTTGTCATTAATGATAAACAAGACCTAAATTATTATATGTGAGGATAGTATTCTAGCCACGAATTACATTTACATTTACGGCATTTATCAGACGCTTTTATACAAAGCGACTTCCATTTCCTAACTACAGGGGGCAGTCTCCCTGGAGCAACTTAGGGTTTAAGGTCTTGCTCAGGGACACAGTGGTGCTGCTGAAGGTAGGATTCGATCCCTTGACCTTTTGGTCTGGAGGCAAGTATCCTACCCACTGAGCTACCTCCACCCCACCACGAATTGCTTTAACGTCTTACGTTACCTTGACTAAAAGTATAATATTCCAACTACCAGCGTTGATCTGAGATATTAGCAAACAACTGCTTGAATGCCAGCATTGAGGAGCTACTTTAATGGGTTTTGGGAGTTGGGAGTTTGGGTGCATTTAAAAGTTTTTACTCTGTGGTGTGCTGATGGATGTTTGCCAAATGCAGACTAGCTCATTCAGGACCTGAAAGCTTTTTCAGCATCTTTGTCACTATAAAAAGACGAGTAACTAACTCTAGACTTTCAGTTTTGTAGGGAAGCAGCAATAGGAGACCTGGGGCTGCTAAATTCTTACTTTACATGTTATAACCAATGTTGTCACTGCAGCAAGTGCCTGCAGCCGTATTGTGGGTTTGGTAAACAACTTGGTAAAAGCAATCAGATAAATTCTCCATAATGCAGTCCTCATGTTTACTGTTTGTATGTATTTTACTGTTTGTACGTATTCAGTCATTTCTTTGTTTAATTAGAAAGCTAGACCATGTCTTGTGGTGTATGTTCCTCTTTCATCAGCTCCTTCACCACAGCAGAACATGGTTCACTTTTGTTCTTTCTGTAAACTCATTAGCCAGGTACAGTCCATCAAAAAATGAACTAACTCGTCTTCTTTCTGTCCTCCAGCTACTCTTCTTTGTCTTTTCTCATTCTGTCTTTCTCTTTCCCTAACCTGCTGCCTGACTGCACAGACCGCCTCTACCAGCAACTTGAGAAAAACCGCCTTCTCTCTAATGATCTAAGAGTGGCCTTGAATGAGGACTAACTTAGTGTGAATTTATTTAAATAATACCAATGTATGTCTCCTGTTTTTATGGTGGGAAACACTATTTATAATATGTATTACAGACACTGTATCCCGAACTACTAATCATAACAGGATATGTTACATAATGTGTGTCAGTGTCTTGGTCTGCACAGTACTGCTAAAGCACTCAATTGTTTTAAGCATGTTTTTGCAAGCAGACAGACTGTTGTCTTTTGGTGGTGCTCTGTCTTGCATGGTCACTATGTCAGAGTCAGAAATTCTGTGTCTGAGTTCCTCTTCTGTCTCCTGGAGAGGAACAAGTCCTTTGGATGAGCAAGATGTTTATTAGTACAGCAACATACTGTAGTGTGTGTTGAAAGTCAGAATACTTGAAGTACCTCTGCATGCCGTGTAATACGTGTTCACCAGTGGTATTAATGCTGTGTTCTAATGCTTGATGTTCTAACAGATAAACTGTCACACGCTAAAGAAGAGAACCTCGATATGAACCAGATGTTGGAACAGACTCTATTGGAGTTGAATAATATGTGAAAGGCTTGTTCACATAATGATGTCTGCATTTTGTAACTCTTGAGTGATTTTTTTTCTCCCCCTTCTTGACAAGTTATCAGATTGCATAACGTGTGCCATTTGTTACAAAAAATGTATTTTATTCCTATTATTTTTAAAGGTAATATTCTGAAACTTGTTTGTTTTACTCTGGTAATGCACACACTTTGTCATTTCTAGAAGGAATAACAAAGTTTGCAAAACTTGCACTTAATCCTCAATTTATGCACATAATTGTCACAGTGGACAAGGCTGAGTCTTAAGCCAAGTTTTAAAAGACCTCCTTTAAAAATACCTTTTTTTTTAAAAAAAAATTCAGTTTTCTTTTAAAGTGTACATTAGATTCGATTGTCTGGATGTACACTGGTGCTACTGTGAAGACCAAATGTCTAGCAGTTTGTAGCTTTTAGAGAGAAAACCGTAGACTGTATACATGATCAATTTGGTTGATATTTTACGTATGTGCCAGCAGTAGCCCTGGACAAAAAGGGACCCATCTACAGTGTCTATTTATTTTCCTTTCTCAACTTCTACTGCAAAATGTCAGGCAGCATTATCTTTTCAAATGCATTTTTCGGGGGGTCTTCTGTTTGCCCATCATGAAACCTGAAATGTCTTGTTTTGAATTGAAAAATATGATTAAATCATATTTGAGTTGTGCCTCATTAATTTGAAGTCATTTTAAGTGTAGATGTATTAAATGTATGTCATATCTAAAATGTACAAAGCTAATAAATATAAATAAATCCACACAATTTCAGATTTTCCAAAGCCTGCCTTTCATGTTTAAGGATCCTCAGTAGATGGCTGTTTCAGGTATTCGTCATTTGTGTAGAGTATGATTCAGAGATAAAACAGCAACACTGTTGCCTCAGCTCTTTTTTGCACCTCCATTTAAGCCTACTTCACATAGAGGCTTTATCTTCCACCCTGTGGTTTGTGCCATTGATAGCCAGGCCTCAGCAGAGTGGCTGTTGCCTAACAACAAACGCTAATCTGTCCATCTGCTCCCTTTATTATATTTAGGTTACTGTGTGAACATGTGATGGAAGAGGCCTTGTTTCTAGTGCCTGGAAAAAGCTGAGTGTACTTAAATATTTAAAACAGCTTTGAATGTTTGGCAACTCGGGTCCAGGAGAGGAGATGACATTTCTAGGAGAAAGTGGAAATGACTAGCAATTCAGTAATCTGGTTCTGTTTTAGTCTTCATGTGTGATCAAATTAATTTGAATTGCTTATATTTGTAATATTGTTTTTTCAGTAAATACACAGAAGGTAATGAATGTAAACTAATTTCACTGGTTTTAAGTAATGCTAGTGGTTGGACATGGTCTGCACCTCAAAAAGAAAACACTCTAATGTAACAAAACAAATAAAGGGGTGTGGGTAAATGGTAGAAGTTCAGACTTATCAGTATTTTGTCCTCTATGCAACCCAAAGCAAACAAGTTGGGCTGCTTTAACAGAGGCTTTCTCATGTGACCATTTACAGAGGTCATAGTGGAGTCAGCAGGGGTATAACCAGATTTGTGTAGTAGGTGCAGCGACAGCAAACAGCGAAAAATACCCTTCTAATTCATCAAGTTTGTCAAATAAACACATTTATATCGCAACAGAATCTGACAGCATGAAAGAAGCAGACCAGATACGCCTCACTACCTACAGAGCATTTGCACTGTATTGTATACAGTAATTTCTTTGGAAATAGCTTTAATAATGCACTATATGGACAAAAGTATTGGGACACATCTGTTTCTCAGGGTTTGGGCTAGGTCCCTTACTTCCAGTGAAAGGGCAATCTTAATGCTTCAGCATGCCAAGACATTTTGGATTACGTCATGCTTTCAACTTTGTGGACAGAGTTTGGGGAAGAACCTTTTTTATTCCAGCATGACTGTCCTAGGGCACAAAGCAAGCTCCATGAAGACATGGCTGGATGAGTTGGGTGTGGACGAGCTCAAGTGGTCTGCACAGAACCCTGACCTCAACCCCATCCAACACCTTTGGGATGAACTGGATCGGAGATTGCAAACCAGACCTCGTCCAACATCAGTGCCTGGCCTCTACAGAATGATTGTGCACAAATTACTACTGAAATACCAAAATCTTGTTGAAAACCTTCCAGGGAGACTGAAAGCTGTTATAGCTGCAAAAGAGGAGCAACTCCATATTTAACCCTATGTATACAAATGCAGTGTCAGGTGTCCCAATACTTTTGCTCATGTAGTGAATGTTCTACAGGTTTGGCAGCTCATGGCTGAAATCCAGATCCTCAGCAAGTTTATAAAAACATGTATCTGCTTAAAGGCATCTGATTTGTTGTCGAATTGGCAGTTGATCTTCATATGAAAATTCCAGAAGTGGGTGGACTAGTTTTAACCCTTGTGTAAAAAACAATTAAAGTAAGGTACTTTAAAAAGTTGCATACACACAAAAAAACTGCTTAAGTGAAATTTCGTCCAGCATCTATCAGCACTGGAAGTTAGTAGCTGTTTATTGGCATTTTAACCATACATATATCTACTCTTTTTAATGTTGTAATAAAAATAGTGTAAATGTCATTTGAAAATTCTCAGAAAGGCAACCATAACTGTGACTCATTATTCCTCACTCTGGAGTAAAGGCAGTATATTTTTTGTTCAACTGTCTCGGATGGTGAAAAGTGAAAAAAGAATTATCATTTTAAGATACATATAGAATAGTTTTCACTGTAAAAAACACAAACAACATCCGTTTTGGTGCTAAAAATAGGTCCGTTTTAAAACATTTGCCTCAGGAACCTCGGATCATTATGAAGGTTGGATCCCTCTGTTACTGCTGTCAAGTGATGCTTTTTTCAAAGTAAAAGTCCTCGTGTTATTAGAGAGTGACTGTTGAACAGATTTCTTAACCCAACAGAACATATATTGGTAAAACTGTTAATTATATGTACAAAGAAAAATGTATGGCTATATTATAATTAGATTAAACTCAAGTAACTCACAGGGCAGTCACTGACGACATTTATACTGAAATGTGGCTTATACATAAGGCTCTATGCTGCAGCTAACTTCGTAGATCTTTTTGGTCTGTCTTTATGGTAAACAGACCAGACTCTTTCTTAGTGGACTCAGAGCTTATTTTTGTTACAGAGTCAGAATGTCACGTCTGCTATTTTTGTCACCAGGCTTCTTATGCTCCAGGTGTAGATATTGCCCTCAGAAAACAGGCTGTTTCTCGTCTGTGTTGAGGTTTGGTCTGAAGTCTGAGAGTCAGCTGAGTGCTGGGAGGGCTCTGCAGAGGAGGCATCTGACAGGAGCCAGACGGTCTTTCCAGTCTTTTAATGGTGCACAGCCAAAGTTCTGGATATTAGGCGTCGGAGCAGGTTTTCTCCTAGCTCTGGGGCTGAAAAATCATTACAGTCCTGAACGGTGTGAGTGTGACTCCGAGAACAAAGAAGAGTCTCACTCTGGCATTACCTCCAAATATAGTGCTGCAGTAGAAATCAGTCGAGATTTGGTTCAGCGTATAAAGGTACAGGTACCAGGACAAGCACAGTTTTGTGCTTCATTTCCATAATTTGTGGAAGTTTTCTTTCGTAGATCCCACCTTATCTTTTTAAATGACCTGACACGAGTTAACACACCAATAAACACTAAAACACCCTGCCTGAAACCCATTATTTAATCACAGGATGAGGTTGGAGCTCCTGGGATGGTCGTTGGGGTCTCTGTGGATGGGAACCAAATCTGGTGTGAAGGTATATGTAATTTCTGTCAAATTACTACAGTTAGGTAGCCATTGGATTCTTACTTATTCTGGGTCCTTTTTCTAGGATTGGGCTATGCTGATTTGGAGAACCGAGTGCCTTGTGGTCCAGACACTGTCATGAGAATAGCCAGCATCAGTAAGCCTCTGACTGCAGCAGCTGTTGCTCGAGTGTGGGAGGAGGGCAAGTTGGATCTAGATGCTCCAGTCCAAAAATATGTTCCAGAGTTTCCAGAAAAACAGTTTGAGGGGGAGGATGTAAGAATGCAGTTTCCCATCTTGGAACAAACGTGGTCCTTGTTGGTGTAAAATTATGGGTTTATTGGTTGTTTTTTGTACTAAAGCATTTTCAGTAATGCTCATTTTAAATATATAAAAGAATGATTTGTTTTTTACATGATGTGTTTAGCCATTTAGGCATTTTTATTAAGGTTTCATTTTTTAAACATTTTAAAAATATCAAGGAATTGTGTGTCTTTTTCGGCTGGCATGGGAACTCCACTGATTGGGTGGCGTTTGTGTCATTGTGTCCTTAAACCAGGTCACAATAACACCTCGAATGCTGTTGTCTCACTTGAGTGGCATCCGTCACTATGAAAAAGACCCCAAAAAGGTGAGAGAAGAGAAGGAGAAAGCAAAGCGTCTTCTGAAGCCTCCAGAGATGAAAGAGGAGAGAGGTACCGCTGAGAACAAAGAAAAATCCAAAGCAGAGGAGAACAGTACTAAGAGCAAAGATGCCAAACCAGGCCGGCGGAAGAAAGAGTTTGAGCAAGAAGAGTACTACCTCAAAAACAACTTTGAGAGTGTGACCCAGGCTCTGGACCTGTTCAAGGATGATCCACTTATTTTCAAACCTGGTAAGCCTTTAAGCAGAGTTTCATTAATCACGTATGAAATTATGCATTTGCTTCCTGCACATAGTTATCATACGAACCATTAGTCCATTACAGATTAATTTCATTAAGTACTGTGTGTCACAGGCATTCCTAGTAACAGCCAGTCCTTGATGGTCCCCGTTGAGTGTTTTATTTAAGTGTTTGGACAAATTATAGCTATTAAGCAGCATGATGAATCATAGGCAATTGCACAGCATATGCTGCTAATAGCTATTAACCCCGATTAATGATACGCGCATAATCATCACATATACAATTTTTGTCCCAATTTTGTATAATTTTTGTCCCTATAGTGAAATATTTAGCTTTCATTTCCTTTAGAATTGATTGTAATTGTTTGAAATGCGCAGGCCCTGAAGTGAGACAAGTTACTGGACGCCTTTGTTAGAAATGGTACTTGTTAGAGGTTATCTTTCTTGTTAAACTGAAGCTTTTTTCTTTATGCTCTTGTGTAACTGTATTGTGTTGTGATAGAAATAGAGATGCATCCCAACACAATACAGTTACACAGGAACACAAAACTATTCAAATTTACCTTGGAAACTGAAAGCATGTAAAGCAGTTCAAGTCCGAGTTTAGCTTGTGTGAGTCCTAGCTCGAGGCACGCAGCAGCATATGGCTGTACTGTTGTCTACAGGTACAACGTTCCTGTACTCCACGCATGCCTTCACTCTGTTGAGTGCCGTACTGGAGAGAGCAGCATGCCAGCGTTTTCTGGACATCATGCAGAAGATGTTCCGTGAACTTGGCATGCTGAACACTGTGCCGGACGAGAACGACCCCATTATATACAACCGCTCCAGGTATTCTGGGGCTTCTTCCTCCTCCTCCATTATTGTTTACTGGTAGTATTAAGTTTCTTTTAAGATAAACCACAGTTCTCCATACCATGGTTGCCATGTAATTTTAATATTGCACACAAATTTTCAGGGCGATGTTTAAGGGTCAGAAATGTAAGCACCGGTGGTTTCTGGCTATGTTTTTTTTTCTCCCATAGCTAAATATCTTGCTTATTGATTTCATAGCAGTTACTGAATAATTAAAGATTATTAGTTGAATGATAGGCCTGAAATTTAAGGGGGATTTTATTTGTTCACATGTGCTTGCTTTTTACAGATTTTATCATTTTAACAAAAAGGGTCGCATAATGAACTGCCCCTATGTGGACAACTCCTACAAATGGGCTGGAGGTGGTTTTCTGTCTACGGCGAGTGATTTGCTGCGGTTTGGGAATGCTCTGCTTTACAGCTTTCAGATAGCAGACCTGAAGGACACAACTGGCCTCCTTCCAGGCTTTCTCAAACCCCAAACAGCCAAAGCCGTATGGGCTCCTGTGGATAAGACAGAGGCCTCATGGGATAAGGATGGACAGTATGCGCAGGGGTGGCTGGTTGTGGAGAAGCAGCAGAAGTATGGGCAGTGCCGCGCCCGCAGGCATTACGTCTCGCACACTGGAGGCGCAGTGGGAGCAAGCAGCGTGTTGTTGGTGTTGCCCAGTGAGACTTTACAGGCAACAGGAGAGAGAGTGACTCCTCCACAGGGAGTAGTGGTGGTCATCATCACTAATATGCAGTCTGTAGGACTCAATACTACTGCTCTGAAGATTGCCCATGAGTTTGAGAAGGCCAGGGACAGGTGAAGTGTCATTAAAGGATTTGGGTATTTTGTATTAGAACTATTCCATGTTTACTGAATTACCCTGTGCACTTCACAGTGCAGAAATATGAATGTCAGCAGGACACTCCAGTGCCATTTATTTGTATTTTTAAAATTTTGTTAACTTGGTTGACTTTTATAAGTGAGTCACGTGAGTGGTATATTTAATAAAGAAACAATAATCGACATTTCTGCCGTACTCTATTTCATTTGTTTGTGAGATTATTGATTGTTGTCTGTTAAAATGTAAAAAAATGAAATGAAAAATTGTTACAATTATAAATTGGTGTTCATTCCATAGATTACTCAAAGTAAAAAAGAACAGGAAGTATTTGAACTAAAGTGGAGTGTGTACTTCTTTCCACTAGATGGAGACTCCAAGTTTCTGTTCTAGGTCCCTTGTCTGAAAACACTAAAAGTGTAATGATTCCTCGAAGCAATGAATCTATTTGAATCTATTTGAGAATTGTGTTCATCTCAGCAAAGCCAGCCTGTGCAGTATCATAGCTCCATACAATCAAAACCTTTAAAATGCATAAAATGTCAAATCATACAGAAAATGTGTATTTATTTATTTATACAGGAAGCAAACATTTTTAGTGAGAAAATTTCACTGTAAAATTTAAGTACTTTGAATCATGTTTTCAAAAGCTATCTCTCGCAGGGCCATCTTTTATCATTTTAAAATGCATCCAGCGTGATTTACTCTTGTCAATTACAGGGTAGAGACTTCAGTAAACAAATTGGGTTGTGATACAGTCGTATTGCTCTAAGGCAGTGGTTCCCAACCTGGGGTCCAGGCCCCCTTTGGGGTGGCGCCAGAGATCGCAGGGGGTGCACACAATTTTGTCTGCATTGAGGTTACCAAAATGATATATGTACACATTAAATTCATAAAATGTTTATTTTTTGTAATTAAAAGTTTGTAATTAATCACTTTATTCTTTTTGTTCGTCTATGCGGATAGGAGTTGGGGTTGGTAGGGGGCCAGGCTTGTCCTGGACACAGGCAAGGGGGACTTCAAAGAAAAAAGGTTGAGAACCACTGATCTAAGGCACAATGGTCATAATAGGTATCCTTTTACCTGTGTTAATTAATTGGGCTATGAGGACAACCTATTATCAATCTATTGCAAAACTATTTTCTAATTCATTGATTATTATGCATTATACCGATGGAACTGAAACAGTGAGCAGACTATACATGTGTGGCTTAATACTGTTAGACTTTATTTTATTCAAATGATAAAAAGAGTAGTTTTTTACAAAACATTGGATTCACAGGGTGTTTCATAAGTGGTTTAATATCCTAACATTTGTCCATGTATTGAAGGATCTGGGGATCTTAATATCGCTGTCAGAATACTCATAAAGATATACTCATGAAGCAGACTAGAAAAATGTCGTTATACTGTTTGATGTTCAGTTAAAGGAGTGTTACAATGATTCATGTGTGCGAAATGTTAGAATCTCAGCATTAAGTGCAGCATCAGTTAGAGTCCTCTAAGACACAACAGTCATTGCTGCTGTTCTGCGTAGCTGGTTTGTTTTTTACAAATATACTGGCAGTGGGTCACATGTAGACTGGTAACTTCATTTGAAATGTATTACATTAACATACAGCTTGTCTTTAGAATATAAAACTTGGACCTGAGTGTCTTCTGCCACGTACACTACCGGCCAAAAGTTTTAGAACACCCCATGTTTTCTATTTTTTTGTATTGAAATTCAAGCGGTTCAGTGTCTCAATGTTCATTCGGCAGAAATTTCTTCCCAACTCTGCAGCAG
>JBBPCW010000127.1:8691513-8710303 GCA_037974425.1 Phenacogrammus interruptus
TGTGTGTGTGTGTGTGTGTGTGTGTGTGTGTGTGTGTGTGTGTGTGTGTGTGTGTGTGTGTGTGTGTGTGTGCGTACGTGTGTGTATATGCACATGCGTGCCAGCAGAGACACAGGATGAGGTTATAGCAGCTCCGCAAACGGACCAGTCCTGTCCTGCCAAGATCAGGATCCGCTCCCTTGGGAAAGGGATGGGATGCACCACACAAGCTTGGAGCTCACACTGGAAAATAGTACGCAAATGACTGTCCTCCAGCATTTCAGCACATGCTGAATTATTCTGCTGAGCTCACGGTCACTGTTAATCGAAAGGGAGTCGTTGTAATGGGACAAATTCCAGACAGCTTTGGGATGCACATTTTTTCCTGACCAAATTGCATATTAGAGAATGCAGATTATAACATATGTTCATGATAATGAATATCCCTGCGCTCCTGTTAAGTGCCAAGACGGAGATTGTTGATGGCAGTGGTACAGCAGCAGACGGCAGGAGGGGGAGAGAGAGCCAGATAGAAAGGGAAAGGGAAAGAGAGAGGGAGAGAGAGGGGATGAGGAAGCAGGCGAGTGACAGGAATACAGAGAGCACAGGAGCGAATAAGGCCATCAACAGGGCAATTCAATTAGTCAGTCTTTATAGGAGGGAGGGAATGAAGGAGGGAGGAGGTGGTGGAGGGAGACAGAGAGAGACGGAGAGAGCATAAGTGATTAATCACACAGAACCCCGCTCAGCACAGGAGCCCGCGAAAAGTTTAATGCATGACAAAGTCTGAAGATTACAGACAAACGCTAAATGAACCAATTACAGCTGAGTCTCGCTGTTGGTCTTTTATAAGAGGAAGAAATCTCATCACTGCAAAATGAGCATTAAGTAACTGACTGACTTTATTACACAGAGATAGAATTTTTCTGTTTCTGTCCTGTACAGATTTTTGTGAGTGATAAAAATTTGTGTCATAACTGAAACACGCAGATGCTTTATTAGTTTCTTAAATGTGTTTTTATTTTTACTGCGTTCAAATGTTTTGTGTCTGTGAAAGGGTAAAATTTCACTGGCATAAAATAACTCCCCCTACAGAGCAGAGAGTTTTGTGGTGCTTCATGTCTGCAGACTATAGTTGAGTAATTGCTGACCTTGTTCAAACTAAAGTCTCGATTATTGTAATCTAAAAACATTGTGGATGTTTTTTTTTTCTCTCTCTCTGTTCCAACTCGATTCACCACTGTTTCTGTCTCTCTTTTTCTCTCTGTCTCTGTCTCTCTCTCTCTGATTCTCTCTCTCTCCCAGGTCTAACTGGCTAAAGCCATGCTGTGGACGGCGGGCGGCACTGTGGCAGGTGTGTTTGTTAAGTGCGGGCTTTAACTGTTTCCTGGTGGCCTGTGTGATCCTGGTGGTGGTCTTGCTGAGCCTGGAGCTGCTCATTGACACTAAGCTGCTGCAGTGTGAGTATCTGATCACAGTGGGACTGTAACCTTTACTCCTACACACACACACACACGACAACCTCGGCACACACAGTACCTGATGTCTCAGCATCTGTGAACTTAACACGTTCACAAACATTTTCACAGACATTTGGCAAGACTCTTGTATTCAGAATGTTTATCTCATAACAAGCAGGTCTTTGTTCATAGATTCTTATTTTGAGTTTTCCAAAAGATTTTTAAAAATATTACAAAAGATTTGGGACAGATTAGCTAAGAGTTCTGTTATTTTTAATTCTGGTTGTTTTAGAACGAAAGTGTATCAGTTTTTCGTTCCATTTTTGTGGAACTCTTGTATTATGACAATTTTTTTCATTTTTTCATTTTGACTAGCTGCACACTCTGTCTTTTGCATAAATTAACCTCACTGAGCCTGTATCATACTGGATCTACATTTTAGATTTTTCTTTCCTTCTGTCTTAAGAGCTACCTGTGAAAAATGTAGTTCAGATTCTGTTAAGAAAAATGTACAGAGGCATAGTATCGACTAAGGCAAACCAGCTGTTTGGGGAAATCTTGTCAAAAGAAAAAGCGGCGTTCAGCAATGCTTGAGAAAATAACAGTCAATCACAAGTAAGTGTGGAAGGAACTGTAGATGAATCTTTTCTGATAGATATGACTGGGCCAAAAAATCCTCGAAGCTGTCCTGTATTACGGATGGGCCCGTCTCGACTCTCGACACCGTTCTCATTTGAAAACACAGCACAGGCGCTTGCCTATGTGGCATTTTCCCATGTGGCACGAGAAGCCGCGCTCATCTACATGATCTGACACTAGATAGATGCTCTCCTTCATAATAAGTGGGGCAGTCACCAGCCCATAGCCGACAGCACAGCACACGGGCTACGAGTGGGATGACAGCGGCCATAAGTCAGCCTTGTCCTGTCTGGCCTTTTAAAAGACCTGATAGACAGACTAAGGAGGAGCAAGGGAGAAAGAGAGGGGAGGAGGAGGAAGACAAATGTGGAGTGAGAGATTAGCAGAGGAGTAGATGGAGGAATGGCATCACGACCGTTTGGATTAATGGATGGAGGGAGATGAATGGACTGATGGACAGATCAGTGAATGAGACAAACAAAGACAGATGGGATAGGAGGTGGTGCATGAAGGCAAGTGGGGATGGCAGGATGACAGCTGAATGCAGCACAGTGATTATCCATAATTGGGCTGATAAATAGACAGGCAGGCAGAGGTAAACTGCTGCAAGAGCAAACTTGGCTGGCCCTGCGGGAGTGGACGGGTGGATCTGAATAGCATAAATACCTGACATGCTTTCAGTTAAGATGACTGCCATAATGGGAAATAGAGCCTTTCATGCCGTCTGACTGTGACACACAGCTACGTGTGAGAAATTTGTGTCTACCTTAGAAGTGTTACTTTAAGGACATCAACATGCGAAGGATTTTAAGTTGCCTTCAGTGAAGACATGCCCTTATTCTGAACTCACCGTACAATGACTGTGGATCTTCCGGAAATACTTCAGATACATGTGAGGGTAGGAATTAGTTATAATTACAGGGCGGTTCATCAGCCCCTCTTCGTGTTTTAATTGTGAAACTTCCTATAACAAGATCCAAATTATACTCGCATGATGATGCCTGCATGAAAGATATTCTAAAACTATATATTTGTATTGCTGCAATATAAAAGTAGCAGCATTACAAATGTTTTTATGTTGTATGGCTTTGGTGCCTGATAATTTGATGTGCAGGATGTTATAGTGGGTTTTCACCACTAATTTGAAGAACCCTATACCTTGGGCCGAGTACCTGTTTCTCATCTCTGAACAGACCCATGAAAGTAGGTGGGCCTCTAGGAATGCAATGATGCATATTGCATTGTATTATTCAGTATGATCCTTTCAACACAGTGCACATGGGCATTGAACAACACATTCAACGCATAAAAATAATGTTCATAGTTTAATACTGATTGAAATATAATGAAAACTATAAGCAAGCAAGCTTGTAAAGAGGGCCGATTAAGTAGTAAGCTATATGTAAAAGTATAGTTTACGATTTAGCTCAAATTCAACAGTCGGGAAGAAGCGCATTCTCCTTGTAAGTGCATATTAGCTTTTGGGTAGTGCATTGTCAAAAATGTTGTACTTCTATCATGTTTAATGCTGTAGTAAATTTAGCAAACAGATTAACGTAAGGCAGATTTTCAGACACTATTTTGTCAATTCTAACAATGCACTGAATCCAGACATCACTATGAATTAAACAGTAACAAGAAATGAAACACCTTCAAGCTCTGGTTAACCTTTAACTCTTTTACTTAAGAGACAGCAATATTAAGTTGATAGTGTATTTTAGAAATGGCAGTTGTCTGAATACATTGTGTAGCAACTGACTTTGACCAATCAGTTGTCTGCACTTTTGGGGGTGGTAGAGGCCTAGTGGGTCGGATATTTGCCTCTGGACCAAGAGGTTCAAACCTTACCTCCACCACACCACCACTGAGTTCCTGAGCAAGACCCTTAACCCCAAGTTGCTGCAGGGAGACTGTCCTCTGTAGTTAGGGAATGGAAGTCAGGGCGTCTGCTGAATGCCGTAAATGTACTAGCTCCACCCATACGGTCAGGCTCCACATTCTTGCTACATCTGCAAGAACTGTGACCAAATTCAGGAGGGCATTGAGGTCTGGGACAGCTCACTAGGCAACAGAAATGATGACAAAATGAGTAACAGTGTAATTTTAACGGTACTGCATTACTGCCTCACAGCACAGCTGCCTATTCCTTCTAGCATTTAGTGTAAAAACTCACTCTTTACTTGTTACTGTTTGTTTGTAAGCACTTGGTTTGGCACTGTATTGTATTTGTATTTGTAGTTGTTTCTATATTTGATTAAATTTGGAAACAGAGCTTTACTTTATACTTTTCCACCCTCTCTTTTTATCTCCTCAGTTACCAATGCATTCCAGTTTGCTGGCATCATCCACTGGATCAGCCTGGTCATCCTCTCAGTCTTCTTCACTGAGGTGTGTGTATATGTGTGTGAGGAAATTACTGTAGGAATAGCTGGACATTGGAGAGAGAGAGGGTCTTCTGAGTCAGCAGCCACTACTTACAGTATCTCCTGCAGTTGTTTGGATGCAAGCCTGCTGTTGTGGAATTTATTAATATATATCACATGTCACTGATGATTTATGACCAGCGTTTTGCACAGAAAGGAAAAGAAAAGTAGATTTAAGGTTGGAATTAAGTTTTGCTGAAGTGTTTAGATTCTTAGGATTTAAAGACATTTATAAGCAACGGAAGTATGAATTCTGGTGTCGCTGCTGCTGCTTTAAATCCTTTTCATTCCGAATTACGGAACGTCTACTTTTCCTCCGGAAAGCCGTCAGCTCAGCAGCACAGACTGGCTGGAAGACACCCATCTGTCTGTTTCCTTACAGATTCTCCTTTGTGTTCTATACATACTTTCCTCTTGGTAAATAGACTAGAAGCTTGATAAAATAGACATAAATGTGCTGACCTGTCAAAAATGACAGTTTTGTGAATCTGGTTTCCCCTCTCTGTGACTTCCGTGAATCTTTATCTTCTGTTTGCACTTTTTTCTTTTCTCTTTCTTTCTTTCTTTCCTTCTTTCTTTCTCAGACTGTCTTCAGGATTGTGGTACTGGGAATATGGGATTACATAGAAAACAAAGTTGAGGTAAGCTCCCCAAGGCCCCATTAGGATAGGTAGGTGAGTAGGAGGAGGAGATAGAAGGAGAGAGATTGTGGGGTGATAGAGAGAAACTGAAAGAGAGAAATGCAGCGAAAGAGAGTGACAGAGCGAGTTAATAAAAAAGAAGAGACAGTGACAGAGGGAGAGGAAAAGAGTAGAAGAGGTAAATCCCTTACGAAACTTCACTATGGTTTCCTATGGTTTTTATGCAGTAACCATAGTTTTACTATGGTACCCCATGGTACTTTGGTACTACCCATAGTTTTACTATGGTTTATCTATAGCACTTCATGGTAGTTGTGGTTCTACCATAGTTTACATATACATATACCACTTCATAGTTACCCAGAAAACCATGATTATTTAATCATAGTAAACCATGGTTCATTTTCGTAAGGGATGAGTCTCTGTGCTGCAGTGTCACACTCTTAATGTCACAGCTGTGGCGGAGCAGCAGAAGGCCTACCGCTGTTCCCATGCGCTCACACAGCCTGTGTGTTTGCCCCTCTGTTCCTTGTTCTGTTTGACAGAGAACAGGGTTTAATGCTGTTTGAGAATATACAGTGGTACTAGAATCCTTAAGAATTCTATCAGTTTCTACATAAATCTTATCTAGAATGAATCTAGAACTGGTTTGAACAGAATGATCCAGTGTTGAATATTTCTGGGCTACAGTATGTGAGCAATGATCAGCTTGGTTTAGGAGATGATTATGGTCAGGAGATTCAGGTAATTGTATGAAAATCATGTGTGAGTGTAAGTGACACTATTTATGTCCTATTTATATGTTCATGAGTTGTTTCACCCTGCATGTAAAACATCTTTGGTGAGAAAGAATAATAATAAAGCTGACTATTCATGTGAGTTCAAGAGACACGCTTTCTCGCCCTCCCTCCCTCCCTCCCTCCCTCCCTCTCCACTCTATAATTCTCTCTCTCCAACTCTTTATCTTCTCTATTCCTTTTTGCTTCATGCCACATCTTTGCTCTTTTAGATAACATAATTATTTTATGGGTAGATTATTACATGCTTTTATTTTTCTTATAAATGATTAGTCTTTCTTTTTGTGCTTAATCATTTATCTGCATATTCACCTGCTTTCTTGTCTTCTTGCTGATGTAGAACAAGGCAACTCATTTATAAAAATCTCCCGAGACTAATTATCTCTTAAAACAAGCTGACTCTTCTAGATGCTGGCATACTTTAAAGGACAGTTATATTATATTAACATGTACACAATTGTGGATGTGCTGTGACACTTTTTCTAGTCATTTTTTGAACATGAGATATTTGACTGTAAACAGTATAAATCAACATGTAATGTGTTGTATTTTTTTACTGTGGGCGATATGCTATGTTCACAAACAGAGCAGTCAGTGCAGGATGCTAACTAAGGGAGGTGAGTAAATGTGTGCTGCAGCTCAGAGACTGCTCAAATTCTGTCTATTATTATGATTTGTGGAAAAAATCAAATGTGTAAGTAAAAGTCTTTTGTAAACCAATGTGTTGAGGCATGAACTGTACATGGGCATTCTCAGTAGCTCTGCCGAGAAAATCAGCTTAAACATCCATATACTATGAGCTGACATACAAGTCACTGACTCTGAATACAGTCCAGTGCTCCATGTACAAGCCTGATATTCCGCCCCATTACACCCCACAGATATCCATCAATGGTCCGAACACATAAATACAATTTATTGTGACAGTGGTGAGATTAAGGGAGGAGGGGTGAGTAATTTTGAAGAGTGTGAGGTTGAAGTACCTGTACAGAAGTTAAGTAGCCTACTTATAATATAGTATGTGAACCAAATATCATACTTGAAACATTAACCAAAGCACAGCTACAAAACATAGCCTACTCGTTATAGAAACAAAAGTCCAATGAAAATTCCAGTGGAAAGTGAATAAAACTGTAAAATGCACTTCACACTTCACCCAATTTCCCTGTAATTGTAAGTGATGTCTATATTAATACAATTAAAACCTTGACCTTAAACCCGTTGCAAGTAAAACAGCAGCTAAATATCCTACTAGAAATCCATGATAGTCCTGTGAATGGAATTTGAAGAGTAGGCAAAAGCAGCAGCACAGCTGAATGGAGATAGTGACATAGCCGCTGAGTCAAGCACAGGAGAACCAGGCACAATACTGACATGTAAGAGACAAACATTTCAGTGTATAAAAGTGTAGCTGAAGGTGCATGTAACCAATAGTTTGAAGAATGTAGAATAACAAAAGAAGAAAATAATAAAGCTGACGTGATGAGTCATGTGTGAAGACATTTAGTTGTAAATGAATTTATCTATAATTCCCACTCTCTCCAAACTCCATGAAGTCAGAATTCCTGCCAAGTATAAACTAAATGCACCATTTATAAATGAGGCTCAAGGCCTAAATGTCTGAAGTACAATAAAATAATTGAAAACCCCCAAAAATATGACGAGTCTGTGTGAGCGGTTGCGACTACTTGTGCTATACAATACTACTCTTTGTTTTCTGGGTTTGAGGACTGGAGGTGTATGTTTGTGTGTTGGATGTAGGTGTTTGACGGTGCCGTCATTGTGCTCTCCTTGGCCCCGATGGTTGCCTCCACTGTTGCTAATGGGCCCAGCAGCCCCTGGGATGCCATCAGCCTCATCATCACCCTCCGTATCTGGAGGGTTAAGAGAATCATTGATGGTAAGTCATGCCACAGCATTCCACTCTCTACTCATTTTGTTTATTTACTTGTATTCCTCCAAAAGTTCCCTTACTGTCAATTTTTTGAACACTAAAAACCAGACAAAACCCCTATATGCCAGTAATGGTCAGAAGTATGACTGTCAAGACTCCATTCCTAATTGTGCATAACATTCACTATATGGACAAAAGTATTGGGACACCTGAGAATTATACCAACATTGCATTGCAATGACATTGCATTCAAATACATAGATTTTAATATGGAGTTGGACCCCCCTTTGTATAAAAGCTTTAGCTTTTCTTGGAAGGCTTCTGTGGGAATTTGTGCCATTCATTCTGTAGAGCATTTATGAGGCCAGGCACTGATGTTGGATGAGAAGGCCTGACTCGCAGTTCATCCCAAAGGTGTTGGATGGGGTTAAGGTCAGGGCTCTGTGTCAGCCAGTTAAGTTCTTCCACACTGAACTCATCCGACCGTGTCTTTATGGAGCTTGCTTAGCGCACTGGGACTTAGTTTGTGGAAGGTTCTTTTCTCCTCCAGCATGACTGTGTCCATATTTGAAAGCATGGTGTTGTCAAAAATGGGTTGGTAGTAAGTATGGGGAAGTAAGCGGTCTAGACCAAATCCTGAAAAACAGGTATGTCCCAATATATTTGTCCATGTAGTATATCAGATTTCGAGCTGTACATCAAGGTGATGATATTTATTTCCAGTCTTGGTCACCCAGTAACGTTTGCTGAAATTTTACATTGTTAGCTAGCTAGTTAGCATGCTCACGGTTGCATTCATTTCCCAGGAGCGAACAGTCTGAAATTCATTCAGACGCCAAGTCTTTCCTTATCAAGTATTCAAGATAATGTTGTAAATATTAATAGTAACTATTCAGTAGCTGCCATCCTAACATTTCTATCATCCACATGATATTTGCTTAAAACAAATTTCCCACAAATAGGTGAAGAGGGCTATGCTTATTGTGGCAGGTAGTCATTATATCTGTTTGCCCTACAATCAATAGATGCTTCGGAAGCGGCTCAGCCAGCGTCTATTCAATTAAAATTCATGCTGATCTACCCTGTCCGCTGAGAGGAGCACAATGTCTATAAGGGTTAAGCAGAGCTCCAATTAATGCAGGCGTATGCATGATCGATGGCAGGTCACCCTTGTGCACACCCACACCTCTGTTTTTGAGGTGCTCAGCTCAAGCTGTCGCTCTATGTAATAGGAAATACAAGAAGGACATTAGGCATCCATTTACACTCGTCTTCAACAGCTGAGCTAATGCAATGTTAAGTCTTTTTCCTTTGTGCAAAAGTACCCTGAACCACAGTATTACTTCTAAGCAACCATATTTCCTTATGCAAGGCACATCTAGCTACTTCATTTAATACAGACAAGAGCATAATCTGTGTCTTATTGTAATCCCTCTATTAAAGTGAAAACAAAACGGACATTCCAGATCTGACAAATTCACCGTGTATGTGCTATGGAGAAACTAAACACATTGCACTGACTGTTAATTAAGATTCCCTGTGTTCTGGTTTCTGTAGTACTATTTTGTATGGTGATGAGTCATTACTCTACGTATCATACAGGAGAGGTTTGAACCTACACTTTATGCATCCATGTGTTTAAATCAGCAATTTAAATGCTTTCTCTTCTGCTTGGTTTCATATGTTTGAGTTATTGGATCTGTTAGAGAGAGAGTGTGTAGTCAGCAAAAAGGTGGTCAATTTAGACTAGTGCTGTTGGATGCTGACTTATTAGCTCATGCATCTCAGTTAGGCCACTGTTTTATTTTTCAGGTAGGTCCCTACAGACACACACACACACACACACACACACACACACACAAATGCTTTCATAAATTCTGTCCAGTTTGATCCCTGTATAAACCTTTATTTTCTGTTCATTAAACCCAGCATATACTGTAGGAAATGTAAGAATAAGACAAAAAAAATCAAATTGAAGTTTGAAACAAGCTCTATTTGCTCTATTGTACAAGGGTAAACAATATCCATCCTCCCAGTTGCCCAAAGGCTTTAAAGATTCATTCACATATTCAGCCATATCCTTAGAGGAATTTGGAGAATTTGGGGCAGCTGGTAGCCTAGTGGTTAGGGCATTTGCCCTGCAATCAGAAAGTCCAGGTTCAATTCCCAAGACCGCTAGGCACCTCTGAGGTACCCTGAGCAAGGTACCGTCCCCACACACTGCTCCCCGGGCGCCGTGTTCCTGGCTGCCCCCTGCTTCACTTGGTGAATGGATTAAATGCAGAGGGTGAATTTCGTGGTGTTCACACTGTGTGCAGTGGTGTGTTCATGTATGACTGAGTGATCACTTTCACTTGTATGGTTACTCAGTATGTGGAGGACATACTGATCTGATCCTTTGTTCTTTCTTGCCCTTCATGCTACCAGTAAAATAAACTTAATCAGAGGAACCTGTGAAACTGAGAAGCCTTTATCTTGTGTTGGATCCTCTTCAGTGATACGCCCTCCTGTGGTTCACTCTTGCCTTTCACATGCTGAGTTCACAACCTTCTGACTGCTGAGGCTGAAAGGCTAATAAGGCACAAGTGTCGAGTTAAAAATGCAGCAGCTAAGAGACAGTTCAGCTGCTACAGAGTGACAGAAATGAGTCCGCTCTTCTAAAAGCTTTGTAACAGGCCATATCTGTCCACAGAAATCTGGACACACATCTTACTGAGGCATCCGTGTGAATGAAATCCTTTCATATTGAAAGTTTGCTCCTTTTTTATGCTCGCTTTTCTTTGCTAGCAGAAAGACACATTATCACATGCTGAGAAAAATGGCTATTAAACAATTTTTTCAGAACTTTTGCACATATATATTTATCACAAACTTCACTTGCTTATGTGCATTTGTCAGTCATTTGCTTTGGTATCTGGATCTGTCCTGTCCTATTAAGCACATGTTCACATTTGACATGTTTGGTTTGATTTAAACAAACTTTACTGTGTTTTTGTTTTTCTGTTGCTGAGATTTATTACAGTAAGTGTGAACGCTGCTATCGGGAATCTGGCATGGGACAGATAAGCAGACAGTGACCCTCTGAGGAGATTAGTCTTACACATTAACTCTGATGTAGCTCTCCTGAGGTATGGGCTTAATACATCCAAACACAGAATGAATCATTGTCAGTGGTAGGTCAGAGGGTTGCAGTATAGGCTTGTCTGTAAAACTTTTGAGTGATTTTGTGATCTTATGGAGTTACCACAAAGCATGAACCATGAATCGTCTGTCTGGCTTGTTTTTATTCATTTGACAATGTGCTGTAATTGGCTGGTGAATAGATATGGCTGACAATTAGGCATCGCGAAGTTTCTCATTGTCCATTTCTGAATAGGGACCACTGATATTTGGTCAGTGGATCATTCTCAGCACATAACTATCGCTACTGGGTTGTGAGAAGACAACCACTCAAAAATATCCAATCAAAAGTCATTTTATGGTCAGAAACTAACATTTGATGAAGCACTATAGCATGCACAAATCACACTGTTCATGACAGACAGATTTTAAGCTATTTAACTACACCAGCAAGATGGGTCTATGAAGTGTTTCTAATCACAGTTGATGTTTCGGTTAGTTTATTGACATCAGCAGCTGTGTACACATATCAAGTGTGACGAGGCAGTTGGCCAGTGCTTGATGTAAATATATTTGCTGTTTTTTTTACCCATTAAAACTTTAAAAAATGAAGTGAATGGGATTATTGAGTGAATTCTGTTGAGCCTGCACTTTAGTTGACAGAAAGTAGAGGCTGAAATAATTCTTTAAGAGAAGTCTGCTGTGCACCGTCACAGTAAGCTCAGCGTTATGGCCCTAGTAAGCAGAGCCTAATTGAGATAGAGCGCTGTATGATGACAGTTATCAGTGGTCTGTGCTGAGTTGGTAGAGTCTCATTAGGAGGCAGCAGTAGAGGCAGGACAGCAGGAAGGAGCTGAGCGTGAACTCTAATATAAACTCAGTCCAACTAGCAGAGTGCTGACACAATGCGTATGACTTGCCCCAGCTACACTCTCACTGTGTTGTTTTCTGCCTGCTGGGTGTAAATGACTCCTCAGGGTATAACAAAGTAGCATGGGGTAGATAAAGCCTTTATATTACAGGTATAAATGCATCAAGATGCTTCAGTGTCAAGATGGCAGTTCAGCTGAATCAATTGATGAGTGTTAGAATTGATAATCAATTATTCAAAATATTTAATCAAATTTACAATTGTTTGACCAAAATAATGTTGTTGAGTTGTATGTGAACATAAGAATATCAGAAAACTAATTTTACAGGTCTCAGATGGAAATGACTATGACAAAATATGCATTCAGTCAATTTTTTCAAATTGTTGTTTCATTATTTCCTAAAAAAATCCTCCCCCACTGTGTATATAGTCCATCTGAAGTTTGAGCTTCCTTGCTGAATCCTTGTGACGTCAGACATTAACATTGCTAATGCTTCATTTCAAATATGGACACTAACCTGTTCTCTTACCTGTTCTCTTACCTTGCCTTTGGCTCCAGCGTACGTGCTGCAGGTGAAGGTGGAGATGGAGCTGGAGTTGCAGCAGTATGAGAAGGCTAAAGCCGTGCGGGAGGAGCAGCTAGAGAGACTCACTCAAATCTGCCAAGAGCAGGCGGTGAGTAACACTCGACACACATCTGTTCTTCTTCTGCTTTCCCTTTTAACACTACAACAGAGCTACTCACTCTCTCACCCTTCCATATAATCAGATAGTCATGAGACCATTATGTAATTACATAAGGTGTGTTAAAAACACAAAAGCTCAAACATAAGGTGCGTGGGGTCCCCAAGACTGGGGCTGAGCTCTACACACCCCCTAAATAGTAGATATGGCCTTACACCAACAGAGGGCAGCAGTGGCACATGGAATCAAAACGTCTTACCACTCAGTTACAGGGACTGTTTTGGTCAGCAAGTTTGGTTCGTTTTTGATGTTTCTTTATTTTTTTTAATTATTCCCTGTACCAGACATTTCAAGAAATACATAGACTATATATCTGTGTAATAATAATTTATGTAATATTTTTAGTGCTATCACTTTTATTATTTTTTATAATCTTCTGTATTTGTCAGTGCTATATTTCTGAATGAGTATCAGTGTATGAGGGAACCTCGTGCTTCCCAGAAAAACCTGACATGCTGACACATGACTGCTTCGCTTGTGCTGAGCTTTCCAGTCAGATAATAGCCAAAGTACCATCCATTCCAGCGAGTCCTGTCCCAGCAATCAATACTGAAAGAGCCGATGCTTGTACATCATGAGAATGTGCTGTTTTTCTCTGGACGAAAAAGATAGATTAGATAATGAGAGTAATGTCCAAACACAGGGTCTGTAGGGAACTGACTTGAGGCCTGTCAATATCGGCATGCAAATTTCGAGTAAATGTAGTTAGAGAATTGATTAGTTACAGTGAGTGATGTTTCATAGGATGAATAACTGTAAAGACTGGCCGTAGGTGATCATATACACAGTTTCTATAGAAGAAATGGATTCTCTCAGTTTGGGACAACAGACTAAGTTAGGAGTTAGCAGTTAAAGGTTAGTATATTCAGGTTTCTTGCTCTCTTTCAGTTTGAGATCAGGCAGTTGCGGGCTCATCTGGCCCAGCAGGATTTGGACCTCGCTGCGGAACGTGAGGCTGCTATGCAGATCCACCATGTGTGGGGCAAGCAGAGCAGTAGTTTCCAGGAGGTAGACGGGCTGGGACCAGCAGGATCCGACAGTGATGGCAGAGCTAACACCAGAGAGCCAGGAGCTACAGGTAAAAAAAACTGCTTTAACAAATGAGATATTTTATGTATTTGGGGACGGGTGAGAAAGTATTCAATTATACATATGATTTATTCGAAAAATAACCACTGTATGATTACCGCCTGTAATTATAGTCATTTCTCAGTAAAAGATAGATGGCATTTTTCAGTGAGGTATGAGGCATTCTTAAAATTAATTTCTGTACAGCTTTCTCTCATTTTTTTATTGTCTAAAACTCTGTTAGTCAATTTTAGTCATGCGTGAAGTTTCTACACATGATATATAAAGTTCCATTGCTAGTTGCTATATTGCTAGTTTATTTCATGGCAGTAGAATGGCAAAGCCTGTCATTATCTCAGCATAATACTGTACATTTATATCCATACAGTATTTATTAGCCAGTCTTCATGCACAGCAAGAATTGAGCAAACATGCAGCATTGCTTTCATGTGAATGACTGTGGAAAAGACTGTAGCACTGGTCTAACAGTGTGTAGTCTGACTGGCTCTGTGTTCATTATGTCAGGTCACATCGGGATCTGTACAGCATGCTACAGCTGACATGCTTACACAGTCAGTGCTCTGTGCATTGGGCCATGTTTCTCCTAAAAGAGTACTCAACTATGGCACAAACATCTGTTCCTTTCACCTGAAAAAACCACAACGGGCTCCCAGCAAGCCACACTCAGGCCCCTAGAGGGTTGTGAGAGCACAAGCCTGCCTATGGCTTTTTCTCTTTAGAACAGAATGCCTGGACAAAAAGGCCTGTCAAAGCAGGGCCTGACCTCAGGGGAACGCTCAGAGAAAGAGAGGATGAACGAGAGTAGCCTGAGGGTGTGGATTTTCATGGTCATCCCTTATTTACTTCATAATAAGAGTGAGAGAGTTTCTTGAAAGACAAAAATCTGATGTCAGATTGAGGTTCTGATGAAGTGAGTTCTAGGTGTGTGCTGTTCTTTAGAACGATTGATTAAATGATGGGCATGTCATGTTGATGCTGTGATTTATCCCCATGTCTGAGATGTCAAAAAGATACTCTGTGGGCTGCCATTTAAATTTTTGGATGTCCCCTTGAGGTTTCACCAACCAAATTTCACAAATTCCCAAAGAAGATAGGAAAAGTAAATAAAGGGGGGTGATAATGTTATCAAGTTTTGACAGCACATAAAATTCGGAGCCAGACAAACAACGAAAGCTGCCAGGCAGTGAGGTCAAAGCTCAGAGAGCACAGCACAACACTACATGGCCATTAAATCACCTTGCACTGCTTCGCTGCCTTCTCTCCCTCTCCATATCGCTCTCACACTCCCTCACACTTTCTCTCCCCTCCTCTCTTTCTGGCTTTATCTCTCTCTCTCGTCTGAGAGCCGAATAAAAGCAGACAGCTTTTAGCCAGTGTGCTCCTCATTCTCCTCATGTGTTATTCATCCCACAGTGATTGTCTTGCTGGTGTTTTAGGCCGCTGCGGCTCTCCTCCAGGGCCACTGTCATATGAATATTTTAAACAGTAAAAAATGAATGAAATAAAGACCCTGAGAGTTGGGGTCACGTCTCTGGAGATAAAAGAATGGCACTTAGATGGTGGCAAGCCTTCTCGCTCTGCCAAGTGGATCATAAGCCCTTTCACCCAGCCAATGACTGCAGTCCAAGCCCCAATCCAACCCAGCCAACACACACTACATTAAAGTGTCCCTTCTTTGGTAGCCCGCAAAGCCTTGCTATTGTCTTCATTATCAGACCACTTTGAGTCTGCATGGCATGTGTGCAAGTACAACACAATAAAATAAAAGCCCCCCCCCAAAACGAACTGGGTGTCGCCTCACATGAATGAAAATTGTGGTTTTCCTTTTTTCAGAGAACATTGTTCAAGATGACATGAACAATTACATCAGCCAGTATTACAGCGAGCCAAGTAGTGGTAAGAGACACGTTCAAGCACACAATTCTGATCACACGCTTTCATCACTGCATGCATTTTGCACTGAAGCAGTGGTCAATAAACCTACAATCCAGTTTCCAATAAATCAACTGGAGTGGGAGTGCCTGATTATGGTAGGATTATACATGGTGGTTTGGTGCATTCAGACAGCCCTTGTGAAGTTTTGTGTTGGCAGAGTTTACAAGTTGTGATTGTAAAGTTGCATCACCCTCCGTTTGTATTCACCAGAAGAACACAGTAGACCAAGTTTTCCCATTACTGGCAACCACCCATAAGCAAACAAATCATGAGCATGTTCTGACTTTCATAGGAGTGAGAACTGTCTGAATGCACCAGATCTCCATGACATTGATTGGTAACCACTGCGCAACAGTATGAAAAATGGAATTAAAAACTCATTTTTTAAGACTATATATGCATAAGTAGTATACCTGGTTCTTGTCATTTCTGTAGATATCGGGGTTCCGAACCCAGGTGCACGCATCATAACCACAGCAGCCATAGATGTGCACCTGCCCACTAACCCCAGCCAGCTACCCCCGTCTCTAGTGAGCGCAGACGGGCTAGGCAGCCGCCTGGAGCGCACAGGTAGCTGTGTAAGCGAGGCATCAGCCACTACAGTGTCTCGTTCTAGCTGCAGCTTCACAGCCCGCCAGCACAGTGTCAGCAGCCAGACACTGGGATCCAGCAGTGACTGCAGCTCCACAGTGCGCGAGGCCTCAACGTCCGACTACAGCGGCCGCCGCTGCTGTCCGCCACCGTACTGCAGCCCACTGGCCTTGGGCACGCAAGACCCGAGTGCTGTGGTCAAGGAGTTACTCTCGTCCCTGTCCGAAGACTCTTGCCTGGCCCAGAAAGGCCGTGTGAACCCCGTCAATCTGAAGCTGCCCAGCCCGGCTGGCTCGGTCAAGGCCAGTCCAGAGCTGGAGCACAGGGTGAACATTTACAATAAGCGGAACCAGGAGAGTCTGGGTGTGTTCCAGACCAAACCACTTATCCACCTGCAGAGGACAGAGCCATTGTTGGACGAGAAATACAGACTCATGGAGCCCGCAGATGCTCCGCTGAACCGTGTGTCAGACACGTAGGACAAGGAAGAGCAGTGTAGTGGCCACCAGCACCAGCTGAAGCATTCTTCATCTTTCTCTCTGTCCGATTCTCTTTCTGTGTCTCTCAGCCAGCACTATTGACTCTGACTCTCCTAGCCTTCTTGTTCTCGGAGAGTGGCTCAATGAGTGACACATTAAGGACTTTGCTCTCAGTTGCCTTCTCAAGAGGGGTTCTCCCTTCTTTGGGAAGGTGTTCTTGGCACACATCTCCTTTTTTCTCTCAAATTCAAGCAAAAGCACTTGAACTCTGAGTGTCACTCCTGCCAAAATTGCACAACCTTCCAGAGCCCAAGGAGAGGCACTTTGGGAGCCATCACTGGAACATTTATCAGGAATTTCCTATATCGGTGTTTGTCTGTGTTGGGTGACAGTTAAGAAACCAGCAATGGGACACAAAAACTAACGCACTCCAGCTTTCAAACAGCAGCGCAGTACTGAAAAACCAAGCTGGGAAGAGTTGTGATTCTCCATGTGTTCTTATTTCAGGGTTTTGGTTGGGATGGTGGGGCAATGCGTTTTTATTTGTACTAATAACAACACAATGTACAGTCATACTGATCCGACTGCTGCAGGGTTACATTTGATCTGTGTTCAAATGTGTTGAGCTGTGTTACTCAGCCAAATTTCTTACCTTTGCCTTTCTTACTGATGCTAACGTTTGTATTCATAATGACAGGAAAAAAGCTGAACTCAAGTATTTTTAAAACATGCTGAAAATTTCATGAGTGAGAAATTCAGGAATATTGTATTAGAGGGTTTTTATGAGAAATGATGGGAGTGAATGTTGTCATAACCCTTAACCTTAACTCCATCCTTATAGCATGAGCCTTTGAAAAGTTATCTGCTTTTTGACTGACTAATCCTGTGTTGTTAAGGCATTTTATAAACTGATAATGGGAGAAATTGTCAAGCAAATAAAAGTTGGTAAAATCATGGAAAGTGGTGTTTTTGTGAATCATTTTCAACTCATGTTGGTTTCGAACATTTATAGGAAATAAATTTTAACAGAAATTTAGACTCCAAGAGTTTTGAAATTTTTATTGCGACCAGGTTTTAAAAGTCCAGACATTAAAATTACAGCTTATTAAAAATCAAATTATGGAAATGCTACTAAACTAAAATGTTTTAACAATTAAAGTGTCTTTCATGGTGTTATAAAATAAATAAAACCAAGTTTCAGATGAGAGATAACATTTATTACATATGCTGTTACATATGTAACATAGTATTCATATGATAGTTCAACTCAATTACAAGCCAAAAACAATGTTACAGCCAGGCCTGAGATGGCATAAAAATGCATGTACCACATTACTGTGTTACCAAATATAGTAAATAACGTGACATGTAGGCAATGCTTTATTAAAACAAAGGCCTGATGTGCGTTTTTGTAAAGGCTGTTTGAAGATAACAGATTGCTCTTCTCTATGCCTTCTACAGGACAAGCATTAGCAACGCCATCACAGACAAACCTCCCAGTTTAGAACATGTGCTGAAAAATGTCATTTCTTCAGAGCCTCCGTCAACTCGGGGACAGCCTGTGAATGAATAAAAAAAGAAAAAAGAAAGAAAAGGCATTTAGGTGTATTGCAGTTGTCTGTGGACAGCGGTACATAGAACATCAACTACAGAAGCTAAAACAAAAGATGACAGGAGGGCAACAGAGTCTGAGAGACAAGTTTCCCAGCAGGCCGTCAGGAATGTACCCATCCCAGTAGGTCAAAGCACAGGTTCCGTGTGATGCAAAGTAGTTGAAAAACTATATCATTACCCGAATATGTCCCCTAGATCGCTTTTCAACTTAAGGAAGGAGAGAAAGCCCATCCATTTTAATCAGTTATCTGAGGAGTGATCACATGTAAGCTGATCTGAGAGCAGCCCTAGCTCAGCAGCAGCTGTCTATCATTACCAATCACTTTTACAGAGTTTACTCACACACCTGCGTCAAGCACCACACAGGTTAAATAAAACATGAACGACAGGGCAAACAGAGGGAAATAAACGCTGATAGGCTTACAGGCACTAAACAGCAACAACAGACGGATGCTGGGATGTGTGGCAACCCTCTGGCACTCAAAGTGTGTATGCCACTCAAAAACCACAGAAG
>JBBPCW010000127.1:8710403-8722404 GCA_037974425.1 Phenacogrammus interruptus
CAACAACAGACGGATGCTGGGATGTGTGGCAACCCTCTGGCACTCAAAGTGTGTATGCCACTCAAAAACCACAGAAGCCAGTGGGCCATGTAAAGCACTGGCAAAGGGGCACTGAAAATAAAGGTGAAAGCCTACACCACACACACACACACACACACACACACACTTGTGACAACTATCAATTACTTTTCTGGTGTGTGGAAACAGAAAGCGAGAGATACACACGTGCTGTATATCTGTCTTTGACTAACATGTAGGCTTCAATTCAGGCCTGGACTCCCTTCTGATTAATGCAGGAGCTCAATAATTTAGCAGAAGCACGTTTCCATTAGCTGGAATAATGCATGCTGCAAAATTTATCAGGGAAAATGCAGGCTTTAATTTCTCCAGTCATTTTTCCCTGTATTTCCGTTCTGTACCCAGTCTTTGCCTAGGCCCTGCAATAACCTGCAACAACCTGCAACCGCAAAAATGTGTGTACTCATCTCACAGTGGGTCAGTGGGTATCTAAAAGGACTAAATGTACAATATAGGTTGGGATCTGTAGACATGTTACAATTCAGTGTATTTCTCAGTAACAAGCTGTTTCTTCCTATTGTTGCACATAATAATATAAACACAGATTTGGCAGAACCTTTAAAGTATTTGGCCATATAATCATTAAGACAAGAGCAACAGCATGTAGCAGTAATTAATATATAGTTCAGTATATAAACTCTATTCTATAAGCTTTTGCTAGCACTTTTGCATGATTCTTACTTTCATGTTAGCACCAAGCTAATGCTGCTGTGCCCAGAGTCCTAGCAGTTATAAGCAAAATATGAACACCTAAAGATGGCTACAGATATTCAGGTAACATTTTTACTTTGAATTTTGCTGCTTACAGTTAATCTTGTGGTAAATTCTTGAAAGTTTGCAATCCTTATCCTGAATATTAGTGGATTAGCTTGTTAGCAATTTGCCAAGGAGGCTGTAATGTAGGGTAATGTTTACTATGGCTTTAGGCCTTTTATTTCATAAACACAAAAACTTGTGACTGCAAACAGACAAGTTATAAATCCTGCATTTTCTCTCCAAGTCAGGCTGTGCCAAAAGTATCCTACTTCATAATGTATCTTGGGAGTTTTTTTTTTTTTTAAGTAATGCATCCAAAACTTATTTTTCCCCCACACCACAAATATACAGTTGCCTAAAATGCTATGGGTGTGTAATTCTAGTGACTTTATGTCATTCTGAATACACAAAGTATATAAAATACACTTTAAACAGATGCAGTCATTACAAAAGAGTTTTTTGTTTTCCTTTCCCGTATGTTGACGTAGCTTACCTTAAACAGGTCAGCCACCAATCCATAATCAGCCACTTGGAAGATAGGGGCCTCAGGATCCTTGTTGATAGCAACAATAGTCTATAATATAAAATATTTTATAAATATAAATATTTTATAAATATATAAATACTGAACAGTGTAGTATCACACAATTCATCAACAGAAAAATTTTAGAATATGAGCATTACTGCAGAAAATGTAAATGAGCAATGAGATTCATGAAGTAGATGTGGGTGGTCTAATAGATACTGAAGTGGCAGAACAAAGAACTGAATTGACAAGACACACAAGAGGCAGAAAATGCATTTGAATTATACATGCAGGTAAAAAGCTATTCCAGATCATATTCAGAACTCCTTGCATTTGAAAACACGGCACATTCTGAAAACTCCGGAAACTACTGTAGGCATGGCAACAGTGGGGGGTTTCCCCATGACTGAATTACTGGATAATACAGCCGTTTACATTCAAGATTTAATTATTATTTGCATTTCCATTTTATAACCTACCTTACTGTCCTTCATTCCAGCAAGATGTTGAATGGCTCCAGAAATGCCAACTGCAATGTATAGTTCCTGTGGACAGAATTAATTTAATTTCTGAAAAACACTAAAACCTCAGACATCTGGCATCACTGACATTTCCTCTCCCACACAGGTATGAATTAATCTCTGAACATTTCAAGGTCCAAAAGAAAATCAGATAGACTATTATCAAACCGATAATACTGGTTATTGGCTAAGCCACAAACGAAGACTTTGCTTCTGCCATGTCCATCTCCTAACCCTTGTGAAAAGACTGGAAAGCATGAGCTCAACTGGCTTATACCTTTATTCTAGTGCCAGTAACAGTCCTGATGTAGTTTTCCTATAACTATGCAGTTACAACTCCAAAATGTCAAAATACTAAAAAATTGCTTTTTAATTTAACCACTATTAAGCAACATTTTAACCAATCAGCATATCTAATCAAATCATCATCTCTTTATCTGTAAATTCTCACAGTAATGAATCGTTTGAGAACAGAAGCGCTCATTTAATATGCTTTCAGGACCCTGCTGAGCACTTCCCTAATTGGTTGATGCCTCAGGCACCAATATGGCAGGTACAAATGTGCTGTTCATGTGCAGAAAATAAATGAGGCTTCGGCTTGCAATTGTCACGCATAGAGATAGCAGAAATAAAGGTCTTGTAAAACAAACTTAATTTGTTTATTTATCGTAATGTTTTCTTGAATGGTGATTGAATTCAGTATTTGGTTTCAGTTTAAATTTGTATGAAAAAGATTATTTTTTAAACGATAGATCTCAATGAAGCGCTCGTCTATCTACTTACAAAAACACTGGGAGAAAGGTATTTAGTGCTAATCACTGGCAACCACAGACAACTGACCATGCTGACACCCAACCTCAGTCCCATTCCACATCCCTTTATAGCTAACCTTGCTTGCCTGTTTCAACAGCCAGAGCAGCTTACCCAAGTAATCCCTCAAACGAAGAGTGCTTAGGGGGGTGTAGCATAGAGGAGCCCCCACCACTCTTCTGCCCTCCTTCACAAACCCTTTCCTCTGGGGAGGAGCCCAGCACTGGCTCTCAGCTTAATGCACTGGCCTATGAATATTTTAGTGGTGTTTAATGTGGCTGCCGTGCTCTCCCAGGAGCACAGCATCAATTTGTGAACACACAGGCAGCCTGAGTCCTAAAAGCCAGGCCACGTATTACTGTAAGAGCACCAGACCAATACAGATGCTGTTTTACTCCAACCCAGGCCACAGCACACAAATATCTCAGGATGGATTCAGAGAGCAAGAAGGTTTCAGGAAACAGTCAAATATTTACATAGTATCTACAATATTTACAATTATTACTGAAAAGCTTTAGCTAGTTTGAAACAGCTTAATGAAAACTGAACCTCTGAATTGTATTGCTGTTTAAAGACAAATAAGTTCAACATCAGCAGCAACTTATTTTAATAATAGTGTCTGTTAAAAAAAACTTGACAGCAGGTCATGAGAAAACAAGAGAATACATTTTTCACATCAAAACTACGCCTGAGGCCGAATATTAATATTAACCACTATGAATTCTCAGCCAACCTTAGAGAATACTCAAACATCTTGAATCATTTCTGTTAGTGCACAATAGCTAAAATCTTAAGATTCCTTTAGGATGATTACGAATACACAATAGTCATGGCACATCTGACAAGCTTGTCAAAACATTTAGAGAATTGGGTTTGGAGCTGGGTTGCCTGATTGGAGCTCAGGGCAGACATTCACAGCGGTCTGCTCCACTAATGGCTCTGGTAAATCATTTAGGAGTCTGAATGTGCCATTAACTACATTACAGCAGCTCCAAGCCCCTCTAATGTGTGGATAATGACAGTTGGGAGGTCCCACTCGGACTGGATAATGGAAAATTAACCTTTTTAAAGGGCAACAAGGATCCATCTTTATCAGACTACAAAAAAAGACTGTGTTTGCTTCAAAGTTAGTGTCATTTATCATATACTCCTGACAGGGTGACGGATATAAAGCATAATGACTTCTTATGGACTTTGGGTAAATTATCTATCCTGTTTATAAACAGTTCGTAAGCTGGAGTCATTTGGAGATCACTGAGTAGGGAGACATCCACAGTGGGGTTTCATTTGCAAACAACAGTGTTACTTACAGGAGCCACAATCTTTCCCGTCTGTCCAACCTGCATGTCATTTGGGACATAGCCAGCATCCACAGCTGCTCTAGAAGCACCAACTTGAAAAAAAAAAAGTGACATTCAGTTTATACTCAAGCAACAAGTTTGAGAGGGGAAAAACATTTATATGCTATAATTTCCATTTCCTAAACCATCTTACTGAGAAAATATTACCCTCCTTACCAGCAGCATTTAACTTGTCAGCAAGGTCATAAAGCAGCTTGAAGTTTTCACCACTCTTTAGACCTCTGCCTGTCATGACAAACAGAAGGGAGATGGGCATATAGTATAACATTATTGACAAGATTATGACCCTTGTCAAATCAATACTGGCTTGCTTTTCACCCTATTGATTAGCCTTGTTCAAACCACAGATATAGATTTAAGAATTGTGAGGAATATTGTGCATCATGATATTCACTTTTTCTTTTATGTATCTAAAGTTAAAGGATCTGGCCCAAATGAACACACATCTTACATCAAATTGACCATTAGCCTATACCTGAACTCCAATCCAAAACGCTTTTAATCCATTTGGAACAACTTTGCACTTACGTTTTTGAAAAGAATAGCAGCTGAAGTGCAATGGAAAACGTTTCTTTCATGAAGGTCGTATTAATCATAATATAGCATTAATAACATTTATTGAGTGTCAAGTCCACTCCCAACAACGATCACCAAAACAGAAGTCTTTAATATGGTTTATAATGTGTTTCGGAATTAAGCCGTTGTTCTTGGGACACTGTTCATACCTCCAGACACCACGACTTTGGCACTGGTGAGCTCAGGCCGATCACTCTTGGTCAGACTCTGCTCTACCCACTCAGATATTCCAGCAGGAGAAGCTGGAGACACTGCAAAAACAGTCATATCCCATGAAGAGAGTCTTTAGAACCATGTTAAATACTTTACAACCATTTTTTCAGCTCACCCATTAAAACATGTAATCTGTATTTGGAAAACCTATACATCATCGTTAAGCAGTATTAAAGTTATAAATGACATAACAGGACCTGTAACACAGTATACACTAGTGAATTAGTCATGGACTGAGTTTGGTACCTTGTTCTGAAGATGCACTTCCGCCCTCTTTATCAGCAGCTTCAAAAGATGTACCTCTCACCGTGAAGACCTTGATCTTCTCGTTGCACTTGACAGTGCTAAGGGCATTCCCTACAGCAAACACCGAGGTAGGATAGGAGAGTTTCTCTCATAAGTCACTTCTTTGAACAAGACTGTACATAACTATATGCAAATAAATATATTTCACGATTAGAATGTTACTTTAGACAAAAGAGGTTAATCAATTAAGACAAGACACAAGTGAAGAAAACAAACTTGCATTTAACAAAAGGTGAGTACCAGTTGGCAAACGCACAAGAAAATCTGTGTATCTGCTACTTAAGGCTTCCATCACAGTGTTTGAGAGGATGGGCAAAAAATGCTCTGTGAGTTACTGGGTGTTCTGGTGGAGGAGTTTGTTCCTACACGAGCACCAACCTCTGCATTATGAGACACTGATTAGTGATCACCTAAATCTAATGAAGAAAAGTATTTTAAAAATACTTCCAGAGCTGTATGTACCATATCCTTTACCCGATTGGCTGTCCTATATTGAAACTCATTCAAAAGGCAGGACAGGGCTGAAACATTCCTTTCAGCATTAACTGACAGGGATAAACTGCTGTAATAATCAGACATATGGAAATGTGAGTTATATTAGATTACAAAAACTGATTTGAAAATGGGCTGGTTTTGCAGCTTAGCTTGCACATGTACACTATGTGGACTAAACAGCAAATATTTACATACTTTAAGCCTTTTTAATTCCAGTAAAGTGATATAGACCCTTTAATGTTTTGAAAGGCATCACAATGGCAATATGTAGAAGTATAATCGCAATACTAATATTCTATCCATACTATGCACCTAGTCATGCAGCCCAAACAGGATAAAACAGTGTTCAATGTAATACTGTAACACTCTAGTTTAGTACCAATGGGCCCATCAAAGCCATTTGAAAGCAATTACGATAATTACAGCAAAAGCCCAGAAACATTCAATATGAATCAAGTCAACAGCACATATGAAATGTGACTGAACGTATTTCAACCACCACATGCTTGCCAAAGATAAAGTGGTTAAAATTATTTCTAGGTATTTATGGCATGTTTTATGCGGGCAAATTTGTGAAGAAGCTTCGGGACATAATTACTGCAATGCTGGTCAAAAAGGCACCTAGACCCTCTTAAAATTTCTATTTTCAGTGGGGGGAAGAAAGAAAAAAAAATCACTGAATACAAGTGAGTCATTGGTTCAAATCCATCTAGCAGTAGTAAATCGTGAGAGCAAAGGATAAAAGAAACATTTTATGTGAATGGGTACATTCCCTGTACAACAGCTGAACTGAAAAATTGCTTAAAGAGATGAAAATGGATGGATACCTGCATAAATGGTCCTTACAAAAGTATCAGGGGATTTGATCTCTGTGATGTCTGAAATAGGTGCTACATCAAGCTTGGCAGCCACTCTGGGAAGAAGATTCTGAACAAGAAAACCCAAATTAATCCTCACAGGATCAAAGTAAGCTTATTATGACAAAACCTCTCCCTTTCAGTTTGTCAACTGCCCTTTACACTAATAACTGAACCATTAGAAACAGTCTAAAATTACTTGGAAAGTCATTATGCATTACCTTCCATTCTGAGGTTACCAGTTTGGAAATGTAAGGTATTGTTCAGGCAGTGACAATTTACCAAAACAAATGCTGAAAACAGCTGGATCCACTTTATAAAATGTCACATGAAAGCATCTCTGAAGTACCTGCACAGCTTTAATTTGGTGCCATCTATGAAATATTATTTCAGTTTTAGTATTTCAGTTATTTGGTCAGTTATTACTTCAGTTTCAGAAGTGTATTTAGTTCTCTGCAGTGTCTAAAAACTTCAGTGATCTTGAATCTCAGACAGAATACAAACATCCTGTCTGTGAAAGGAAAAAAAAAAAGTTGGGATTCGAAAAAGTGGTAATTCAAGTGTTTTATATAGTGACATAATGAAACCAAACCCACCACTTAAAAATCCATCATATGAAATACATCTAGCTAGTGAGGAATTTGAGACTAATACATCTATTTGGTCTGGGCTTATGCTACACAAGATACTGTTAAATGTATTACAATTGAATTTAAATACCATTAGATCTGCTGGCTGACAGTTTAGCTGCAGAATGACAAATAGCCATGCATATAATGCTGGAGTGGGATTCACTTATTCTAGACAGACTTCTCAAACAAAAGTAAAATGCCCAATACAACATGAGCTAAAGACTGTCAGGCATGATTCATTTCCCCCTTCAACTTCATAGCAGTCATAAAAGCTCTCACTGAAAATAACTACAACTGCTGAAAGTAAATGTTGCATACTGCATTTTATAACTGACCTCTCTTTTCATTTATTTAAGTGGGCATAAATATCAATAAAATCAAAAGCACAAAGGGGAAAAACAATGCAGCCATGGAAGTTAATACTGTTTAAAAATAGTGGTAAGGAATACACTGATGGGAAGATAAGTGAAAACAGAGAAAAGGTCTTGTTTATTTCTGCAGTGACCACAGACTGCATTAACAGGACTGCGTGAGTCATGTGACAAATAACAAGAAATCCTACTTTCTACTGACGATTTTGGTCTTGTTGTACTATTGCATGTTAAGTCATGTTTGCACTTAATCAGGCAAAAATAAGATCCTGTTATGTTGGTAATAAACCCCTTTTAATGTATTGTTTCATGCCCTTGTATAATTTTGTTGATCTGCATTATTGTGAAAAATAACTGACAGGGCGAAAGCCAAGTGTTTTGCAGGCTCATTTTCAATTTCAGAAGCTTGATAACTTTTTGAGGACCCCATGAGGACATTGCTTCTATCAAGAGAACTATTCTATTCTATAACTCAATAAACAATTAACTCAAAATGAAAGGCAAACCATGAAGAAGCTTAGCAGTATGTTATGTATGCAACAAACAATACAATAAAAACATTTAGGAAAAGGACTAGTAATGTTTTACATTGTTTTTGGGCCATTAAAAACATCTTTAAAATAGAAAAAAGACAAACTCATTCATTTATGTCAGGTATCTCTTCCAGACTAGAAATGTACCTTTCCAAATGCAGATGCTCCAGCACAGATGTGTGTAAAACTGAACTGTTGCTGGGTCGCCAAGATGAGAGGTGTCAAATTCTCTGTGGATGAGGAGTTTCATTTAATCAGCCTCAATAACCATGAGAATCAGGATGACGTCAATTACAAGCCCAAAGTAGTGAATTGTAAATACAAACAGAAAAAAAATATTTGCAAATCATACACCATATATTTAATTAAAACAGCACGAAGACAACATATCAAATTGAGTAATGTTAATGTTTTAGAAACATATACAGTCATTTGTAAAAAGTCAGGCTGGGTCATGTGTATCACTGTTACATTATTTCCTCTTTCAACAATAAAGCGAAATTATGTCCCTTATTTCCTGGAGCAAGACTTCAGCTGCTCAATAGTCCAGGGTGTCCTTTATCATGTTGTTCATTTCATGAAACACCAAATGTTTTCAGGGGGTGACCAGTCTGGACTGCTGGCATGCCAGTTTAGCACCGGGGTCTCCTAATACGAAGCCATATTGTTGTAACAACCAGAAAGTGGTCTGGCATCGTCTTGCTGAAATAAGCAAAGCCTTAACTGATTTTCAGAAGTGTTCCCATACCTATTATTTTGACCTTATTTTGGATTTTGGCCTTAACCCTTGTAAACAGACATTTCTCCAGATTCTCTGAATCTTTTATTTATGTACCATAGGTGATAAATATTCTTACATGATCTGCCAGCACAGACCTTAGTGTGGGGAATGTCTACCCATTATTACTTCCAAAAGTGTCTGCCTCACTGGGATGCTCTTTTTATAGCTAATAAATTTAATTAATCAAATTCTTTTAATAAGACCAGTCTTTTAATAAGTATTACACAATGTGTTCAGGCTTTTGTTGACGATGTCCTAACGCTTTTAAAACATGCTGGGGGCATCACATTTAAAATGAGCATGTATTTCATAAAACTAACATTCAATGTTAGTTTTATGAAATAATCTGATACAATTCAATATCTGATACAATGTCATTGTACTTTTTCATTAAATGTAGGGATTACACAATTTGCAATCAATCACATTCTGTTTTTATTTACTCACATCCCATTTTTTTTATTTACATAGTGTCTCAACAAATGAATGATGAATTGAAAGGAATTAATTATTTTAATTATGCACATCCTGTAGGAAAATTATTGTGCAATATAATATCTAAGGTTTCTACAATAGACCATCAGAGATTATCAAGGCAATGACACTGTGACTTAAGATCTTGCATATCTACATAAGTCCACTGATAATTCACACCCTGCTGTGAATTTCTGCATAATTTAATTAGCACTGCTTAATTAAATTTGCATTGTGACTGAGCTGCAAATCTGCCCTGTGAGACCATGGTTAATGAAACAGCATGAGCTAGAGAAATTCCCATCTAAATGTATTATGCATTTGCAGTGATCTTCATGAAAGTTTACCTGGTAATAATCCTTTGTAGGAATCATGCTGAGCAACCAGTACCTTTTTCACCCCTTTAACTTGGGAAAGTTGTTCTGCTACCTACCCACAAAAAAGTAGAAATATATTTTAGTAAGTAATATGCAGAAATAAACATTAAACAATGACAAGTGCATCAATCAGACAGTTGTACCTTAGCACAATTTTCTCCTGCAACCAGACAGGCCACTTCACCACCAAGTTTGCTGGCTGCTGTGATAGCATTGAGAGTGATTGGTGTTAGTGTGTCATTGTTATGCTCTGCAACAACCAAGGTGCTCTGAGACCGTTGGATGAGACCTGACTGGGGGCAAAAAAAAGAGTGAGATTTCAGTAATTAATGGTCTACCTCATGTAATGTGGTACTAAATCTCAGATGCCACATTTATTAAAACTATAAAAGGCAAACAGATCTTTTAACCAGATAAAGATGGCTATTAATAGTTCAATCCAAATCAAAGCAGTTCATGCAGGTAGTGCTCAACCATGTATGGGAATTTGCAACATAGACAAACACATGGGGTCGGTTTCCCAGACAGGGATTAAGACTAGTCTTGGACTACCCTTTCCTTTTCAATGTTTGTTACTGGGGCCCAAACTGCTATGAACCAGCTTTGGGGGGCCCAGCTTGCAAAAGGTTGAGAACCACTGAATTAAGAGATTAAACATTTTTCAGTCACTTTGGAAAACTTGATGGATTTGAAAACTTTTAGATACGTGCTTAGGCAAGCTTTGAAAACATATGAAGCACATGAGATTTAAATTTCAGATTTTACTGAATTGAGTATAACGGTGTAGGCTACTGATCACTTCTCAGCGTTTTGTAACATTCAATATGTGGTGTCGCAACGGAGAGGGTCTTCGTGAACTCCATAACCTTGAGCCATGGCTAACGGCTAACTAGCTTAACAAAAACAACAACCTCACGAAATGAGACAAATATATTGGTGAGAGTAGTGCTTAAATAACTCATACAGAATTAAAAATACAAAATCAGAAGTGTAATGTCCTTACAGATAGAAAGAAACTTTCATTTAGTAAACTGCAGCTAATTGCTAACTGCTGGTATGCTATGTAGCCTTGTTTTTGTTGTTGCTGTATTTTATAATATTACACCATAGTAGAAGACTTTTGTTCTCCAAAAACAATATCTCAGATAGAGAAAACAACATCTGTATTGCACTGACATTGTGGCTGTAACGCAAACAACTGATTAGCCTGATTGCTCTCTAAGAGTAAACAACTAGCAAAGGCATGCAGACTTTGGATTTGGCTAGCTGTCTCCAACATTTACATACTGAAATTATTCCACTTAAGCTGGAACCAGCGTTTTGTACCATGACATTGTATAAATCTTACCAGAGTCCTGAGGTTTGTCTTGCTAATGGCTCTGAGCATGTTTTAGCTGCAGCAGCTCCTCCGCAGTGGTACTGAGGACTGAACTGCAAGTCTCGCAGGGCCACAATATCGCGATAAGTCCCCGTGGTTTTAGGGAAACGCCCACCCTGGGCAGAACGAGCTGTTCAGTCAGATTAAAGACCCACACACTGCAATATTTACTGTTGTTAAAGAGAATGATTTCAAACATTTTCAAAACTTTTAATCATTTCCACTTCCAAAAATCCCAATCCAAAAAAGGCCACATTTTTTTATTTTCCATTTTTTTCTGTTGCCATCGATATACTGTACAACGCGTTGTGTATCCATGGCAACCTGTTTCCTTGACAGCCTCTGCTTGGCGTCTCAAGTAAATACGCACGAAAATGTACAACGTGGACAAACGTATTGGGACACACCTTTTAATTACTGAATGTAGATGGCCCGTTTCCAGAGAAGGACTTAATCTTAATGCCTCAGCACACCAAGTCATTTTGGACAACGCCATGCTTCCAACTTTGTGGACACAGTTTGGGGCAGAACCTGTGTCCACTGGTCTTGATGGGATAGAAAAGGTTCTGCCCCAAACTCACCTAACCAGAACTTAACCAAAGCAAGCTCTGGTTAGGCGAGTTTTGAGTGAAAGAACTTGACTTGTCCACACAGAACCTCAACTCCATCCAACACATTTGGGATGAACTGGAACGGAGATTGCGAACCAGTCCTTCTCGTCCAACATCATTTCGTGTTCAGAATCAGTTCCTCTACAGAATGAATGAGAATGCACAAATTCCCACAGAAACACTCCGAAATCTTGTGAAAAACTTCCGAAAGCCTTCCAAGAAGATGCAAAGGGGGGTGGGGGGGGACTCCATATTAAAGTCTATGTATTTAAAGTTGAAGTTGAAGTTGAAGTTTATTGTCATATGTACAAAGTACAGTGTACAGAGCACAATGAAATTCTTACT
>JBBPCW010000127.1:8722504-8742592 GCA_037974425.1 Phenacogrammus interruptus
AGAGAGAGAGAGAGAGAGAGAGAGAGACAGAGAGAGAGAGAGAGAGAGAGACAGAGAGAGAGAGAGAGAGACAGAGACAGAGCAGGCTGTTGGTAGTGCCCTCAGGCTGGTGAGGACTTGTCTATAATTTTGGAGGCCTCAGTCTTTCACTGTGAAGTTTAACCCACATGTCAGATTTCAACCTTTCTGTGGCTTTTACAGGAAAAAGACAACTAAACCTATGTTCACCCAACACCGAGCAAAACCCAGACTGAAAAATAGTTTCCCTATGAGCATAAAAAACATTGTTTCTGCAGATTTACAGAAACAATCTGTTCATTTTTACAGCTAAAATCCATTGGGTTCATCCAGCCAATGGATGCAGAGGAAAAGTAGCAGCACAGGAACCAATGTCTGCACAGACATTTTAATATGTAAAATAGTAAAGCCTAAACTTAAAAGTATTTCCTGTAATAATAACATGTACAACACTAATAACGTATACAATGTTCTAAGAATCTATTATGGACTGTAGCTTTAACAAATTTTGATCATTCAGAAAAACAATTTGTTCTACTTTTTAAAAGATCACAACTATGATTGTGCTTTAAATATTTTATTAAATGTGAAAAAATCAATTCCATAAATTATAAGTGTTTTATCAACAACAAGTACAAAGAAAACAAGGACAACATAAATATGGTGTACAGTGTATATGAAAAACTAAATTCTAGTTCGTGTGTGTGTGTGTGTGTGTGTGTGTGTGTGTGTGTGTGTGTATATATATATACATACATACATACATACATACACACACACACACACACACACATATATATATATGCACACAAATACTCAGAACATAATATAAATTACAAGTATGAAAAGTAAACAACACTCACGTCAGCCTTTGAATGCATAGCGATTTTGTCACAGAGAATACACAGAGCGTTCTCCCCAAACAGCAAGAGTGCAGAACTATTCTTCAAACATAACTTATTTACAAAGCAAAAACCATATAATTTACAAAACACTAAGGTCTATGTCCAGCTTGGAGACGAACAGTAAACTATTGTGCATTCCAAAAACCTGCTTCAACAGATCTCTTTTTTTTCGGAAAGAAAACAATTTTCACTTTATATCGATGGCCCTTAAGAACTGTATACTTACACAAAAAATATCTTCATACATTCACATCTCTTCGTAAATGTGACTTGTTATACTGCCGTCAGTACCTGCATTGTGCGAACAGTTTTTTATACAGTGTGGGATGTTAACATTGCACGTCCAAAAAATTCAGCAGCATTTACTATGTAATTATTTTGTTAATGCACCGTTATTAAGGAGAGCTAATAAAGTCCAACCAAAAATCAGACGTTACACGCAGGGGTCATACTTGTAAGACTTAGCTAGAAGTCCATTAAAAGTAATTATGTAAGTAAAGAATTGTATTTTTTATGTATAGATGTAGTGCTTTAATTAGTTGGTTTGAAAGGTCAGGTCGCAGCGGAGTTTGCGGTCCAGTTCATGCTCCCCAGACTTACTCCTCCTGCTTGTTGAGGAAGAACTGAAGTGCAGAGTCCCACTGCTCTCTGGGAAAGCGGTTGGAGAGCTCACAATAATCGAGTGCAGCCCAACACCTCTCTGTAGGAGACAGAAGGAAAAGAGAATTACTCGAATACTGAGTGTCCGGATTCCTTTGAGCTGCTGCATCAGTGTTTGGAATCGCTGAGCAAAGCAAGACCAAGAACAGGAATTTTTCCCAACCAAACTAAAAAGTAGAGCATTTTAAGCCAACGTTACATAAAAAAGGTAGGAAAGAATATTATTCCACACTGAAGCAAAAAACAGATACGAGAAGATTTGAGAGAATTTGTGTTTTGTTTTAAATGTTCTTGCACAAGTCTTTCAGAAAATTACTTAAATGGTTATTCTGTAATAGAAGCAAGGTAGGAGGGAAACCATAAAGAGCAGAGACTCACCTTGTGTCGGTCTATTGTCGGTCTGGTTATCGCTGGAGGCACTGTCCTGTGTTTAAAAAATGTTAAAAATGAATTGATCTACTTGAACCGAACTATTTTAATTTAGTTTTTTTATCTATTTGAGAGATCAGTGAAAATAAACCACACATTAACCGCAGATACATTGTGTGTTCACCAAATTACACCTATGTACAGGACACTGCGGATCTGGCCGTTGTTTGAATTAAAAGACAATCGTCTGTCCTTGTCAGAGTGAGTGCTAATCTTCACATATATAATGTAGGTTGCGGGCCAGCATGGGGAAGCTTGTCAGGGGGAAGATGAAGGAGTCGGACTGTTTACAAGAGGCTCAACCAGTGGCAGGTAAATCCACTCAAATCGACAGAGGAAGCCATCCATCTGTGCAGTGGAGGCTGCTTCTTTGGAAAGGGGCAGAGAGAGCGGCATACAACAAAAGGCCAAACAGAGACAAAGCCAGAGTTTGGAGAGATAAGAGTCCACTGTTGACATTGTGCAGAAGCAGTCGAAAGGTGTGTGTTTGTTTGAGAGGGGGATTCACAAGCTAGAAGACATGCAGCAGGTGAGATGAGGAGACAAGGCTCAGAAGGGGGTGTGTTAAACATAATGCAATTGTTGTAATGTGGCTTCATCCACTATGGATATGTTAAACTACGGTTAAAACAGACGTTGTTGGCACTGTAAGAAAATGCAGGTCACTGTAGGGCTACAACTAAATTATATCTCCAAAATTAAGCTAGGAATTATTAGTCCGTTCATCAGCTAATTTAGCGCATCTCTTTTACAGCCTCTGTTATTCAAAGCTCCTCATATGCGACCTTTTTTTTTTATTGAAATGAAGCATAGAACCAGCAGAAGCTATGCTCCACCTAACAGCTCCTGTAGCTTACACCAATATGTGAGGATGGCCGTGAGTGTCATATGTATATAACAGGACATCACAGGGTGTTACTATTTAAAGAAAATACCAAGTGTGTCATATAAACACTGCAATCCCAGAGATGTGAGTGTACTGGACTGGATGTATCTCAGTAAAAAAGAGCAGAGGATCATTTGCAAATGAGTACTTCAGGTTCTTTGAGAGATGATATAGAAGGGTAATATTAAAGATGTTTAAAGTTACTTCCTAGAAGTGTTGCATTATGTGAGGGTGGATTAAACCTAAGGGATCTTTGCATGCACATCCATTAACAAACATGGTTCACTGATTCATCTGAAAGGCTCGTTAGGGAACCAAAAATGATTCTTCAATGGCACCAGGCAAAAATGTTTCTAGTCCCTTTATTTTTTTTTAGTTCATGTGCGAGATGGAGTGCCGAGTTTTAGAGCCTGGGGCCATACCTGTATGAAGGTGGCCAAGAGCACACAGCTCATCTCCTGCTGCAGGATGACCTTGTTCTGCTGGTTGTTGTAGCAGGCGCTGATGAGTGAGGGGAAGAGCACTTTGATGAGGCGTGGGTGGCTGAAGTACTGGAACGGCAGCTGACACAGTTTCTGCAGCACACTGGGCTGCCGGCCAGACTGCACGATCACCTGGAACACACAGGGAGAAAGCATGCGCACACACACATCAAGCAAACGGCACATCCAGCAGTAAATCAGAGTCTCCCCTTGTGCCCCTCCCACACGTAAATCTGCCACTAAAACAACACACAAACACCCATTAAGAGGAGAAGTAGAGGGCACAGCCTCCCAGTACACAATTACACACCATAAACCCAGACAAGGATGCCTTAGCACCTTCTTCTGTGGCACGAGTGCATGGGCTGCATGGAAAGTAAACCCCTGGTTATGGAGTACAACCTGCACAGCTTATTTTGGCACTTTCCTTATTCCAACCCACCTACTTTAGTTCAGAAAGGGTTTGTTAAATACTTTTTGCTGATTTTATCAGGTATATTAGAGAAGGAAAGCACTAAAAACAGCAAGGAACAACAAGCATCAAGGTTTCAAAGCACTACTCTTCTTTCCTCAATTCAATGAGATTACCACATGCTGATAATCGTCGTAACAATACACAAGCTATTGACGTGCAGCAGAAGTTCATGTAAAGGTAACATCACTGGGTTTCCTGAGATGTGTGCGGCTTGGATTTAGTGGGTAGGCAGCGAGAAAGAAGAGAAAAAAGGGGGGAAATGGGGCAAAGGTGGGGGCTGGGTGGGCCGACCCCCCTGCATGGTCACACACACTTTAAGAAATGAAGCAATACCATTAATGGAGCTTCTCACCACCAGCATCCCACTCCCCCTCAGCATGGCATCAATCATACAATCACATCCGGTCCCCCCCACAAGCATTAAAATCAAATCACTCCCAGGCCAGCCTGATTAAAGCAGAGACTCCGTGTGAGAGAGGCCTTCAGCCCAAGCCTGAGAACCAGGAAAGCCCCTTAGCTCTCTGTGATCGGAGCAGGGAGCTGGGAGGTCACCATCATAAATTCCAACAGGTGAGATGGAGAGGGAGAAAGAGGGCCAGTGGAAAACAGGGCGTGGAGGGGGGAAGGAGGAGGAAAAAGAGAATAAGAGAATGAGAGAGAGAGAGCCTATATCCTTACACACACTCTTCCACTGCAGCTCAACCCTAAATGCAAACCAGAAGGGCGGGGTGAACTTCACAGAAACACTGGGTGACATAAATTACCAAAGATTTACAAGATTTGTAAAAATAGTCTTAACAATACTGTTTCCAATGCATTCTGTCCTTTAATAACATACTTTAAGGGTTTGAGAGCATGATGAGAGCAAGTCATCTTACTCCTTTTATCATTTCAAGGTGAAGCCCCCTCACGGTTGAGTTCTACAGCAGCGTTCAAAGGGCTCTTGGGCAGTGTCACTCTGTGTTAGGGACAGTTTAAAGATGCTTTACTGAGTCACTCAAACAAACCATTGCTGAGCCCCTTTAATGGTACTGAAAGCTCTAAACAGCTGTCTGACGATTCGTTTCAGACCAGCGAGCCCACCGGTATGTGCTGACCAAACAGTAAGATCCAGTGGCTTCTCGCCGACTTATAATTAATGATCGTTTCCCCTCGGAATGCAGAAAAAAAAAGAATTTCCTGCGCCACCATAGCAGCGCAACTGAATGAAGCAACAGTTCAAAAGATCTGGTTGTTTTCAATGGAAGAACTGTGCAGTGTCAGGAGGGCAAGACTGAGAAGGTTTTTTTTTTATAAGCTTTGGGAGTACTGGGCTAATCTCTCCCATCACTCCTGGACTAAAAGAGGGAGCTATTCCTCATTAGTTTGCAGACAGTAACAAATTACAATGCTTAAAAAGTACTGGACACACATTTACCTTACTAGACCCTGGCACTCGCCTTCCATAAACAGAGGCATCTTCAGAGAGGGTGTTGGGCAAGCATGAGGGTATGTGCGTGTCCGTGTGCAGAGTGTGTTGGGCGGTGGGGGCTGGAGCTCTGCGGACATTCCGCCCACAAATCAAGCAACCATCTCATAATCCCCCAGCACGCAGTGCTCCATCTTCACACGCCTAAACAAACTGTCCCCCCCCTCGAGTGTCCAAGGCAAGGAGACATACAGCGCGGAGAGAGCAGAGGTTAGCTTCAGCCTTGAACGCCCTGTAAACTCCCCTGGTCAAAAGTAAACGGTTCGGCTAGCAGCCAATCCTCAGTCGAGTTTCCTCAGCAGCAGCCAGGTATCAGTTCAGCCCCTGACATTAAAGCACCAGTGGGCGTTTGAACTCGTGTGTCCCCCTCCTCCTTAAGCACAGATGACCATAAAGAAAAACACAGAGGCCAGGCCTGTCCTGTGTTTTCTTAAGTACAGGGTGCTGGTGTTTTCAAACAGGCCACATGCTTTATGGCCAGTCTATTACATAATTCCCAGCCTGTGCACTGAAAACAAAGGGAGTGTAAAGTTAACGCTCCGAAACGCAAACACAAACTCTGAGCAGCCCAAGGTGAAGAGGAAGGAGACCTCAGTCGGTCTGGTTTGTTCTTTGATGGACTGTTGATAAGAGTGAAGAGAAGTGACAAGCTCACATACTAAAGGGGATGCTGAAGAGGACTGCCTGTCATGATTCTGCTCATAGGAAGCAACTATATGTAATATTAAGAATAAGGCAAAGGAATAAAATCAAGAAAAGGTGCTGCTGCGGACAGTCCAAACAACATGCAAAGGAGGATGGGGTGCAGACAACTTACTGATAAGAGTAGAGGGTAAACGACTTGTGAGGACACTGAGGGGGCACTCGAGACAGGAAGCTATGGCTACGTCAATAACAGCTACCACCCACAGGCACAATCTACAAAAACTGTCCTGTTATAAAACCTCTGAGACTCCAGACAACCTGACGGCAGCCTGAACATATGCATAAATATTACAGAAGTAAAACGTACAATGAAAGAGACCTGTTTGTTAGCATTGCTTAAAATGGGAAGAGCACGTCTCTTACAAAAACAGCATTAAAAGCTGTGTTTGTTTGAAAAACTGTAAAATTATCTGTGATTTATTGTCGGTGCCTGCCTGAATCAAGCGTCATCTTCGATCCTTTGAAAGATAATCTCTCCTGGAGATCTTTCCCAGGAGCCCATCTGACCTGGACTGCACTCAAACACAGCATTAGACCTAAATAGGGCTCTAAATTCTGAAAGATTTATGGGCAAACAAACAAAAAAACGAAAGAAGAATCCAGAAAAGAAGAAACCCAACACATAATGCTTGAGCGTGTTAAGCCTTAGTTTACTGTTGATGGACTGTGTTAATCATTTCATGGTGCTTGGCAGAGGCTTCATCCTCTCTGCTGCCACTCATGGCTGCTTGGCTGAACCCCATGCTTGGGTTTTCTAGTGAGAGGGAGACACCAAATACTTTCCCCCAACTATGTATTGCAGCCGTCCACTCGGGATCCGCTACGTCACCAAAGCACAATGGGGTGTGTTATCGTCGTTGTAATGGACTGTTGAAGGCAGCATTTCAACATCAGTTTAACTGTGGATTACTGCGCCAGGACTGTGTCTGGGGTTCCAGGGCACTGGAGATACTTTTGCGTTAGTATGGGATGAGAGTACAACAGAAGGAGAGATAGAGCTAAAGGCAGGGAGAGAGAGGGAGTGAGAGGAGAGATAAGGAGAGATGAGTGTGGTGGACTGTTTCAATCTGGCCTTTCCGAGGTGCTGTGTTGAAAAGTGGCTGTCTGCGTGAAACAGCTTGTTGGCCATCGCCTTGTAATCCCCAGTAATGGGAGTAACACTAGGGGTACCGTACATGGATGCTGTCAAACCAAGGGAGATATTTGTCTTTGGTTGTCTACATGTAACAGCGAGCACGTTTTCTGGCTACCTTCCAGATAAGGAAAAAGTAGAGAACCCCTATACTGAGGTTTTGCAGTTTTTTCGATGTGCTCAGAAAGAATGTGCATGTATATATGAATATCAGGGTGGCGGACGGAGATAGTTATGGTTTCTTTCGTTTCAAAGAGGATCTTTACAATAGCTGCTGAGTGAGTAACTAACCGATGTCAAATGTCACACAAACATACTGATCTCTCAATTCTGATACAGAAAAGCTAACCTTTACTGCTCTAGAAACTACAATTAGGACAAGAGAAATGTTTGAAAACCCACCACAAGGCAAGCTCTCTTGTACTGTTTTTCAGAGCAGAAAGCACTACGTCTTTCATAGCACAGAGACTATTAACCACAAGTCATCACTCCCCTTGAGTACAAACACACTTCACAGCCACCAACACAGAGCATATGTCATTGTACCAATAGCTGTGTTTGAGCAAGATGACTAACGCACACACACTTCAAACTGGCCGAGTATATGGCGTAGAGCAGCTCTTCAAAGTCTTTGCTGCTTTTATGAGCTGTATTATTTCTCAGACTCTCACATATAAACAGGCTGGTGAGCAGGCACTGAATCAGCAGTGTGGCCAGCAGGGCCGGGGTCAGGGCTGCCTTGGTGTTCTACCTGTGCTTACATTATCCTAAGAAAGGCAAAGTCCTGCCAAATACACCCATAGCAGCAGTGCATCAGCAGTCACTTATACTGCATGCAAAGTACACACAACAGTGCTCGAGTTAAAGCTTCCCCATGGTGAAATAAATACATTAAATACTAAAAACTGCATATTTTTTTTTAAAAATATGCAGTAACATACATTTTCACAATGTGTGGGAAAAAAACAAACATTAAAAAAAAAACATTATATTTGTTCTCTAGCCAGTACTGGTGCAATTTTTAATAATAAATATATGAACCTCAGCCAAATGGTGACATAAAAAACAGCCTGCGTCCTGGAAAAAAGTCACAAGTTTAAAGACTTTGCCGGAGCAGTTTTCAAATTAGCAAAGTGGGCCGCGGATAAATGAATATGCAAAAGGTGTAATTCCCAGCCTGGTCGTTGCGTTACCTTCCCCCTATGTGAGCACAAAACCCAATCATCTGTCACTCCCCCCTAATTCAATCATCAGCCCTCATTCAATTATCCAATATAATATGCAAATAAGCCCAACAATGGCCAACAAATGCTAATTACGTACATCAAAATAATTAAATTGGATTGGAGCGGCAGAGGAGAACTGAACTGCCATAAAAACAGAGGCCGTTCTTTTAATTAACAGCAAAAATGTTTTAAATTAGAATCTGTAATAAGCCCATAAATTGCTGGGACTTCGACCCTCCCTTGAGGATTTTACAACATCACAGTGCTGGATCCTCAGGAGACTCGCATAACTAAGCCTGGCTGAGTGAGGCGTCGTCACCAGCCATGTACCTCGCAAGGGTGCAGGAAAGTGGAACACAGTAGAACATGTGCGCTTCAAGCCACGCTGCCCTGTGATCCGTGCCTGCTGGTCCAGCATCTAGCTAAAGCCCAAACAACGAGCAGGCCAACTGCCAGGTGTAGGAAAACAAAGCCTGTCCCTGCAGCAGGGCAGAACACAGTGCAGAGGTGCCACAGTCGCTGCATTATTCAACACTCTCCTTTTGTTGCTTTTGTGTCAGTTGTTTGTAAGGAGAAAAGTACACCCGTCTCATGATCTAATGAACAGCTTACAAAAGCTTAACAGCACACTCACCACACACAACAACAGAGCTTTTGGGACCTGATATGTGTCAAATTGTGACAATAATTTAACCATCTTTACTGTTATTTTAAACATTCAGACATGGAGCTGTATTGTTGATTTGAGATATATATTATTTCAACTGAACTACAGTCATGCCATTAAAGAATGAACTAACAAAACAATCAGCGACTTCTGCACAAACCACAAAATGAGAACGCTTACCTGGTTGTCAGGGTGGTTAACAGTGAAGTAACCCACACAGATGATGACTTCATGAAGCAGTTCCTCTGAACTATTCTGGGAGCAGTACCACAGCAGAGAGCTGACAATGTGTCTGAAGGCCAGTGACAACCCCTCCGCTCCTAGAACAGCCTACAGTGGGGGGAAAAACAGTAAAAGTAATAAATACATCATTATCACATTATTATTATTGGGGGTACAGGACATAACATTGTCACAACAAATCATCCATTCATCCTTAATTCTCACATATACATGTAACGAATGCAAACAGACAAATTCAAAACACTGAAGTATATTAGGGTCATGGGTTATCTGGTGATTTGATACCTAAAGCATTACTTGTAATTGACCCTAACTGGACCACTCTATGCTGTTGAGCTTACCATAACAATTGCAAGGCATATTCAAAAGCACAACGAGTCAAAAGACAAAAGTTCTCATTATAACTAGTGTACATGTGTTGAAGAAACAAGCTGGTGTTGTTGTGGTGGACTTGTGAGGGTCTCCTCAGCTCTGGAGAAAGCGGTCCCACTTCAGAACCCCCAGTCTCCCTATAGAAGAGATGCTATCAGCCGACCCACAGACAGTATTTATTAAACATGTCAGTATGACTGAGCGCCTCAGGGTCACCACTGAGACTACTGACATTAGAGTGTGTGAGAGCCTGGGACGAAGGTCTAAGTAAGCAGCAACAAACAATACCTGAAAAGCCCTATGATGCAAAGGCAGGCTGTGCATGCAACTCCACGGACCAGCTCTGCTATACCAGTGTAACTCAGAAACTGAGTTTCCATCCAATATGCTTGAACTATTTTGTCAGTTACATTCCTAGTGCTATCCACACACCCCTGTATACGTGCATCTGATGGGAAACACACTTTTACAAGCAGTCTGAAAACAAGTAAGATATAGTGTCTGATGTCAGCTAAAGAGATTCCTTGTGTGTTGGCTGAAGCACAAGGAATCTCTGAAAATCAAATATGTAAAAATAACAGCTGATTGTTTTGCATCTCAAATAAACGGGCAGTTAGGAAGACAGACCTATAGACCTATAACATCAGATCAGAATGATGCGGAACAGAGGACTTTGGTGGTATTTTCTTCGGTGATATCGTCTCCATTCTCAATCGGTGAATCAGCATGTGGTGACTTATGCTTTTCCTGAGCGAGAAGAAAGCAAGCTCCATGAGGAAAATGCATAAATCAATATGTAATAATTAGATCCGGCTGTTCTTCACCCTGGCAAGTCAGCATTTCTGCTGTGGTAACAGCACTGCTGAGCAGTTGACTTGATCTGGCTGATACCATTCAGCACAGTCTCACACTCCCACCTGGACCAAATCAGCTGAATGTCTCTACCTGGGCAAGACTTCACTTGAGGCTCAAACATATCTGCAGAGTAGTCTCTAGAGCACTGATACACAGGTCTCAGACTAGCACTCAGGCTTCTCTAATAGTGGTTAAAGACCCAGATCCAAAGGCTCCCTGGCCCTGGATGTGGAGACAGGAGTGTCTTCTGGGTCAGAGATGAAGAGAGCTCAGTTTTTCTGATGAACCTATTAGCCAAATCTGTGTGCTAATGTAAACCACAAGGTGATTACAACTACGGCCCCAAAACAGCATTATTTAAAATGTTCATAAAACTTTGGCAGCAAGTTGCTTTGACTTCCATCTGTTTTAAATAGAGAGAGAACAAGAGAAAAAGCAAGAGGGAGTGGACACATGCACCCGAATACATACTCTTGCACTGGTTGTGAGTGATTACTGAAACGCATTAAAATAATTCATACGGTTTTCGCGTTTCCGCTTTACGCCACTGCGTTTACGTGATTTAACATCGTGAAGCTGTCCTTTTCTCTTCATCAGGCCGGTTAACCTATGACTGGACAGCCTGCACTTAATGCCACTCTCCATCCGCATTGCTGACCCAAGCCCTTCTACACAACTGGCCAGAGGTCAAGGGTTGAGCGTGTTTATGTCCACTGGGTCAACTTTGTTCTAAGAAGAAATAGTGATCTCCACACAGTGCGGGTGTGGAGAGCGCGGTGGCCAGATCATTAGTCCTGTGGGTTGCTTCCCTCCGGCCTGTATTTGCGTTCTGGCTGATGCTCACGAACAGGTATACAAGCCAGTCTGTTAATGAGCCCCTGAGAGCTTCAGCATTAGCCTGACCTTTTTATTCCATTCATGGTTTGGAACGTCTGTTTCAGGGATGGGCCCAACATCACATATCTTCAGCAAGCTGAAGGGCAAGTCAGGGGGCTTCCCGTGCTTGAAAAAAAACCCAAACAAACAAACAAAAAAAAAAAAACAAGCCATGCGACATAACTTTGGCCAGACAGTGTGACTGCAGTTAAGTCCAACTGTTCCAATTTGATGTTATGTCACAAAGCAGCATTTTTGCCAGGGGTTGTATCCATGAAATGCCCCAGGCTGTACTTGTAGGCTGAACAACAAGCCCATCAGGGTGCACCAACTGGATGGTACTAATACTCCTCATGGTTCCAGTAATTCAATGTGTTCTTGCAGAGCCTAGCTTCACCAAACAATATGACATAATTACGGAGAAAAAACAGAGATAATACAGAGGTATTGTTTAGCACCTTCATGACTGAAGACAATAGGCAACAAAACCTGTGATTGTTTGATGCAAAAGAGGGTCATATGTGGCAGTCATAATGAAACAGTAGCTTCATATTTGAAACTGGTTACAAGTACATAGCTAAGACATCAGAATGATGGTGTAAACATCACACAGAAAATATCATTTTTGGCCATCTTTGCCAGTCAGTATTTTGACCTAGCATTCTTATGCACTACACAACCTATGAATGCTTTTCAAAACTGAAAATAAATGCCTTGTGTCTAGCACTACCCCACACAGTACCTGGAAGGCAGCAAGGTCAAGCAGGGCAAAGCTGTTGAGGAAGCGCAGGCTCTGAAGGGCCACCTGGACCACAGCCAGGCTGTAGGGCTCCTGTGGTGACGCTGGCCCCACAGACTGGGATTCAGGCAGGGCACTGTGGAGCAGGATACAGTACAGCATATGAAGAACACCAACTAGGTCCGTGCTCTGAAGCAGCGCCGTCAGCCCTGTGGGGTCTTGGCGCTTGTTGTCAAAGATACTAGGAGACCTAGAAAAGGGATTAAACAAAATTAAGTAAGAGGAACAATAAAAGCCTGAAAACCTCTTTTTAAACACACACAGAATCCACAGAGAAATACAGACAAGTTTACTGTAGAATGAACTCATGATTAGCTTTTCTGTTAAAGAATTTCAGTACGTAAAGAACACTGAACAACTGTGTGTTTCTTCAACAAGAGAACAAACATGAGGTGGTGTAACCCTTAAATGTTTCCTTTTTGGTTTGAGATGGCGAGTTTGAATTTTGACAACGCTGGAAGTTCAGCTGGACTTTCTAAATGAACTTGGTCTGCTAGCGTCTGCTCCAACTAATCAAATGCATCACACAAATCTAATCAATCTAATGAAAAATCAAGCAGTGCAGTGTGTTTTTTTACATACCATATTACCCACTTCTGCTCTTACGTACATTCAAAAAATAGTTTCTGGTTTATGACTGACAAATATGAATAGAACAACACTTTGGGGGGCAGAAGTATTGTTATTCTTCAGTTAAGGTGTTCTTCAGAACTTCTAGGTAAGCAAAGTCAACTTCCCCTTGTTTATGTACCACTCCATCTGAATCAACGGCCTTTCAAACAAAGTCAGGCGCGTGAGGCAGTTCTACTGAGAGCAGGACCAGAACGGTGAGAGGCAGCTGGGGGTTGGGGGGGTTGGGGGATGGCCGACAAGCAGCTCAAAGCCTCAGAACCCGAGGAGGCGTCAGCTGCTTTTGTAACCGCAGAGAGCAAAGACCCAGGATGTAGGAAGTGAGGGGAGTCTGGTCCCAGCGGCTTCTAGACTTACTTGCTAGACCAGACCCTGTCCACTTGGATATAAATAAAAGGGGTAGACCCTTGTCTGCGGAGCTGTGGCCTCCTGGGAGGCTTAACTGGTCACATTCAACCACATAGGAGCCAAAGCTCAAAAGCAAGTGGGGGCAGAGTAAGAGTGGATTCAGTGTAGTGAGTTACCAAAACAGTAAAAAGAAGGAATGCATGATAATATCCGATTCATATCAGTACTGGCAGAAAATTACTCAAATATAGCTGCAACAGTTGCAAAAAAGACAGTTATAATGTGGCGCTGGGTTACGGTGCAAAACATATTTATGGCATTTGCATCTTGTGCAAATGTATTTCTCCACTTCAAGATCTGTTCTTGGTGTCAATTTCTGACAAAACCCCAACAAACGCAAAGAAAACACCAATACTGCGCTTACATAGTGTTTGGCTGACATTCCGGAGGGCCTAATATGTCCCATGATTCTATAAAATGATTCACTGTTATTCATTTTTTATAAGCACTTAATCCTTACTAGGGTCGCAGGTACCTGGAGCCTATCCTAGGGTCTACGGGTGAGGCAGATTGTTCTGGATTTTTTTCTCAGAACCGAAATAATAATTATTCGCTGAAACCCCCGCACTAAAGCAGAAACTGCAGATATCCTCTGCATTTTTGTGAGGTCCAGGCCTCATTTGCCACGCCCACTCATCCTCATGCTGCGTTGCTAATCCCCGCACCCAAACATAAACCCATAAACCTGACATCACAGCTTTTTTCATGGCAATATATACATTTTCATACTCTTCCGTGCAAAATTATTAAATAACTTTGCACTGTGGAGAAAAACAAAAATAAAGTGTTGTCTTGGAATGGTAAAATACTCAGAGGCGGGAGGTTTGAAAGCAGCTAATTCAAGAACGCTATTTATTTCTCCTTGCTGCTGATTGGCTGCTGCCCTTTGATGCAGCTGTAGTCCAGAATTTCCCCCTGGAGCCTCTCAAGTGTTCGTGTTTTTTGTTTTGTTTTTCTTAAAGCCTGTAAATGAAATCTATAAAATTTATTACTGTATTTATCCAGCTTATACCAAAGAAAACACACGTGCATTAATTACAGTCTATACAGGGGCAACGTTGGTAATTCACATTCTAGCACTGCAGGAGTTCAGTGTAAACTGTACAGTACGGATATGGATTTACCTTTAAATTTTCTTTCAGGGTAATGTATTAAGCTGAGTTTAAAATTAAATTAAAGTGTTTTGGGAGCATATTTGGGGGCATATTTAGGGTTTACACTATAAAAATAAAAAATTTTAGGCTTCCACTATAGGCGGGTGCTCTTGGAACATAACCCCCGCGAAAAATGGCGGTTTACAGTAATAATAATAATAATAATAATAATAATAATAATAATAATATGTGTTTAATATTACTATAAATATTATATATTGTTATATTATATATATTATATATAATATTTTGTTATATATTGTTGTATTATTATTATGATAATGATAATCCTATGATTAATAAAACAAGAATGTCAGTGCTTAGTTTTAGGGATAGGGATCCATGATTTTTATTGCAGAACTATTCACAAAGACGACCCACACTTTGGACCAAACAATTACTGCCCCCACAGGTAAAAGCACATTGGGCTGCCGGCTGCCGTTAAACAGCGTCAGACGATGTCAGTGTAACGCCTCACTGAAGTAAAAGACGCAACAAAAACGCATATAGCATCAAGAGCGTGTTCATTTATCAAAGATTCAAACGTCAGTGTGGGCGAGGCCTTACTGCTTACACTTCTGCATATAGCCACTTCTTCCAAATAATATTTTGATTATGCCCCTGATTACATAATGCTAATATTTATATTTATAAGTAAACAAAAAAGGAAACGTATTCAGGCACCACAGAATACCCCGGTTGCAAATCTGTAACAAGTGCTCATCTGTCTCATTAGTTTATTAATCAGCATGGATCCATCATCATCAGGATGGGCGAAGAGAGAGAAATAAATAAGACTATTAATTCGAATAATAGATTGCAGAGAAGTCAAGCCTCTTAGAAATGCAGCTTACCTTCCAAATTGCTCCAAATCAACACACCACCCTGACACCCACCACAGGCGCTTAAAAGAGGCTGAAGAAGTGAAAGAACTCTTGGAACTCTGCAGGCATTCTGACAGCCAGTGGCACCATTTCCACAAACTACCGTCTCGGGCACTTTTGTGCTCCAGCGCATTTAATTAAGGCTCATCTTATGGGATTTAGGACAGCATGTTTGTGCATTAGCCTGCACAACTCCGGGCGGATTAGCTGGGTTGGTAACTCCATACCGCAGCCTCAAAATATACAAGCATGGGTTAAGTTCCCTTTTCATGCAAACCCGAGATCAGCCTGGCCATTTCACTACTGACAGAGAGGTACGTATTTGGGCAATAAGGGCTTTTCCAAACCCAGCACAGAGGGTAACGTCTACCTGGAGTGACACTAAATGTAATGCAGTAGCTTCTGGAGGGGGAAAGTAAGTCTAAGGTAGTGTTCCTGCGGCCGTCTTGCTTAACAAAGGGGAAAATAAGTGTCAGACTCAGCGGGGAGAACACTTTGGCCCAGTGCAAAAGACGTCAGTGAGTGTGAAAGATCTTATACTCAGGGTTGAGCTTGCATTTAAGGCTGAGCTTTAAAGCTGCTCTATGATCAGTTCCTCTTATTCCAAAACATTAACTATTGCAATCAAAATCCTAAAGCTGTTCTCAGGTCTGCTAGTGCAGACACTCATGATTAGCGCTTGTGCACGAGAACAAAGGCTTAGTTCTCCCACCATGACTGTGCATGACAGGTTCCACATCCCCTGACTAGGAAACAGAAACCAGTGCCAGCATGGAATGAAAGTGAAGGGCCTGACACTGGCAATATGAGCTTACACACACTACCCCCAAATCAGCCTGCCTGATTCATCTGCACTTACAGCTAAATCCTTGCTAATGCAGCTATTGTTGGACTGTTTTTTCCTCTGATCATCAGTAAAACAACAGAGATTAAAACACTAAATAGAACAGATGAAAAAAATAATATAAAAAACACTAAATGAATAAATGTGGTTAGGCCAAAGTGTATATAACCTGTTCCAAAATAAACATAATGCGCAAAACCCAAACCATTAAAGAAACTACTTTTCTCTCATTACATCAGTATTGAACTGTAAAACCTAGATTTATTACAGTTCAAAAACTTAATTCAGCACTAAACGTTACACAACAGAGATCATTTTGAATCCATCACCAAGTGCAATTCAGTTCTTGACAGGTAATTATTAGTATAGCATATCACCACAAGCTGTGATTTAGCGCTAAAGAATAGGGGCTTGCCTGCCCTCTGGATGCTACCCCACTGTGCATGCTGTTACTTGAAGTCAACCAAGCGTGGAGTGTGGAAATTAGCAACTCTGTAACTACATGACCCTCACTGTCAAGCAAATCCCAAGACACAGCAACTGGCAGGGAGCAGAAACTTTTCACAATTTCCACTATACATTCAACGCGGAATAACTTCCTGGCCCTCCACATAGTGAATAATGGTCGAACTGAGATATAGATGGCAGGATTAGAAGGATGTTGATTATAACACGACGCTGCGGCGAGTGGAGCTATTAAAAGTGGAGAGCTATCGGCGCTGGGGTTTCTCACAGATATTTAGTGACACGGGGTTGTGGAGAGGGAGAGAATAGTGTTAAACAGCTGGGCAGTGTTACAGCACACAGCAGCTGGAGGAGCACAAGGTTGGGCAGAAACGCATGGGCAGGAGTGGCCAGTATGACCAAAAAAAAAGAAAAGAAAAGAAAACGACATCAATAAACACAGACAGACACTAAGAAACTCAACTTTAAAGAAGGTATTATAGACTTCAAAGGGTTTTATAAGGCACAGGGGAATGAACAGAGCTGAGTCACCACCAGTGTTTCCTCAGAGCTTCACATCATGGACAAAATGTTATTGGCTGCGATTGCATGGTTAGCCTCTGTCAACGAACACACACAAACGTACACACACGCGTGTTTGTGGGTGGGCTGGAAGCAGAAGTTTACAGTGAAGGAGATGGAAATATAGGGCTGCTAGTGATTGATGATGCTGTGGTGTCTGTGTTACAGCACATCAACTGACAGAGAGAGAGAGAGAGAGAGAGAGAGAGAGAGAGAGAGAGAGCGAGAGCGAGCAAGAAAAGGAGGATAAAGTGAGGGAGAGTGAAGAGAAAAGAAGAAGGGTATGATTGAGAAAGAGAGGGAAAAGGAGAGAGAGAGAGGGAGGAAATAAGAAGAGTGAGATTGAGAAAGTGAGTGATAAACAGCGAGAGAGAGAGAGAGAGAGAGAGAGAGAGAGAGAGCGAGATAGAGATAGAGAGAGAGAGAAAAAAAGAGAGAGAGCAAGAAAAGGAGGATAAAGTGATGGAGAGTGAAGAGAAAAGAAGAAGGGTATGATTGAGAAAGAGAGGAAAGAGGAAGAGAGTGAGATTGAGAAAGTGGGTGATAAACAGCGAGAGAGAGAGAGAGAGAGAGAGAGAGAGAGAGAGAGGTGCCACTCACCGGCTGGTCACAGCAAAGCAGAGTTTGCAGACGGCATGGAGAAGTGCTGCAGCCTGCTCCAGAAAGGCAGACATCTTAGGACTCTCATCAATTGGGCCTTGCACATACAGAAAGCAGCCGTACAGCTTGTCAATCAAGCCCATATTCACCACATAACTGAGGAGCACAAAAACAGGAGTTAGTAACACAAATAAATATGCTGAAGAAATGAAGACAATTTATTTATTCAGTCCTCCTGCACATGATCAGGCAGACTGAGAGGCTTGGTAACTTTTATTGCCAATTTTGGGCATTCAATTAGCCTGCAATTCATGAGCGTTTTTCAATTATCAGTATCATTTGCTTCATGTTACGTTTGTATTAAAATTTTATACAAAGACACGAGTTGTTTAAAAAAAAAAAAACATGAGCGAATACAGCATGCGAACCAAACGCTTGCTTATGTCATTTTCTTCGGAAATTAACTACATCTCAATTAGATTAGAGAGAAAGAGCATTATTTTCCTCAGAACAGAGACCAGTTAAGTCGCAGGGGCCCTCCAACCAGCGGAAATCTGAGCTCTCATCGGAGCCCACCACTATTACCCCTATATCTCTCATTTGTCCAGGCAAATGACAGGTCTCATGATGGCGTCGTCCCCACCCTCCTGGCTACAAATCAGGCCTAATTACAGCATTACTGGGCAGGACGTGCCTCCGTGTGCCAGTCCAGACAAAGGCAGGAGCCTCCTTCTCCTCTTCCTGACCCAGAGCGGTGCCTCACAGCTCAGGTATGCCTGTCCCCTCCTCCCCCACTCCACCTCCAGCACTGCCTTCAGGCTCCACGCTGTCAATCAACAGACCTCCCAGAGGAGCAGGGCCAGCGTTTCAGAGCAATGATTCAACTCTAAGGCGCACCTCCACAGCCAACACACCACTAAGCTTTATTTCTCATACTTGCCTTTGTACGTCCCCTCTGCTATTTTCTCATTAAACAGTACAGAAAGATTGAATTCGCACTATTATTTTGCCTTATTCCAGTGTAGTCAATCAGCCAAGACATGTCTGGTGTGTTAAGTTCACTACATTAGCTCTGCAGTAAAAGGATTTTTTTTTATAAATGAAGAGTAATATGCAATACCAATTATTAATATGTACTACTAACTGGACTGAGTAAATGAGAGCACTAAACCAATAAAGTATAAAAAAAAAAAAACAACAGAGTCAGGGTGCTCAACAATGACTTCGTTTCGAGTTCGGTGAACTGGGCACTTTAGCCTTATTTGTTGTTTTAAGTAAATACAATTGTCCACACAGATTTACACTTTGACTGCAGGAGTGTTAAATGTGATCTAAAACCAGCTAGAAGGTAGAGTCTTCCATTGTTCCTAGCTGTTACTTCCTCCCCCCCACCCCCCAAGATTTCCTTAGTTATCAATTGGCAAACTTTTGGTTATGTCTTACTGTCGATTTATCATAATGACTTATTTATGATGAAGACCAGGATGGTGTTCTGTGCTAAAGTTTAACAGTCCAGCTTGCATCACTATTAAAATGGTGGCTTTTGATTAGCTTCTAGCTTTTTTGTGCTTGTGAGTGCACGCAGCTGTACACAGACATATATTCTGTGTCTATGGCTCAACGGTTCGACTGGTTTTCGCGGGGGTCAGAATTCCCATTACTTTTGTCCACATTATATTGCTGGTGCGTGGACAATTACACCAACTGAGACTTTGACACCGCATTCAGATACGTAGACTTCAATATGACGTTGGCCCCCTGTACAACTGCTATAATGGCTGCCAACCCATGCTCTGGACTTGGTTTTCTACAACAAACTAGATAAAATGTCAATGACTTGTAGTGGCAAATATATTTGGTTTAATATTTGATGACATTCATTTGTAAGATTTAGACATTTTTGAACTGCAGCTGTGTAACTGTGTTAAAGGGAACACCATTGTTTAAAAGCTCCTTATTTGTTTAAAAAGTGTTTGCAAACCAAATATTTTTGGACTTTTGTTCATAGAGCAGTATTTAAAAAATAAAAGTGCGCACTACTCCTGAATTAATTATTTATTTTTGGATATATCAATGCAATTAATCATGAAAATCAGCAAAAAATCATGCTATTTCTCTTGATAAAAACATTTAATCGTTAAATTTTTAGGCACCTAATATTTTAAGCCCTACTTACTCTGATGTACAGTAGGGCTGTAACGGTACATGTATTCATACCGAACCGCCACGGTACATGGGTCACGGTTCGGTACATGATGTCTTATGGAGAAGATGTGATTGGAGTAATACGGAATCACAGAGGGACCAAAAAGCGCAAGTAAATCATAAACCTGGGTCGTAGTGT
>JBBPCW010000127.1:8776754-8796802 GCA_037974425.1 Phenacogrammus interruptus
ATATATATATACATACACATATATATATTTAATTACTGGATGACTTAACACTGATGTAATTTACAGCAGAAAACGGTTTGTGACTATCAGCTCAAATTCACATTGCTGCAAAATTTACTAAAAACAGTTAAGCCAAGAAGCAGGAGAAGTGTAGTAGAATGTCCATTCTCTACAATGTATCGTCATATTATTGATTTAAAATGCCACAATGCATTGTTACACCCTTAATAAATGCCTTTTGAGAGGAAAATGGCAGACTTAATGATTTTCTCTAAAATGTGTGCATTAGAAATGAATTCTATTTCTAAGCAGTAAGAATACATGAGCTTGTGTATGTATGTGTGTGTGTGTGTGTGTGTGTGTGTGTGTGTGTATGGGGGGGTTCACACCCCCCTGGGAGCAGGAGTTGAGCCTTGCAGTCATAACCATTGGCTCTCCTCGGCCAGAAAGGCATCTGGCGAGTAATCTCCCTGAAAGGCGATCTACTTCTCCTGCCGGCCAGTTAATGGGATTGTTTCTGTAACACCTCAAAGACATGCACCATCTTGAGATTATATCAGAGTGGGCTTTAGAGTGGGTGCGTCAGGATCAGGAACTGTAGTGTGCGGAGAGCAGGACTAAGCTTATAACATGCAGGTGGACTAAAGTAAACTACACCATCAAAGTGATACTACTTAAGACACAAATGAAAAGAAACAAATCTGTAATCTGTAATCTTTTTTTTGGTCTATAAAACAGTGTCCTGTAATAACACATATTGGCCTCTAATAACAAGTCTGAAAGCTTTATCAAGTATTCTTAAGAAAACATACAATAATGAAGGTCATACTTAGGCAGACGGTACTCTCTGATGCCCTGTCAGGTGAGTGATTGAGGTGAGGAAGCTGCGTGATAGGTGTCTCTTTGCACTGGAGAGACAATAGGAGGGGCATGGGAGAGAGAGAGGCCTGGGGCTAGGATAGCTTGACAATAACATGCAGTGTTTGGTGCAGGTAATGGGAGACTTCTCCAAACATCACACCGCCATGGTCCGCTCAGGGCCTATAGACCCTCCCAGTGTCACGCTCATATGACCCGCCCATCCTCCACTCCTTTGTGTCAGACAAAGAGCGGCACAGGATGGCTTTCCCCCGATGTCTAACAGACAGCTGTATGTCATCCAGGTTCAAGGTGAAGATATGGTGTATCATGTGGCTCTGTCTTACTGTCTCTCACACACCATCAGTAGCGCCCTTTCACATGAGTTTTATACCACCATCTCAGAGGCATCAGTTGCTATGTCTTTGTGTTGATACAAGTGTTACAAGAGTTTTGACATGAACTACAAAAAAATAAATAAATAAAACAAACAAACAAACAAAAGCACTTTGTCAGTAAAATCGAAAGAGAAGTTTAGAAAGAAAGCTGTCAGGCACCATCACATCAGTGTGGTTGTCCACTCACAGTCTAGGCCATTCAGGAATAAAAAGAAGCGATAGGAGCATCTTCCATTTAAGAGGTCAGTTGTGTTTTTTAGTCAGGAATCAAGGGTGAGTCATAAATTAAAACTCTCATGTGTCAAAGGCGAGGGGTCAGGAACCTCCCGTATATTACGTTAAAGCAGGACAGATGACAACCAATAAAGGTAAGTAAGGAGAGCAATGGCAGCTCAGAGCGTTCCCCAGGCCCATCGATCCATCCCTGTTGATAATCACCTTATTTTCAATTTAATTCGCAAGTCCTTAAAAAGGCAGAATGTGACTAAATACGAGGACTCGGGGCCGCAGAGGCTCCGCTTCCGCAGAGAAACTATGCTGTGACCTCTGCACGGTTCAGCCAACCGTCTTCATTTTAATTAAAAATCTTTCACGACGGCAAGAGTTATGGAAGTCTCGACTGGAAAATAGTTGGCGGTTGTATGAATGAAATACGGTGCACCAAAATGGGAAGAGACATAAATATGGAAGGCTGAAGGCCCACGTTAAAACTATCCAAACAAAGTCCCCACTCAGGCCGCATTTGCACGCTGCAAATGAAAACGGCCTGCCAAAGCCTTGAGATGGTACTCAAAATAAGGGGGGAAAATTTTTTGATGTGAGGCCCAGGAGTAACATTTTCGTTACTAATTAGAGCAGAGGACAGCGCTGATTAATACAGGGACAATTTTACAGTGCCAACTTTCTGTAATAATTCTCTCCCCGTGCAAATTTTTTTCACTGTTATACATTGCGCTTCATAACTCTTATAATCAAACTAAATCAAAATTTGGATTAAAGTAGGTTAATGAAAGACATCATTTATAAGTACATGGAGCTGGATTTAATCCTTTACACTAGTTTAAAGTCAAGTTCACGCGTCAGTCACACCTTACATACATTGCAGTTTTCTATCCGGCTTGTTTACCTCTCTGTCAGGAAGAAGAATGGCCAGCAGTAACTGGTTAATGATTTAGAGTAAGGACGACATTAAAAATTACTCGCTGGAAAAAAAGGTTCAAATGAAGGGGGTGCAGAAGGCCAAAGGTGCAGCATATAGCACCAACAGTTGTCAGCTACACAAAGAGCTCTGTAAGAAAGCCAATCTCATATTGCAGAGAGCAGCTCCTTCTCCGTTAATGAGAGGCATCCACAGGACAGGAGCTCTTAACAAAGACAGGGGGTGATCTCACCCCTCCAGCATGTCATTGCTGTTGATTTTGTCACACACATTTATTGGCCCACAGACTCAACAAACAGTCTGACCAGAAGGGCAAAAGGCAAGAGAGGTCAGGAACATGCTTTACTTCTCAATCTTGAACTCGCTCTGATAATGAGAGAAATGTCACTGTCAGATATAAACCCTGTATTACAATATATTTTGTACTATTTCTATTGATCTGCTTATCATTAGTTTTTACCACTATTTGAAGGCTAGCTAATATTTAAATATTTAAAAAAATATTTTAAATATATATTTTCAAAAATAATTGAAAACTGCAATGTTTAATCAATTTCATTTTTAATACAGATTTTTCTTAAAATGTTTATAAATTTGAGCTTATGTTAAATATCTTGCATTTGTAGTTTTGCAGGATTACATCATTTTTGAGGGGTGCTATGTTTGGGCATTATAATTTCGATATATCTCCACGCTTATCCCCTTATGCTGCAGACACATTATTCAGTTATTAACTGCAAGGCTATTTTTCATTAACTACCATGAATTTTTACTTTTTAATATGAGACCAATATTTAATTAACTGGTGTGCACAAGAAAGCAGCAGCCACAGTACTTCTTTATAAGATCTCATTATAATTACAAATGAATTTGCATCCCATAAATTATCCCTATAATAAATTATTTTTGGTTTGAAGTCACTACTGGTGGCATCTTCTCTTCTCTTTAAACTCACATAAATGTAAAGCACAGAGGATAACATTCCACATAAATGGAAAATGGGGTTCGAGTCTTACCCAGTCTAATAAAAACTAACAATAAATGTAAATCATGCCTCTGAGTAATCAATACTGATCCAAAGCATGGTTTAAACAACACAAAGAGTAAAATGTTTGCCAGTTTTACCACTGTGATGAAATTGTTGTAGAAAATTGCATATAGCTCTTCATCTAAAGACATATGTCTTCACTGAAGGTGATGTATGTGCTTTGACATCCAATTTAGAATTCCCTTTTTATGTCTTGTCTGTCTGTTGCCCTTGTTTGACTGTATTTTTGTTTTGTTAAAGTGACAAAATTGAGAACTGAAGTGGTTACATGCCACAGGTTCCAGGGGGCGGAGGGTTTAGGCGACTTAAGGGTTTGAGAGTCTACTTACCACCTCTTCATCAGACAGCTCTCTGCCTTGGATGCTGCTGCTGTCCCTCACTGCCTGTTGGTGCCTCTTGCCCTTGGTGTGACTGAACAGGTGCACCTCGGAGGCGATCTACAAACGCATTGGTCAGAGGTCACGAACACGGACACAATTCAAAAGAAGGCCAGGGGCCAAAGAGACACCTATACCTCCAGCATAACGGTGTCAACTTCACAATATGTTACCGTATTGTTCACAGTGTCACACTTCTCAGATAACTCAGACAATTGTTACTACCGTAAGCTCAGTTCAAAGTTAAATATGATCCCCAAATCCTGACTGACATCTGCAAAGTAGCATGACACCTTCAAATAAAAGGCAGAACATCAGAACAGGACGCTCATAATGGCTGAAAAATACCCAGAACAATTACAAGTTTTAACTCATGGGCTTTTGAATTCATTTCAAGCCCCAGGCATTACTCCTTTTCTTAACAACTGGATCAAATATCAACATTTGTGGTTTCAGTGACACCAGCAATCATCACTCTTTCATGGTGGCCTGGTAAGGAAAGTAATTCCACCTAGACCAGAGGAATATAAGCACCAATCACTGCCAACACAAGTAGTAAAAACTGCTTTAAGTCAGCAGAGAGATCCTTTACTAAACACCGCTGCAGGTGTGGGATGCTTGCCGTTCTTTGTGTTCTGGCTCTGGACGGGAGCCCGAGTAGGATGGCCTGTGTTTAATGTTATTAAGTAGAGTGCTTCCCGCTGACCTAAAGATGATCACAGGAGTCACTGACTGGCCAAGGTCATCTGACATTTTAACAAGATTTCATTCTCCCCAGGCGCTTAATCTGATGTCCGTTCGAAGCTCCAAGGTGTCTGGCCTTCGTTGCCGTGAAAGCCAGGCCGGTCCCAGATAAATGGGCCCGCTTGCTGATTTGTTGCCCATCACTGGAAAAGCATAATCATGCGCAGCCCATAAATATACAACAAAAGTTCATGTTTAATTAATGCAGTTAAATCCTCATTCCAATGCCTCCTCTTCCCATATTCCCTGAATCACCTTCTACTCAGCAGCTTTTGGAACTCTAGCTGCCAAGTTCACAACGAATTGAAACAGTCAAGCCAGTAGGATTTAAACACAATGTGGCTGTGCATCGATGTTCGAGGTGATCAAATGGTACTGAGTTTCCATCGGTCAAACAAACCAAGTGGCAAAGAAAAGTAAACCAGTGGGGTGATCTGAACTTCACTTGCAGAGAACATTTACAGAAACTCAACTAAGTCGGGGTAAATGTGTCATGCAAGTGTGAATCTAATGTTCATAGATGGCTATGAGTGCATCTATTTATCCAAAACGTAGTTTTATTTCCTAAGCTATTTGGAAAATTTGGAACAATCCTAGTAAAAACCTGACAAGAGAAGCTGCAACAGAGAAAAGGCTGCATATTCTAGAGGTCCCTGTAAACTAGGAAGGTAAACAGTAATCTAGGGAAAATGTATCTGATCTGTGTATCCAATCTCACCACAACACTGCAGAGGGAGCACTGTTTTTTGCGTTCATAGGGAGTGAGTTTCGGGGCGTAGTCCGTGTTGGCATGTCTGCCACTGCTCAGCTCGGCAGCCTTCTCCTTCCTCTGCTCAATCTGCTCCATGTGCCTGCGGCTGCTCTCGTCATGCTGCAGGAGAGTGGGCAGAAGGGAATGGAGTAGGTCTAACGTTAAAACTGGCCTGAGTAAAGCATATTTGACCTTGGGTATGCCAATGGTGCTAATGCTAAACTAGGCTATAAGAGACTGGACGTGCCTTCATTTGGATCTTCTTCTGCAGTTCCTCCATGGCCTCCTGCTGAGCAGCACTGAGGGCAGCCAGGCGTTCTTCACGGTCTCTGCAAAAAGATTACCCCACACCAACACGCAGATAATATTAAATGAAAGAATCATAGATACTTCTAGTGTTTTACACCAGATATTTCAAAATGTGAGAGTCAGTAAACTAATTCTCTACTCTGATTTCTACTGACAGAAACTACTTATAAATGGATGGTCTATGGGTACTTATAATTTAAAACTACTTATAAATTATTCTGCTCCAGTTTTGGTTCACTCAAGATTTCGTCCTTCTAAATGAGGCATTTTTTCAAATCTTTAATCTAGAGTTCTCTGCACTCCTTAGACCGTCCCTGTCCTGTCCTGAATGGCAGTGTGCCGGTGCAGACCTGGCTCTCTCACGGGCTGCATCCTCCCTTGCCCTCTCTTTCTCTTGCCGCTGCTGCTCGATCCGAGCCTCCTGCTCTCTCCTTTTCATCAGCAGCTCCTCCACCCGTGCTTGTCGCTCTGCCTCCAGAGCCCGCTTACGCTCCTGACACGCAGATTACACAACACACACAGAAAGGTGTGTGAGAAAGAAAGGTGTAAGACTAGTGGAGCGGAGAATGTAGAAATATGGTGTACATACAAAAATTTGGACCCAAAATGGTCAAACCTGTACTGCTTCATCCCTGGCCTGTTTCTCTTCCTGTCTCCTCTGCCTCTCCTCCTGTAGCTCGTTGAGCCGCTGCTCATACTCGTTTAGCTTGGCCAGCACATCATGCCTTTTATTCTGAGCCTCCAGTGTGTTTATGAATGCAATTTCATTCACCTACAAAACCAACAGCTGTTTGTTATTGTACTTTATTGAAAAACAAAAAACAAAAAAAGAAAACAGAACAAAGTAAAAAAAAAAACAGAAGTACTGTGTCATATGATCAAAAGTAGATTTCATTCAATATCAAGAACTGTTTTTAATAATTTAATTATTATAAAGAGAAGTGTAACTTTTAGCAATATAAAATAAAACTCTCCAGGATTATTGTCTAACCAAAGTATTCTTTTTGCTTAATTAACTGATTTGGTACTAGCTCAGTTTCAGCAAAATAAATGCACTGGAGGAGGTTCTTCGTAGCCATATTTCTTTCATTGATCTATATGGATATTATTTAGATCAGGTTTAATTCCGAATAACAATATGAAGCCAGAGGAAAATGCTTATTTAAGATCTACATATATGGTTTAGGCACCTCTGCATATTGTTAAGTCTCTCAGTGTCATAAATTGTGCTTCTGCTTTAGCACAGTTACCATTATAATAAATGCAAACAAATAAGAAAGCAGTAAAAAGTATCAAAATGTGTTTTGTTTGTAAAAGGTAGTGGATATTTTGTGAGCAGGTAAGAAGACTTTTGGACAGTACAGGTCTCAGACTTTTGGACAGTACAGGTCATCAGGTAACAACACAGTTCCGTTCCTACGACAATGACGTAAGCCGAATTTAATAACTGGATCGAAACACACCCTAGGCTAAGTCAATTACTGATCCTAACAGTTGTAAAATCATAATCTAAAACAAAAACACAACTAAGCCACAGAAAAAGGAAAAGTACATAAATATACTGTACTTGTACACTGTACTCTACTGGGGGACGCCAACTCCCTCACTTATACGCCACGTTACTGTGTATGCCTCCAGCGTGCGCACCCAAACTAGTTCACCCACAAAGTCCGTAATATGATGCTAACGGAAAAAAATGAAACACTCACGTCCCAATTTTTAAAAACGTTTTTATGGGTGTGAGCGTCGTAAACTCAAAAGGTCGTGTCGAGGCCGTCATAGCCCAAGGACCCCCCCATACTGTATATCAATACAAATTATTACAAATGATAACCATCGCCCAGGACCTCAAGTAAGTCTGTGATCTCACTAGATCGTCCTCACCTTCGCCTCCTCTTCCTGGGCCTTTTTCACAATGGCCTGAAGTTGCAGCTCCCGCTTGAACTCAGCGTGGAGCAGCTTCTCCTCCATCATTCTCCTCCTCTGATCCAGCAGCTCCTCTTTCCATTTCCTCACTTCCTTCTCCTAGGGGAGAGAGAAAGCAGTGGCAACACTGTCTACATCACATACTGCAAAAACAACCGCCCCTCCCCCCAAGCTCTTCCAGCATGCCAATGTACCTCAATCATCACATCCTTATGTTCTTAACACCTGCTTGCTAAAGAGCATCTCACATGTTAATATTCACTTTCAAGCATGCATGTGTAAATATACAAGGCTGTTTCAAGTTTCCTTCATCTCGTATAGAACAGGGAGAACAAAAACAAACCAGCCTGAGAGTGGCTGGTGAAAGTGATGTCGCCATCATGTACTTGTTTGACATAATGGCCTCACCACCCTGTTCAGCTAAATCTGCTAAGCATGGACGTTAAAAGTGTCTCGCTGCTTCCAATGAAATCATCGCTCAGCTCCCAAATGGCTTCAGACAAGACACGGTAGGTTTCCGAGCATTAAGACTCACTCTCTCTAAAAGTTTCTGCAGTTTGTGGGTCTTCTCCTCTCTCAGCTTGTCTCGCAGCTGCTGAGCTTTCAACTGTTTCTCTTCATGTTTCTTCTTTGACTCAGCAATGGTTCTGATGACAAACAAAAACAAGTCATATATATCTGCTGCTCAAGGTATTACTTCTCCAGCAGTCTTGTGAACTAGATTTGACTCTCTTGTTTTTAGAAGTTGGGTCCTGCAAAGAAATGTATGCTTCATGTTGCTTCAGCTAAACAGAAGTGCAATTTTTAGAACAGCACAAAAACAGCAAAATAAATGCACTGGAGGCGGTGCTTTGTAGCCATTATCTGAAAAGGAATTCATACCAGAGAGAGTAAAGCAGGGCACAAGGGTTGGGATTCACTGTAATAGCACAATATATGACAAAAAACTCATTTTTATGTGAGCTGTGTTACCTTTTGCGCGATGGTGAGGAGAGTTTTTCATGCATATGAATGCCGTGACCAGGAGGCCGAGCTGGCTCCTCCTCCACCATGTCCCCCCATGAGGTGCTCTGACGCCAGGGCTCTCGCGCTTCTCATGACAGGAAAAATAGTGAAGAAGGAATTAAAAGCACAAATCTCCATGCAGTCACATATCTGACTGACATTTCAAGATCTATAGGCAGTTGGTACCATCATAGTCAGCCAGCATGTCACTCCAGTCGAGGTTAAGCCCACAACTTCCGCTCCCAATGCTTGCCTATGTGACAACAGGAACAAAATACTAGTGAAGAATTCTGAGACTATTGTAAATATTGTACTACTAAGTACATCATAAGAACCTCTTTCTATGAAGATCTATTTTTTTAATAGAAGGGGAAAAAGAAGGTCCATTTATCAAAAAATGTTCACATAACAGAGGTATTTTTTTAACCCTCTGTATTTAAAAAAGTGAATACAACAAAATATGACTAGGCAATGAAACGGTCTCCTTACAGAGAAGTCGCTCTCATTATCCGTCTCCAGTTCATTGTTCTCTGCCTGGATCTCCCGGGTCAGTTGCTCTTCCTCAGCAATAGCACTTGCGATAGCCTCCTCATTCGCTTTTTCTAGCCGGTCAGCCAACTCCTCCTTTTTAGCCAGGACCTCAGCCATGGACTGGGGCTGAAGACAGGCCACAAACACACACTCAGTCACTCACACACTCGCCACATCCAGCACTGCTGAAAGCGGCACAAGCTCTCCAACAGGGAAGAGCATTACAGCAGAGCCAAGTTGCACACACCAAGCCTCTTAAAACATGCCACAAGCACAAATACTCTCAGGTTGAGGTGTGGTGTAGACAACTTTCTACTGCCTAGGCCATATGATGTACACTAAAATACCAAAATCAAATGCAAATGATTTGGTTTTAAAAAGTCAATATAAGATTCGAGTTTGTGTAAAACAAACTTGCATCATATATGTTATTCAAGAGAACAAAAGTCAAAAATGAAAAGTCAAATCTCAATCCATAAACACACATCAATCACAAAAACCACACATGGGGAAGCATATCGAAGTCATGCAGGACACGTACACTATGATGATGAGCAATGGAGGACAGAGGTCCTAAAATGCAAGGCTTCGCTGTTTAGGCTTTACAACTGAAAATTTCACACAGTCATGGTACCACCTGCAACAAGTGAACTTCACCAAAATGGTGTCAGTTTCGAGGAGAGTAATGCCATATCACTGGGTCTGTTTACAACAGTATGATGAGGTTGAGGTATTAAACCAGGGTTTGCACCTGTGAGTCTGCATGGTGCTCGATGACTAGTAAATCACTGAAATATTTTGAAAAAGAATCCTGGCTCCTACCATTACAGACCATAGCACTTGACCCTGGTGCCTTTTAAACTGGCGAGTGAGCAGTATGCCAAGTGTCAGTTTCAGACGAACCGTACAGGAGGATGGAGGCAGTGCTGGGACTGGTGTGACACTTCACCCTAATGAGCATAATGAGAGAGAGCTTTCTCTCAACGCCGCGCCTGTTAGTCTCGAGCAGGAGTCTAAACAGAGTTGGGCTTATCTCAGCCACCCATTGAGATGGTGTCTGGACCTCTGTAGCAGTAAGGCCAGGTTCCTATATGATCTGGGCTTAGATAGCACTCCCCCAAGGCCATTTATGCACCATTCATCTCTATAGTTTCAGACAGGCTTTGGTGTGCTGTTGAGAAATGGATGACAGTAGCTCAGGCAGAGAAGAGGGAGGCTTTAGCCTTAATTAACCCCTGAGAGGTTACATGTGCCAGATATGGAAGGCAGGGGCCAGCGAGAGAGAAGCCATGTCAAAGAAAGGAGCGAGTCCACATCAACTATTGAATTTAAAGAACTGAACAGAGGCAAATTAATCTGAATGAAAATACAGATGCTGAAAACTCTGTACAGCTATAGATAATCACAAGAGTTTGAAGTCATTTATACATTAATAGGCACTCTATTGTCCAATTTAAACTGGATTAATGTTATGTGGCCAGGCACTTTGTTCAACAATTGATTACTTAATTACAATATGAATTTGAATGCAACCATTTACCTCCTCAGTAAAAGTTTGAATCAAATAATTATTAGAAAAATAATAATTAAATCTTGTGACAGAAACAGCCATCCATGTTGCTCTTGTTAATTAGTGCAGTATTGTCAAGAAACATTGCTGTGAACATCTAAGTTGTGACCTTTCAATCCAGACAAGCTGTGATAATTCAGGGAAATTATACATATAATCTGTTCCATACGAACTGGGCTCTCTAATTCACTATAAATTACATTACAGGACCTTCTCTGGCCAAAGGAATCCAGCTCAAATAGCTCCTGCCAGCTAAGATTTTCTTAGCTGCAGCTGTTAAAATTGAGCATCTTTAAATAGCTCAATGAGATGACGGATCAAAGGGCCTAGGACAAAGAGGAGTTGGTTCAGGAGAGTGCGAGTCAGCATGTCTACACTAAAAACAAAACAGCACAAGCACTAAAAGCTGTAAGTGCATGGTACCACTGCAGTTCAATGAGCCTAAGATTCTTATATTGCCACTCATGTACACGTACACAATTCTGTCTATGTAAGGTTTGGTAGGGGGGGGGGGGGCTGATCCCTCTGTGGCAGGAGGTTTTTGAGATTGACGTTGTTTAGGCGGGAGCTGTGACCCCGGCCTGTGTCTCTCAGCACTCACAGTAGAAAGCTCTGTGGGGTCCAGCATGCTCTCCAGTTTCACCGCTGCCAGGGGAATATGGGCCACTGCTGGTGTTGCTGCTGCTGCTGCGGCTGCGGCTCCTTCGGCAGCAGATGGTGCCGTGACCCGCCACACTGCCCCCATGCCCGCCTGCCCCTGCTCCCCTCCACCAGCCAGTCCACCACCAGCCTCCTCCAAATGGGGAAAGGATGGAGGATCTGGTGCTGGAGCTGGAGGTGGAGGCAGAGGTTGAGGTTGGGGCGAGGAAGGGGCTGGAGGAGATTCAGAAATAACTGGTAGTGCACACTCGGAGGTGGAACTGACAGAATGCCCAGGATCTTGGTCACTGTCTGATGGGGGCTGCATTAACACACACACACACACAGATATTTACACACAATCACAAGCATGCATCTTTGCAGCAGTCCTTCCCAGGGACTTCCATGAGAAACATCATCAGATCAGATCATCTGACATGTAATTTAACACACAAGCACACACACACTAAACACTGAGCAGAGGAAACACAACATGCAGGAAGATAACATGCAATAACCGACCACATCAAAATATGTAACACAAAATCACAAATCATGCAAACAGAATTCTTGCATTAAACTAGGATAATGTCAAGAAGACATCTGCCCTTAAGAGTACTGTAGAACACAGGATCTATACATATTTCATAAGACCTCATATGATATTTCTGACTCAGTAGTCTCACTATGTATGCACAAAATCAATGCCTGCTCAACTGATATGGCCCTGTCTGGACTGTGTGTCTATGAATACACCCCAAAACACAAACAGCGAGGGCAGATAAAACACTATAACATTACAGAGCCCTTAAGTCTCCCCTCTAGTTCTGAATTATTGATGGGTAGGGGTCTGCTGGTTGACGTCAGTACCTCGATGATGGAAGCCTTCTCACACTCTGGCTTTTGCTCTGGGGAGGCGAGCTTGTCGTGTTCCCTCTGCTCCCCTGGCCTCTGCATTTTGTCCTGGGTAGAAGCCTGAAGCTGTTGGTTCTCCTTATCATTGACATCTTTGGGACTGACGTGTGCCAGGACAGGGCTAACCTTGGCCACCATGGCGATAGAGCGAGGCCTCATTGAGCGTCCACGCTGTACCGTCTCCCAGCCCTCTGCATCTTTTTTCCCTAAAGACAGAACAGCATGAAATGAGTATGTAGATGAAGCACAAAAAGTTTCTTTTCAAAGTCCAGACACTATGAAACAAATAATGTAAGAGCAAAGAACGCATTCACATCCTGCTTAAAGTGCACCTTCGGTAAAGGGTATGCATTCCTGCAGGGCAGCAAAAAATAGCCAACAAATAGCCAACAAAATGGCTTGCCAATGCGTTAATATAATGCACACAGTCATTCCACCAGACTGCAGTACATGACAAGAGGTGATGGGCTGAATGTGATTTCTTTACAGACAAAAAAGGAAATTGCTTAAAACTTTTGATAGCAGTGACAGGAGCAAAGTGAGAGAAAACTGCAGAAGACACAAACGTTTAATAGCAGTGAAATAATAAGATTAATCGATTATACAAGTAATAATTAGTGGAAGACATGACTTGGAGCTCACCAGGTTTCTCTGTGGGGCCTGGAACACTCTGGCTGGGCACAGGCAAGGCCTGAGAAAACTTCACTCGGTCTGCCCAGCTGGGGCCAGAATGGGAGAGGCGGGCTACTGCAAGAGTGGGAGGAGGACCCCTATAGAGTATGAGAGCAAACAAACACACCCACACATTACATAGGCTAGCCATAGCACCACAAATACCTGTGCAATGAAAGAACTGATTAATGTTGAGCGCCACTCTTAGTTTTAATATATAACAATAAATTCATCAAAATTATCACAATTCCATCCATCCATCCATCCATCCAGAGAACCTGTCAGCTGTCTGTCCCCAGACCAGCTAACGCTAACTGTATCACAGTAGCCACTCTGAGCCTCATGCATCAGAGCGGATGGAGGATCCAGACACCAGCTCCCAGATCAGCCTGACAGCTCCTCAGCTTGATCAATATCCATTTCCTGCAGCATCCGATTACAGTGTAATGTAGGTATTGAACTCCATGCTTCAGCAGTCTTCAACCACACTCATATCTGCACTCCCACTGTCTCTGAGAGCAGCCATGGAAAAACCCGGCAAAAATTGCATTAAACAAACGCTTGGGCTTCAGAGATCGATCTCACAGCCCTTCCAGACAATGGGCATCTTCCCTCCAGCCTTAGACTGGGCTTCTCTATGTATCATATCTTCCATTGATTTCTTAATTCGGCCATTCAGTGCCCTTTTAATTGAATTAGCAATTGCCTTCCTTTTACACTACCAGTAAAAAAAAGAAAAAAAGAAAAAAAAAACCCATACACAGTAATGGAGGGAGACAAATATCAAGCGTTAATGTAGGAAGTGGAGTTTCCCCACATCAGGCATTAGGCATTGTTGGCTAACTGAGAACACAGTTTCAATTAGTGGGAAGTAAGATGGAATAATGGCTTGTGGCTAAGTTCTAGGAGCGAGCTTTATTGTGGAGAGGAAAAAACAAAAACATTGATCCAAGTTCTACTCAATGTTACTGGTCAGAGCTAAAGATGCATACCCAAAGTTAAGGGAGCGGCGAACACTGGGTGATGGAACGATACGGTCCGTTGAAGGACTGGGCATGACATGGCGTCCTGGGGACATCTTGCGAACCTCCCACGCCAAAGATGTGGGCCTGGAGAGAACAAAAAAAAATTTAGTAACATTTCAACAAATCAAAATCTGTCCTGCTAAAATCTCATCAAGCTAGTGGACTTTATAACGGCTTATCATCCTTGTAAAGGTGATTTTTCACTTCCCAGTGAACTGTAAATTACACTTTATACTGAGATGCAAAACCTAAGTGTGCATTCAAAAACTGACTAATCAAGGAGGAGTGTAGTAGGTAACTTAAAAGCCTGGGTTTATGCTTTAATCAATGTACGAGTGTTGTGGTAATTCAGCCATTTGGTTAAAGAGAAACCAATAAACTGGCAAATCCCCTTGAATTACAGCTCTTCCTATTGATCCGGTCTGAGATGCAAGAACATGAGTGTGAAAGAGTCCCCTGTGTGGTGTGTGGGGGGGTGGGGGGGTTGTTTGTGTGTGTTTGTAAGGGAGAGAGAGAGAGAGAGAGATTTGTCCACAGGGTAATTTGACTAGTACAGCAGTGTATTAGCTACAAAAAGGCCACATGCCTTTCTACCTGCTTGCAGCCATCTCACCTACAGCTTGCTATTGCTGGCTAACTCTAAGGGTCAACAGAGAAGCAGTCTGATATATAAGCCTTCCCTCATCTGTATAACAGGCTCTCTATCCCCAGGACTTCTGTCAGGCCTCCTCGTGGATCAACATAGTCTTGCAGCCCTAGTCTAACATGACTGGGGATCAAAGAGCTGCAGGCCCACAGTGTGGATATGCACTGGCATTAGCCAACTACTTCCATGCAGTCTTGTGGCATAGCTGGAAAAGAGAAAGTTCAGGAGAGAAAAAGCAACGCAAGAGGGATAACATAGACGGGCCTCGAATGACTGAGGAACTGACAGCTGTCTGCAGCTGGAAGAGGACTCTGATCACCTTTTGCCAGTGAAAACTACCCACTGCCAGCAAAGATGTGCTACTGGAGATTGCAACACGCCTGTGGCATTCAAAACATCATTGTGTCAGTCTTTGCTTCAGCTCTTACATCAAATTGCAGGGAACAAGCTACAAAAGCTCTGTGCTCTATGAGGCCGCTGCCCAAACCACCAGCTTCAAAGTCAAAAGATTCCAGGATTTGTTCAATAAGAATTCTGAGATGAACACAGGAGAAACAAGGTACATGAAATTTAACCACCCTCTGAGAACAGCAGATGGTCTGATACTGCTTAAAGACCGCTTGAATACTTCGGTGCTCATCTCAACCAGCACGCAGACCATTCCACACTTGATAAATGTCTACCTATTCTTGCCCTCAGGCAGTCTCCAACTTGAGGTACTGGCAGCTGTTTGCTCTTTTAAGAACAATAAGAACCCGGTGTACCTCTGCACAACACCACTCCAAGCACTAGGAAAATAAAAACAGTGGAGAGAAAAAAAATCAGACTGACTTTCCCAGCAAGACAACTTCAGAAAAAGTCTTGTGAATGACACCAAGACCTTTCTGTGGCCTTCACTGACCTCTCTAAAGCCTCCGACATTGTGAAAAGGAAGCTGCTTTGGAATGTGCCACTCAAGTTTGGCTGTCCAGTCAAACTGGTTAACTTCATGCAGCTTTATCAAGATGGTGTGATGCTTGTGTGACCTTACCCTTTTTGCACAGTGGTAAGGACAGGTGTGTGTATTGTCATTCCTCCTACATGTCACTCATCTTGTCCGCAAAGAGTCTTGAGGACAGCAGTGGTCATCTGGCTGGATGGGAACAACTTCAATATTAGGATGCTCTAAGCTGTCCAGGGATCAAGTGCGGGAACTACGGTATACTGATGACTGTGCCATCATGGTAGACACCCCACAGAATCTTAAATCCATCAATACTGTAGTTATTTGTGCCCACAACGTGGATGGAGCTGCCTGTTTAAACTCCAAAAGAGAACGTGATCTGCCAGCGAAGTGCTGGAACACCAGATGTGGGTTCAAGAACAAGAATAGAACTCAATCTGTTCACCAAGATTGCCATATACCAAGCTGTGTGCGACTGCACCCTCCGGTAAAGCTGTGAAACCTGGGTCACTTATCACAGTCACAAGTTGCCTAAGCGGTTTCATACAGGGTGCTGACAGTGTCTCCTGGGCCTCAGTTCATGCGATAGTGTGCTTCATAATGATATGCTTGCAAAGACCAACTGCAGAAGCATTGCAACCATGATCTCCCTCAAATGAACCATGTAATAAAGATGCCCACGAACAAACGCAACGTCAATCACACCATGGCAGATGCCAGCAGACACGCAGAAACATCAACTAAAGTCTTTTTATTTTAATGTGCACTACAACCAAAATATCTTTAGGGGGCAGTTGCTGACACAAACACCTGGAGAAAGCTCACCCTGCATGGGACTTGTGTAATGGAGTAAGACAGGACAGCAGTGCAGAAGACATACAACTAAGGATGTCCCTACCACCTCTACCCTCTACATATGCCAAATCTGCAACTGACCATGTGGTTCCAATATTGGACTGACAAGCCTTCTAATAACTCACAGCTAAAGGAAGTGTACAGAAGTGTAAGTCATCATCAAAGCTGGCGGAGAGGAAACAAGTAAGCATGTGTGTGTGTGTGTGTGTGTGCGCGCGTGTGAGCATTTGTGTGGTGTAGAGACAATTACCTGTTCTGGGCATCAGTTTTCTCCAACTTTTCCTGTAGTTGGATCCAGTCAATAAGAGCCTTAAAGTCCCTTACATAGTTGTCCAACATCATCAGCACCTCCTGGAATAAAGCATGAGTAAGAGATAAGTTTTACAAAGACAGATATAGCCAACATAATAGCTTCTCACGTATAATACAGACAGCCATTCAGTGCAGTATGTAGTATTTCCCTCAAACACAATGCCATGTTTTTTTTGTTTTTTTAGATTTTCAACCAAGGATGCTTAAACGGTTAAATCCCTTGACCAAACTGATGTCCTCCAAGACCAAATTGAATGCTTCTGGTTTAGAAATGGTTTCTGGGGGGAAAAAAAAACAAAAAACAAAAATGTAGAAAATACACAATACCAAACAAGGTCCTACTTCATACCCCCTCACCTCCTTGCCCCACGTAAAGGTGAGCTTAGCCTGTCATGGGACAGAAGAACAGATCTACCCTTCTGGTCTGAAAGCTCTTTCACTGAAAGCTTCACACAAGCCCCTGTGGAGATTGTGCTCCTCAAGCATACACTGGGGCTCCTGTAACTCTAAACCTCTGCCCCACTTCTTCCAGCTCCTGTAGACAAGGCCTGGGCACTGGGGCATGCTCACAGGCACTAGAGCACAGCTCAGGGAACCCAGGGAACCCCTTCATTCACAAAGGACAACAGAGGACAAAAGAGAGGGAGGGGAAAAAAGAAAAAGCCCACCACCACCACTCTTCCCTGCCTCACTGGTCCCCCACAAGAGGTGCGGCTGAAATTACCAATTAGTTTAGCAAAAAGAGGGCTGGCAAATCTGATTGGGGCTCTAATCATTTCTAGTTACTGGCAATGAGAGCGAGGTGGATGACGGCATCTCATTGTCTGCGTGACATTCAATCTGTGACAGGGAGGGTGACTCTGGGGAATCCCTGAGTCCACACAAAGCCCCCACAGCAAGAACTGGGCATGGACTCCTGCTCCAGCACTGATTACCAGAGACCTTCACCCCAGGTCTAGTGCAAGAGACTCCCTCTCAGAATCTGTCCACCAAGTCAATGGTCTGCCTGACCTAGAAGATACTGTAAACAACAAAAACCCTTAAAACGTCCTTCAAAAAATTAGCAAAACGACATTCAAGCTCCATCACATGCTGAAGAGAAAATAGAGAAAATGCATTTTTTTAGCATCAGTCATGGAAAGCCATCTGTCATAGACTACAAATAATTTAACGACTTTTGCTAAATCTATTCCTCAGTGCTAACTAGTGACCATTAGATAATATCTAAATTAGCTGGCTGGCTCTGGTGCGCTTGAGGATTCAGTTAACCTACTTAATGCATAACATCTGTTTAGAAATATGTTGTAATTATAAACTGATGCTCAGACAGAAAACTCAATTTGAATCAAATAATAATCTCATATTCTTTAAAAAAAAGAAAAAGAAAGAAGTATGCTGTTACATATTGCAATGCATACAAACATTATGCATATGCTGTGGTGTGCAATGCAATATATTAAATCCATTTATGAAACACAATTAAAAAAATATCTGCATTATTTTGACCTTGCCATTTTATATTGCAGTGGCAAAAGGCTGATATTATGGTCACGACTAAAAAAAAATTTATTTAGCAGCTCTACTAGAAAGCCTAAGATGAATCCTCTTGTCCATACACAGAAGCCAATTACAGGCAAAATTCTAAGGCTAGTCTAGTCCTGCCCTAAAAGAAGAATGTTAAACATAGCAATAAACATAGACTATTCAGTCAAATGGATTCTTAACCCAGGACTAAGCCTAATTCTAATCCTCATCTGAGAAGGAGGCTCTGAAAGTGTTAACAGAGAGGCTGCCCAGGTGAGCAACGACGAGCGCTCAGGCCCAGACGAGTCTGCTTATCTGAATACACGGGGAGGCAGGCAGGATGAGGGCAGAGATGCTGTGAAAGAGATGTGTGTAAGATTGATGGGTGGGCTGGAGGGAGGGGTAATTGAGAGGAAAGCTCCACAGTACATTTAGTTAATAGAGGAGTCAGGCCAGTGAAAGATATGTCCAGCAGGAGCCTTCTGATTAGGGTTGGTTAACAGCACACAGTCCAGCAGTGAGCTGGAACAATGGCTCAAAAAAGCCAAAATAAGATCTAGCAAATCTCAGACAGAACAAGAAGCAAGCACACAAAACCACTTGTTTGTCTTTTATTTCAAGTCATTTAAAAAGAACATTCAAAACATGTACTGACATGAAAAACAGTATCAATAATACACTCCTCAGTCTGTTCCAGGGACCTCTCACTTGTGATCTTTGGTAGAAATTATGAAATCATGAAACACGTTAAAACAGTAACATATAATCCAAGTCAGTATTTGGATTAGGCTACCGAAAACCTTAATTTTGCTCCTTTAGATCATTCAGAAATGGATTTACTCTTGTGCATCTGATCATTCTCTTGTGGCATAGATCAACAGCGCTCAACATTTTCTTATTGAGAAATGCACTGTTAACTTTACATCAGGTATAGCAGCACTTCGGTCAAAAGTTTTTCTTTTGACTCCTCAGAGCATTGTTTTAAAAAGCTTCAAGGCCATCAAGATGTATTTTTGGCCGATATGAGATGAGCCCATGAGCCAGGGTGGTTTTCGCCCTGTGGTTTTTCGTGGATACTCATGGATACTATTTCTGACCAGTCACTTATTTATCATGAACACTGAGCGAGATCTGCAGTTTCTGTGATGTTTTACCAGGATCTTTTGTGCCTTTTCATGAGTCATCTCTGCACTCTTAGAGGAAACGTGGTAGGCCAGCCACTTCTAGGAATATTGACCTCATATTCTCCATTTGGAGATAAAGGCTCTTATTGTGGTTCACTCACGTTCCAGATCCTTGGAAACGGCTTTGAAAGGCTGAAATATTTTATTAACTGATGATCTTGGTTGTCAGCTGAATTTTGTTAGTTGGTTGACTTAATAACTAATGGGGCAATATGAACCCTTTTCTTATTCATTATAATAATTTTAAGGGCATCAAAAGTGCTCCACAAGTGTTTCATTTTATCGACTTTAGGTTTTTTATTGTTCGTAATAATGTTCACAGTGTTTTAGTTTTATATATAGTGTACGTAAGAGGAAATCCCATATTTTAGAATATTAAAGCATAAAAATCGAATTTCATCTTGAACTCGAAGTCAAATATGTGACCCCTTACACCCTACTTTTTAACCGTGTTCTGGCCAAGTAACCACATCTTAGAGCATTTAAACCTATTTAATACATCTATATACTCTGTGTGCTCTTCAAAAAAGTTTGTTTCTCAATACGTATTACAGGCACGTCATGTATGCTAATTCAGCTCAGCACAACACACACACACACACACACACACACACACACACACACACACACACACACACACACACACACACACACACA
>JBBPCW010000127.1:8806240-8821542 GCA_037974425.1 Phenacogrammus interruptus
CTGTAGGCCACTGAATAACTAATTACACTGGGTTTTCATTCATTTGTGATATCTGAGGGATCTCACTCTCTCCTGGACTGAATCTCCCTCAATGATTCTGTTAAGAATTCTCTCTGCTTCTGTGAAAGAACTAGAAAAAAGTGAAATAAAAACAAATACTAAGTCCTGATGTGCACTACAGTACACATTAATAAATTAGTCATTTGCACTGAGAAAAGAAATAATCTAAGCACTGAAAACTTACTCAAATAACTTATTAGATGTTCATTTTGGAAAATCAATCCAAATATACCATTAAAAACATTTTTAAATATAATTATTATTGCTTAACTTTCTTTCTTCCATAAAATGTGCTTGTGCTGATGGCAGCCATTTTGAAAAGATAGAAAGGGGGAGGGGGGGGGGGGGGGGGTGTTGGCAATGTCAAACCCCCACACATGTGACCTCCTATTAAAGCTACAGTTGCCCTCTCCAAGACACAACAGGTTTTTGCAAAGTGGCATGAGAGATTTAATCCAAAAAAAAAAGTGTACTACAGTAACCAAAAATGAATTATCGGGTCTCAAGGGGATATAGTATACTTCCACAGCAGCCAAATTTGGACAGCCCATACACAACTTCTGACCAAACCCATAAATAGTCCTTCACTACTAACTGGCATGAACAGCGTAAGCACAGCACCTGTTTACTCGCTTTGATGCTCCAATTCAAGCACATTTAGCAGAGCTTCACAAGAAAATCCAAAACAAAAACAACAACCCTCAATCCCTAGTGATTCCAAAATGTTTACAGGAAGTTCCATCCCTTATTTAACACACATGAACCAATCAATCAACATCAAAGCTGGGATGGACTGTCCCTGATGGACTTTGTGAAGTCACATAAGTTTACTGTAATTTCACTGTCAGTACACAGTGAAATGAAACAAATTGGTGCAACACAACAACAAAAACAGGAACGCAACAAGACTATATGAGAGTAGACAGGGCAAAATATACACACAAAAAAAAAATCACAAGAGCAACAAAATAGGATTGGACAAAACTTAGTGCTGTTACAGGACCGGTTTGAAGAATCTGATAGATACTGTACTCAAGCAGCAGAGACATTAAGTGTGCAATAAACATAACAGCAGGACTGTGTAGTACAGTATATAAAAAATACAGGGGTGTCTGAAAAGGCAGTTGAGGTTTAAGTCATTTGTTTATGTCAGTGAACTCCTGTTTCCCTCTCAATCACTGTGTTTATCTTCTTGTGCATTTCTAAAGCTTTTCTAAAAGTTATTCTAAAGCTTGTTTACAAGGTCAAAAGGTCAACAGTATGAGATACTCGCATGTAGGTCTGTCATTCAGATCTGCACCAACTGTAGTCAGCTTTAAAAGCGCTTATATATTTTTGCACTTCTACTGCACTTACAAATTTCCTTTATCGATTTTCTATGCATTATTTTTACACTTATTTTATATTCTATTCATTTAAAGGACACTGAAAGACACTTGTGTATGTTAATGTGCTATATACATAAACTTGGCCTGACCTCAGTACCAACAGTACTGCAGTTATGGACCACATGTCTGGAGAACTGGTTCTTTATTTATACTCGTAACTAAGGTGATGAGTGTTCCTGCAGAGGTTTACTGAGGAAACGTCCGGGTGTTGTTGCTACTCAGTGCTATCGGTGGTAAAAAATATAACGAGCAGTGTCCCGGTACCTTAAGGGCGATATTGATGGGCGTGCTCCTCCCTTTTCCTCCTCCGTGAGAGGAGCCCGAGCTGTTGCTGCCCGACCTCTCCCTCCCGTCGCCCCCATGGCCGCCTCTCGGCCCTAGGCGGTGCTGCTGGCCAGCGCCACGCCGACGACCATCATGACTCTTAGACATGGACCTTCACCTCTCCTCCTGTCAATTCAGCCTGAATTGGCGTCAGGAACGACTAGACACTCAACTCCTCAAACAGGCTGTGAAATTAAACAGGCCTCCTCCTCCTTCTGCTCCTCTCAGCTGTGCTTTACAAGGAGAGTCACCGTGCAGTGCCGCCACCATTCGACCTGGAGCAGAGAAGAGCATGAGGAGAGGAGAGGAGAGGAGGGGAGAGGCGGGGAGGGGAGGGGCGGGGAGGACAGGGGAGGAGGCAACTATCAACGACACAATATGTTGTAAAACAGAAGTATTGGGACGACTGACCATCACGCCAACAGGGACATTACATTCAGGCGACATGATCTACTTGTATTCAATGACAACATTCTCTTTGAAACTTTGTGGAAAACATGTCTAAATTCTCAACCTTTAACACACAATTATATGAACAAAGGAACTGGAACATGACCTTGAAGGCCAGACTGGACATGCAGGTGTCTTTGAAGGCCAGACTGGAGGTGCCAAGAGGTGGAGTTAAGCAAATCACGTGATAAAATCTTACTGGTTGAAGGGCAGACTGCAGGGGTTGACTGAATATGAATTAGAAGATAATCAATCCTGTAATTATTGGTTAAAACAAAGAGGCGGAGTTAAGCAAATCAGGGGATTACGTTTTATAGGTAGAAACAAAGAAAGATGGAGTTAAGCAATAAGGTGATTAAACCTTATTGGTAGATACAAAGGAAAGAATTAGGCAAATCAGGTGATAAAACTTTACTGGTAGAAAAGCAATCAGTGGGTTGTGTTAGAAAAATGGATGTTGAAGTTTGAGGCCTGTAAGAACTGTACAGAGCTGGGTGGACAAGCAAGCAAGCTTGGAAGCAGCTCCCAAGAATAAAACAGAGATGCTGCAGCTTTCTGTGTTTTTTTTTTTGGCTTCGAAAATGTTCGGACTTAGGTTTTCATTTCCATGTTGAGTTTGAGTCCAAGAGCAAGCCCAAAGAGGTTTGAGTCCAAGTCAAGACCAAGTCCAGAAAGGCTAAAGTCCAAATCGAGAGTCCACTGGCTTTGTATCAGTGAGAAAAACCTTTCAAAATATTGAATCCACATCTTGCATGTTTGCAGTGAAATCTCCTTCTCTGTTAAAACCTTCAGTGAACTCCACAGGTAACTTACCTGACAAACTATCCTTAGTCTGCAGTTTTGTTTTTTATGTGGGCTTCTATGGTAGCCCCTTTATTTGACACAGACAGATACCTGCCAGCTTTGCTGGTCATCCATTCTGCATCCCATGGATCCCTTGCAAAAACATGAAGGGGGTGAGTGAGGTGCTATTTGATCAATGGTGGCAAAAGCAAGACCTAAAAAGAAAAGTCAAAGCAATGCAAAAACACAAAATGAATGACAGTAAAAAGCAATTGCCAAATCTCTGACATTTTGGCAATTTAGAAACCACAAAAAGAGGACATGTTTGGCCACCCTATAATATTTACTTTAAATGCTGTGATTTTACTGTCCACTTCGCTTGCCAACATCATTTCTGTTGTGAAAATGAAAGCGATAAGAATGAATGCCCTGTCTGCAGAGCAAGCTGAGACAAATTTTGGCGAGCATATGATTAGTTACTAGGTGGTCAGTGTCAGTACCCTTTCTAGAGTTTAAAATATTTAAACCAATGCCAGTTTTCTGAACTCACCTTATCAGCTTATGAGGGGTCTTAATTTATGGGTGCTTTCTTTTAGTCAATTGATTTGTTGTAGTCGGCAGCCACAAAGAAATATTACCACTTTTTAAAACCTGCTGGACTCCTCAGTTGAGACCAACAAGGATCTCTGGCTAAAACAATGGCCGAAGTGTGAGACAGATCAAGTGAGCCCATGACAAGTCTGAGACAACAGCAAAAGTTCTACGGTACTATAGCCCTGATATCATTAATACAATTTATACTAAGAATTCAATTTACACTAATAAACAATTACATGCACTAATGGGCATTATTTTTTGACTAGTAAAATAACAGCACTCTACAGTAGAAAGCATTATAATAGTTGTAAGGAAGGAGACCCCATGATGTTGGTATTGGTGATTTGGTTGCTAAGCAAACTGAGTTGAATATAGATCCAATCTAGAAATCATAGCAAACAAGGCTCCTACAGAACTGGCATGCTAATACACTATTTCAGTTTCAAAGCTCAAATGGTCTATTTTATTGCTTTCTGGTAAAATGACTGAACTGGATTTTTCATCTCAGTTTATAAACAAACAGAACAATAAATCATGATCAAATGATCATTTCATTACACTTACTTTTTACAGGGCATGCTTTTTTTGTTGGCCCACAAATTCTATTATTGAGTGTCAGCAGGAAATTTCCTCTCAAACAAATAACGCACCATGCCACTCCCTTAGTTACTTCCAAAAGTAGAAAAAATTAAAGTTTTTTTCCCTCTCAGAACTGCACACAGGAGGCAAAACCATCAACTAAAGAGATGTGGGTGAGATGTGGTCGTTACTAAAATTGTGCTTTTGAGTAACACAGCTGAAAAAGGCACTAAAAGTAAAAACGAAAGAAGTATTCTAAAGAGGATATATACTGGAGTGCAACTTGTATCCTATCCACCAATTCCGTTTCATTGTGGGGGGTGTTGGTGGATGTGGAGGGCTTTCTGTTAAAGGACAACTCAGACATTAAGGCAAATCATTTCACTAAGCTGCAGTAAATACATTAAGACACCTATGGCATTAATTCACTTTTATATAATAAACTTAATATATAAACATAACGTTCTGAGTATGGAGATGAAAGTTGGGCATCATTACATCAAAAAAGTGGTGCATTTAGACCTGTTGCCAAATAACAGAAAACTGGTATCTGAAATCTGGAACTAAAATTATGAAGTCACAGACACTTTCTAAGGCGTGCATGGCTCTGCAGTACATATGAGAGACTGAGGAAAAACATTAGGGGTGCTGTACATTATAAAGCTACTTGAGCAAATCTTTTATAAAGAAGAACCCCGGTTAAATCAAAGGTACAAAAGTATCTGCATGCATTTATTGCACAACATACAACTGAAATAGATCATTTGTCAAAATGTTGTTGTTGTCCTTTAACACCATGTAATTAGATTCTATGCTGTTCTACCCTCTTTGGTACTTCAGTGTACAAGCTCATCACTGACAACCCTACTGTGGAAAGTTGCCTCTGAGCCTCTGGTGCCAAGACTCACTGCTTATGTTTTGCTCAATAGCACCGCCAGCTGGACAGAAACTTAGTTGTGTAATTTCACACCCGATTAAAATTGCCTTGTTTACAATCATTCATCATTTGCAGTTTAAAAACTGTGCTTATAAGCAGCTTAAACACTGAACATGTATTGCAGACAAACCTGACGCTGATCTTCCTACTGATGGTTGGTGAATACAAAATCATCATTTAAAGAAGCAATTTACAACCAGTATACAGAGGAATGCGGAGGCCTTATAAGCACCGCTCATCTCAAGGTGAAAATCCATTCACAGAAGAGAAGCTATTGTAACATCTGAGAGAATCAAAATCCGGACCTTAGAAGTGCAAACACCTTGTCTGACTTTATCCCCCTACTCTCTGACACGCCATGAAAACTTTAACCCTGCTCCTTTTCCCATCAAAAATGTCTTAACATTAAAAAGTTGATCTGTTTTGTGCAAAATGACATGAAGTACTCAAATTATGATGAGCAGATCTGAAAAGTTATCCACAAGCTACATTCATTTTCAGAGGAAAAAAAAAAGTAACAGTCAAGGCCTTGTTGTGACAATGCCATAAAAATAAAACAAATAAATCACCAATTTCAGGCTTACTGATACATAAAAATAATGTATTATGTCCATAGAAGAAAAAAACATTGGGGTAACACTGAATGAAATGCAGGGTCTACCCTTCAGAGAGAGGTAGAATTGTACATGATGGTTCTTAAAACAGTGGGCTGAACTTAAAAGCAATATTGAATTGGCTAGGGAAAAAACACTGAATATGACGCAGTTGCAGCGATTAGGCTAACCCATATGCTGGTGCTACAATTACCAGACATTTCATAAAGAGACCAAGCATTATTTCCACAGAAAAGCAATCAAAAGCACAGAGTATTTTACATTTTACCTATACTTGGCATATAAAACAAACTAACAATTGAATAAAACATTAACCCTTCCCCAAGAACAGAGTCAATAGTCTAAAGCAGTCAGAAACCGAAATGTCTTGATCTGTTTTAACATCAGCCAATTATACATAAGTGGCAAGAAAAAAAAAAAAAAAAAAAAGAAGTATACATTATTTTCACACCCTCCCATCCCACCCTAAATATGCTACGCATTTTACAGGTGACTGGATATGTTCACTTTTTTGTTTTAAACCAGTCTAGAAGCATTTAGAAAATAAAGCAAAAGAGAAGCCATTTAAAAATAAACTTCAAACCTATAGTAAAAATCAATAAAAAGTCAGCATATCTATCAAACAAGCCTTCCAACTAAAAGGAATGCATGTTGAACTCAAGAGCAAAAGGAACGTTTTACAAACCTGACAGGAAAATACATATGTACAAATGTTATATATACATATACACACAACTGAATATGTATATATTTATATGTTTATGAACTCATAATTAACTGGCCATTCCTGTTGAAAAGTCGATGGCTAGTAAGGGCGGAGTGTCCCTTTGAGCACCAAAAGGAGTGACATCAGTCCTCTTCTCCACAGCACTTTTACTTTAAAGTCCAATTTAGGCAAAAAGGAAGAAGAAGAAAGAAAAAAAAACCCATTAAGTGTGTCCTCTGTAGCCAAGCCCAGACAAATGTCTGTTGAGAGGCAGTCAATGCTGAGTTATTTCCTTCAATTACAATTACATTTAAGTGTTTATATAAAACGTATGCATACTTGAAAGTCATTTTCTTTAAAACCTTTGTTGAGAACCCACCCATCCCCACATAAAACATAGCCGGTAAAGGTAAATCTGTAGTTGAAATCCTCATTAGAGTTCGTAGTTGTATATACTTCTGTCCCCCTTCTGAAAATTCCAATTTATTAAAACAGTCAGTTTGGTCTACAGGATTCAGACACCTCAATCCGGGGGTAAAAGGTCATGCAAGCGAAACTTCTCTCTTATGTGAGGCCGAACATCCTCATTCTGCAAAAGAAGATCAAAGACATGAAACAATAAATCAAAGATTCAAAAGGAAACGGGGGTATCAAAGTGTTGCACATACACACATCCATCACTTACCAATTCCACCAGGTTTTCTAAAAACGGGACCAGCTTTAGGAGCTCGTTGTCATTCTTGTCCACAAACCAACTCTCAATTGGGATCCCGTTAGACAGCTGCGAAGCAAAGACATGTTTTGAGAGGCTAATCTTCTCACAGAAATAAACATGCAAATAAGCAAGTAAACCAACCTGATAGGCAAAAGCTTGCGGAGAGTTGTCGATTATTATGGTCTTGGACAGATCCCTCCCAAGTATGTTCAGGTCTTTGATGTAGTTCCCTTGAACGCATACACAGTGCTCACGAAACAATCTGTGCCTAGTCATGTAAAAGAAAACAAGAGTTTATGGCACTGACCATTGACCAAGGCCACAAAATGACAAACCATTAGACTAAAAACTACTGACCTGACCAATTGTTTCTTAGGATCCAGAATGTTCAACAACTTGTCGGCATACACCTTCTTGGAAGCAGTAAAAAGAATAATCTGTGAAAAAGACAAAATTGAAAAAAGTTCAATTACAGTGTTTGAAACTACTTCATGTCCATTCATGACCTCTGGCTTCAAATTCATTTATTATTGTCATTCATTTATTGGCAGTACTTTTCAGAATAAATATTTTGACTACTAGCATAGTCATACATAAAGTTACCATTTTTGTGTATTTAATAATTGAAAATATATTTATATGCTATTCCCACCCTGAGAGAAAACATGGAGAGATGTTCTTAAAATAATCAAAATGCAAGCTTTGTTATGTAGAAATGAGAACAAGACACATCAAAATAAAGTTAATGTTACCTCATACATCTGGGACATGCGTTCCAGGAATTCTCTAAAGAACGGCCGCAATCGAACATATACCTTAAACAGAAATATGTTTGTATACAAGGACAATGTTAGCCTAAATGGTCTGTAAAAAAACAAAAATCTGGAATAATTACAGGTAAAACAAATGCTACAGTCAAAAAAAGTGTTAAATAAATAATCATAATTTTACATTCAACTTTCAACCAAATAAGGCAGAAAGTTAAAAGTGTGTGCTCAAACACATTTGTAAAGGATCTATAGTAATCTTTATAAACCTACCTGGTAAATGACATCTTGGAAAAGCACAGGAAAGGTCAGAGCCGCATCTTCCAGCTCATTTAAGCTGCAGTGAACCAAGGTCTCATCCTGAAACCAAAAGAACTGTATTAAATCACACTGGAACTGAAGATTCAAGTATAGTCTAGTCAAGTAGGTCTTATTGTTATTAATACCATATTCACACAGAACACAATGTGCCTCCAGGACCATGGTGCAACAAAATAGCAGAACAGAACACAAGACCACAAGTTCCATCCCAATCTTTCAGAAATGTCAAACTGCCAGCTCTTCATACCATTCCAGTAATCACATAATTTACATTCACTCACACAAGCTACATAAGGCTCAACATTTAAAAAGCTGTACTCACCAGATCTAGAACAAGTGAGAACTCTGGAGTACTCCTGGTCTTGAGTGGAAGTGCTGGCTTCCGGGTTAGCTGCTCTTCAGTCAATGGTGGCACGTGTTTAATGAAGAAATAGCTGTGGATCACAGAGATCATAGAGATTATACCAAGCATGAGAAGATGTGTTTCTGATTTTATTCTTGTTCTTTACTTACGGATCAAAGACCTCCCAGTCTTCTTCATATGTCCCTTCCGCAGGAGGCGATGGTGGGACATCTGGGTAATTACTGTTAGAGCCAACAGCTATAAGAAAAATTACAGATTTGTTTCTGATTTTCATACTGGTGAGACAGACACATGAGGACCACGTACTGGAATGTTTTTGGGCTTGTAAAATACACCTCTAATTATTTCCAATCTCTCACCTGTCAAAGGTGGCATATCAGCTTCAGTGGCAATCTCCCCCTCCTCCACAGTTGTTTCTGTGGGTAGCAGAGGTCTTGAGTTTAGTGCTGGGTCAAATGTGATGTCTCTACAGCCATCGATGGTAGTGCTAGTAGGTGTCTCCTCCAACTGTTCCATGTCCAGCTGCTTCACAATCTCTTCAGCCTCAACTGCCTGCCCAGGAGAGTCTGAGCCAGACGTAGCTAAACGACAAGGGGAAAATGAGGAACCAATCCTGGCTGTGAAGAGTGTCATAAATTAAAGCATAAAGCACATGACACTGATCACTAAAATATACCCCTACCATAATAAGTATTCCCTTTGCATAGGCCTGAACAATCCGGACAGAATATTTAAGTGATTTTGAATGCAATTTAAATGCATTCATTTTCTACATTTCTGGCCCTTTTTTTAAATCAGGAAGGCCAGGATGTGCATGAGCATATTTTTCCTCACTGAAAGCTCAGTGTAGTGCACCATATTGCCAGTTTATAAACCCTGCATGAGCAGTTTAAATTCCCGCTCACTTTGAATAATACATGATATAATTAACACTGCAGTCCTTGTTATTTGAAAACAGCAACTTTAAAAGTTTGATTTCAACACAAACAACTATTCTATTGTTCATACCTTTAACTTTAGAATGTTTAGGTTAGATTTGTGTTTAATTAAATGCTTCTGACCAGGTTAATTTGACAAATCACTAGTGCTTGTTCTGAAAAGAATCTGTTTTCTTATACAGCTATTTACTCATCACAGTAATTGCCTCTAGTACTGAATTTTCTCTAGTACAGAATCTTCATTGTCACTTCAGTGTTAATAAATTAACTAACACAATATGAGTAAAGATTTACAGACTTAGAACCAGTAATTAGCAGCCATCTGCTGGAAAGAACCGGTATCACACTTAAACAGAAAACTTTAACAACTTTCTTGGATTCCTCTAACTTTTAAAGTCACCCCAACTAACAGGTGTTCTAAAAATTAGTAACCAATCAAAGGGTTTTTCACTACACAGTATAGGCACATTTGACATTGTTTGTAAATTGGATTTCTGGCTGTTGTGTTTACATCCCCTCTCTTCAGGTAACTGACACCGACATTGCATCTAACAATAATGCACACGCAAAGCTCCAAAGTAATCTTACCTATTAATATCAAATAAATGAATTTTAATGTCAAGCTTAAAACAGCTTGTAGTGAAAATAAAGCAAAAATGAAACTTACCATTTTTGTTGGCTGGCGAGAAAAAGTTAAAAACAGGAGAGAAGATGGTTCCCAGTAGGGTGGTGCGTGGTGGGCTGCTGGGAGTGTCGGCCTGTACTTCCAGCTTTCCATTTGGCTTTACCAGTTTACTCTCACATGCTATGGTGTCTGAACACAAGCACAGCAAGATATAAACTATCACAACAAACCATTACCTGAAGTCATAAGCACAGATTAAATAAATATTTCAGGTGAGCAAATCTATTTCCTATTTACTTTTAATGGGCTGATATATTGCCTGGTATGTCACAATGTACATTTATGGACTAACACATTGCTTGAAACCTTATACTTGCAAATATTGTCAAACAGTATTCTAACTTGCCTCCATTGGCAGGACCTTTCCTGCGAGTCCTAGGGTTAGATCTGCTGGGCAGGTTCCCAGTGGGTGGGGTGGATGTGATCAAGTTACTGTCCGAGTCACAGTCGACACGGCTCCTCTTAGCAGGGGTACACTGCTCCACCTAAGAGAGTTGGCACATGATTGATCATTCAAAACATTAAATGAATTAAAAACATTACTGGGTAATTTAGCTCCATTTTACTCCACATCTGAGTAGTATGGAAGTATGTTGACTACCCTAAAGAAGCAATATTAAGAAAAAGATCCAAAAGTTCCAACATTTGCAAACCTTGACAGCATTGCCCCTAATGAATCTCTTAATGGTGGAGAAGATGCCAGTGTCACTCTTCTGCATTCTTGCTCCTCCTGAGGGCCTTGTATGCTCCACTTCAGAGTGCTTTCTCTTGGCCTTGGTGGTCCGGGCAGGTGGCGTAGGGCTAGGCTGCTGAGATGCTTTGCGCACTCTCAGCCTCATTGTCCCAAAAGTCACATGTAAGACTGGAAAAGAAGAGCAGAATCTCTTGTCATTTTCTTCACTGGACTGGAGTCCTGTTTACAATCAGGCATGCGTTATTCCTGAAGTGTTTTCTGAGGGGGAAGACCTACCAGTACACATTTACTAAACCAAAAACGAATCAGCTGGACGTTTAAGTTGTTCTTGCCACTTAAAAGAAAATCAACAAGAAAAGCAGCCTTCAAGCGAACAGAACTTGAGCAGTGGGCAAAGTGGGCGGGGTGAAACATGTCTCCTTGGACAGCAGTTAGCCACTTGCAACCCGAAGCTAATAATGTATTTAGCCCGAGTATGAGAAGCCAATTTAGTAATATCAAGCAAACCAGCATCAGAGAACACAGCAGAACGAGATGATAAGGTGTCTATAAATGTATGCAACAAATGCCTCTAGCTGAGAACAAAAATGGACAAATATTCGTGTTGACTAGTTGGTTAGCTGTGTAAATTAGCCTTTAGCTGATTGGGATACCAAAACAAAAGACATTGCGTGGTGGCTGAGGGTCAATAAAGTGTACCTGTCGTCCCTTGTTCGGGTGGGAAGTGTATTAAAAACCGCTGCCGAAATTACGTCCTGGAATTTCTGAGCCCCACACACAGGGCCGTTTCAGGCAGCAGCCACAGCGACGCGGCTAATGCTAACGGGCTAGCGGGAGGCTGGCTGTTCAAATTCCAGCTGTCTGTAGTCGTCTCCGGCGGGGCTCTCCGGTCACGGAAGGAGGGAAACGGAGAGCCGCCTTTTAAATTTCAGTAGCCAAATTGTTTCCCCGTTGCAGCAGACTACGAGCCGCTTTCTCAATCAGCGAGCGAGGGGTGAAGACGCAATATTTTCAAAAAAACACACTGCAAAATCGTGGCGTACGGTTGCATTTTTTTCTTGCATGATAGCACGAATATGCGTTTAACTTACATGCCAAGTGTTAACACCTTTGCAGTCCTGAAGTGGCCGTGGAGGTAGCCACAACGGTGGAAAGCGCTGCGAAAAGCTTCTGTCCTTCACTCGCCTGTCCAGTATGAGTCACAGAGAGACAGAGAGCTTTCCTACGGCTCCTCGGGACGCCATTTCCCGCCTCCTCACAGAGACACTCTTGAAAGAACCCGGATGATAATGAATGCACCATGTTGCGCATGAGCAAAACTTTGAGTAGAGTCCCTGCTCAGGCTGCAGGAAGAGACACCAACATAAAACACCCAAACCAGGGGTGCTGAAACACATAAAGCTCTGCTGGGGCACAGGACACACACTTTCAGTTACACATAATTTTTGAAAGCCTACTGCATTTGAAATGAGCTGTAGTATGTGCTATATCTGGTTTCATTTCTTTAGCTCATTATTATATACCACTGCTATATTCCTACTGAAGCAACTACTGGTAACTTGTAGAATTATTTTAAAATATACGAAGATACATGAACATGGCATTGTTTTATGGCAAAATGGCATAGTTGTACATGCAAATATTAAAGGTATACTCAAGTCAGGTTTTCATTCTACTGCAATAATAATAAAAAGAATAATAATAACAACAATAGTTGCAGTTACAGATCAAAGGAAATTTCAACCATGTTAAACACCTTGGTATAGAAAACATCTGCCCTTTGTCAAAACTGTAAATACTGCAGCATGTACCCAAGTGAAAGGGGTCCAGCGACACCCATGACCTAAACTCCTGCCCTGAAGACTTTAGCAGTGGGATGAGTTAAGTAAAGTGGCCCCTTATTTTCAGATGTGAACACACCACAGCACAAAATGTGAATAGAGTAAAGATCTTTCTCTGGACTTAACTTATTCATCAAGTGAAGTAGGGGGCTGCCACCAACAAGGGGCTCCCAAAGAGCAGTGTGACTGTACCTTGCTCAACTGTATCTCAGTGTTGAACCGACAACCTTGCAGGGTCATTGTCCTAACCACTAGGCCATAAGCTGCCCCAAAAGTCTTACAAAAGACTTCAATAAAACAAGAAACTTAAACAATGGGCTAATTCATTTATTTTTCAAACATAGGGGAATATAAACATTACTAAAGTGTCCATTTGTCATACGTGAACACAGCAGAGTACACAGTGTGAACAGCATGAAATCATTCTCTGTTTTTAACTAATTCACTAAGTGAAGCAGTGGGCGATGCAGTGCCCAGGGAGCACTGTGTTGGGACGGTATCTTGCTCAAGAGTGCCTTGGAGGCACCACAAGCAGTCCTGGGACTTGAACCCTTGACCTTCTGATTGCAGGGGCAGGGCCCTAACTACCAGGCCACCAGCCGTTTGTCCTTTGTGATATGGACTCTTTAAAGGTCACTAACCTTGGTGGCCAGTGATATTCACCCAGCTAGAACAAGCAGGGTGGTTCACCTAAGGTCAGAAGTACATAAAAATAATAGCCCCATAGTTGATGAGGGGTCAACAGGGTGAGGCACTTCCATGTCCCCATCGTATCGTCTTCAGTCACATCATCAAGAGTAAAGATCCATGTAAGCCACAGTATGTTCAAAGCATGGATTTTTATGGTTTACTTCATGGCTTTTGCTCTTCTGCAATGAACACAATGGAGTTTTCCATAACTGGCCTCAAACAGAGATGCCTGAAAGATTTTTTTGACCTCATTAACTTGGGAAAATTAGGAGTAGGACACTATTCTCAACACTATTCTCTGCTGAACAAGAGTGCAACAATACACTCAGGTCAGATGCAGCAGATATAATTACAGAATTCCCATTCTCTGCACTGCACTGCAAAAAGTGTGCTTTGGAATATATCACTGTTTCGATGCATTGTTCCAACTGTACTGGTGATATGGAACTAATTAGCTAATTATTAAGTCCTTCATTAAGGACTGTCCCTATCTGGGTCAGGAAATGAAGGGCCCTGGCTTAGGCACAATGGAAACCGTCTTCACCTGACTTTCTCTGCTTAAGCCACAGTAATTCAAATTACAGACATGTTGGCAGATACCCATGCTAGGCCACAGTTCAGTTAATGATGCTGAGGCTCTAAAGATTAGAGTAGCTAAGATGTCATTACTTAACACAGTGTAACTTCAAAACATCATTCCTTTTGCTCACATAAAATACTGACAACTGACAACCAGATTTTAAAGATGTGACACACATAAACTGCATGAACTTTTTTTATTGATAATCTTAAAACAAACAGCATAAGTCTTAAAACATAAGTCTTAAAACAAACATGTAGGGTCGGTTTCCCAGACAGGGATTAAGCCTAGTCTTGGACTACACTTTCCTTTTCAATGGAAAATCTCCATTCACAGAACTACTTAATCCAGGACTAGGTTTAATCCCTGTCCGGGAAACCGACCCATAGAGTCCCGAATAGCAATCCATTGGAAGAAACATAATTTGGAGACATCTCCTTGGGCCTCACTTCATTTAACAAAATGGGTCCAAAACAGGTCTTGACAATTTATTACTCATAAGGTCCCCTGTTCTGCATTTTCTGTGCTTCAGTTCATTACAGGACAATGATCTAATTTTACATCAAGATTTGGGCAGAGAAAATTTTATATTGTCAAAAAATTAAAAGTATTCTTTATCTTACAATTGTAAAAGTGGCAAAATGTTATAAACTAGTCCATCTAAAAACTGTCGGAAACATTTTTTCATCTAGTAGTAGTGTAGCAGTTTGTAATATACACAAACGTATTCATCGACAAATGCCACAGTAACATGCCTACATTCTCTGATGAATCCACCTACAATGTAAGTTTCAAAGTTGAATAGAATGTGGTTTCACTTCACATTACCAATGCTGAATCCTTTTTAATGCCCTTGCTTTCTAGCAAACTCTATTTCATCCCAAGGTGCATGAGTTTTCTGTATGGTCCTGGGCCTCCCCAAAGTCCCCTTTAAGGACAAAAGACCATCAGTTAGAGGCAGAAAGTCATAAAACACATGTTTTATGTACAATTTTGTTAAGTGATATAAGGTTTCTGGCCCTGTCTCAAACTCCACCCTCTCCATTCAGATTTTATGGTAATGGGATAAACTTCACTCCCATAAGTCAAGTCTCCATGAAAAAGTGAAAGAATGTTTTGGCAACAAAAGATGGCATAACATCAACATTCATTTTGCTTACTTGACATGATTCATAGCAGAGGGAAGCGAGTGATAAATAAATAGATAGATAGATAGATAGATAGATAGATAGATAGATAGATAGATAGATAGATAGATAGATAGATAGA
>JBBPCW010000127.1:8834256-8848983 GCA_037974425.1 Phenacogrammus interruptus
AGAGAGAGAGAGAGAGAGAGAGAGAGAGAGAGAGAGAGAGAGAGAGAGAGAGAGAGAGAGACATAGAGAGAAAGAACACACACACACACACACACATACACATACAGCGAGGGAGAGAGAGCGCTTGGGGAATCTGGCTTGTGTTGTTCTCCGCCCTGCCAGAAGAAGAGAGAGAGAAGAGGCTGTGCGTAAATGGAGCATGGTGAGCTGTCGGTAAGATCTTGTTTATTGTTCTTCATGGTGAGATTGTTGAGATCAATCGCTACAGTTTTAGTGTTGAATGTTGCTCCGCTCCTCAGTCCGAGTGAAGCTCGTTCAGGCTAAATCCGAGCAGCAATCCTGTGTGTGGACTCAGAGTGAGAGGCTTCCTCTGCTGGATGCAGGTTATCATCATCTATCAGCCAGTGTTTCCTGGAGGCTATCCCAATACACCTCCAGCGACAAAGAGGCAAAGATGGGTCTCTTGCAGGAATGACTGCACCTTTGCTGCATCGCACGGAACTGACTGTCACGCTGAATATGCCACCAGATTTGGCTCAGTGGAGCTGAACGGGGGAACACGAAGTCAGGCTTGTCCACTATAACCAGCTTATTGTAGTGTACTACCATATTGTCTGTGGAAGAGGCTGAAAGTCTTTGATCAGGCTGCGAACTTAAGGTTTGTATCTTACTGAGATGTGTTGTGTTATGAACTCCTATCTCCAGTTAGATGAGGTTGACAAGACATAGGGAGCCACCATGACAAAATTCAGTTTTGACAATAAGAATGGCTAAAGGAGATGCTGCAGTTTAAGGAATTGACTCCAAATAGATCTGAAGATACACAATATATCCAAAAGTGTTTTTCACAGCATGGATTATATCAATATTAATTGTCTATATAAGGAAACGTTCTGGGGCATCAAGACATGAGCCTAAGGTCACTGTGCCCAGTGCCAAAAATCAGCTAGAGGGGTATAAACTAAAGGCTTACGATTTATCAGCATTATATTATATTATCAGTATTATATACATCATTATAAAATTTATACAAATGTAGTCATCACTCTGTAGTCATCTCTCTCAAAACTGAGCTGGTTCTCACTAATTCTCTCGTGGCTGAATACAATGAAATCCTCACATCAAGGTTCCAAAATCAATAGGGACAAGCTTCCAATTGATACCCTGGCTTTAAGAAGAACTACAATCATTTGGATGTGTGGTTTACTTTCAATTGCACTAATGATTGTGTACACTAAAGAGAATAGCACTGGCCATGGATTGAGTTCTCCTGCTGTTTTGATTCATTGTTATTTTCCTATTAAGGGGGTGTGTTTTGTTTCTTCAGTCTTATGGGTAATGACAGTTGAAGTAGCATCAGCATATGGCAGACAAGATACAACTCACTGTGTATCCATGCAGTCAATTACCTTTTGTCAGCAACATCCTCCTGGATTTTTGTTAGACTCTTTTCCTTATACTCCCAGTCATTCAGCAATTTAACATCAGCATATATTAGAAAATTATAGGCTTTAAAGGCCTTATAGGTTTTACCTGTTTACCTCATGCTGAGTTTGCAGCCTGTTGTATTCCCCCTGGAAAAGCATGTGCTCTGCCAGACCCACTGGGTTTCCACTGGCTGCAGTTCCACTGGGGTTTCATTATAGTGAGCAGCCCAGTGTGTAGCAGACATTAAAAACAGCTAGAGTCGAGTTCATCTAGGACAGTTATTCATCAATCATTACGCTCAGCTTCTGCTGTTAAATGTCTCACATGCTGTGGTCACCCTTCAGATTAATGCCATACAGTATCTGTCCTTGTTAACCTTGTTAAGTTTTTTTCTGTTTTTTTGAATGTTTATTCCTCAGCGGAGTCATGCTCTGTTTAGACTCTTTGCTGTGACTAATAGGGAAAGGTGCAGTCATGTGAAAAAAATACTCCTGGTCAAATTATTTAGCTGATTTTGTGTAAAAAACACACTCATCTCCCATATTTAAGGAACAAACTTAAATATGGGTTTTTTCTGCAAAGTTCACTGCATAGTTTGTTGTGTGGGGGAGGAAACAAGTAATATAGAAAGTACTATAATGTCAGCATAGGCCACGTTATGTTTGATTTTCCCAATATGTTAAATTCATTAAATAATTGTTCATTACAGTCACTTATTTTTTTCTTATTAAGATACATCATTCAAGGGTTTTAATTGTAATGTTATTTTCTAGAAGATCCCTTGGGAAGTATCGGTGGTGGTCTGATGTTATGGCGATTCGGAAGAAGACCGTTTGCATCGGTAAGAGCAATTATTGAGTTTTCTGTCATGTAAACTAGTGTAGATCCACCAGAAGTAACAACACAGAAGATCTGTAATGAACAGGGTTGAAGTGTGGTGACTCTGCATTTCCTCTTGGGCAGTGAATTCTCTTTGCCATGAAAAGTTTCCAGCGTCACATTATGCGAATACCCACATAACCATTAAAATAAAGAGACACAAGGTGATATATTCAGCTTCTCCAGGCATGGAGAATACAAAAACTGACCTCACGTCATTTCTTTCTGACGTATTTTAGCTTTTACGGTTTGCGTCTGCCGCATCATGTGCTTCAGCTGAGGTCATCTCTTCTCAGGTCTTGTTGCCTAGAAACCTTGACGCCCTCCGCTTTCTGAGGCTGACGCTCCTGGTTCCTCTCATACACAAACAAATGGAAATCCTCATGATATGCAGCCACGTACTTAATCAATCCTCAACAAAGAAGGGACACTTAGAATGGCTCCCTGAATCCTCGTGCATTGACCAGTCAGTCAGCTTTTCAGTACATGTGTGCTGCTCTGCAGAGATAAGGGGAAGAGTTTCCCACTACAGGGATGTCACTGAGCGATCATCATTCGAGTCCTTTGGTTAAAGGATAAGACAATGGGTGCTTGCCTGCATGAACATGCATATTGTGTGCGTGCCCACGTGTGTGCGCGTGTGTGCATGCTTGCGCATTTCTTTATGGTAGGAGGGAACAAGTAACAGGAATCCACCAATGATGCAGTGCTTTGCCTTTGTGACCTTGTGCAAACCGCAGGTCATTAAGTTACTCGGTCTTCACAGAACAGGACAGGAATGTATTCATGTGTTCGCCTTTTTTTATACAAACATGACCTTGAAGGACAGTATTCTGTTCATTTAGGGCAGAGATGGATATGAGGGTCAAGCCTGCAGGTAACATTACTATCTATTGTGTTTCACTTTCTGGATTTCATTCTGTGTTCAAACGTTCAAAGCTGAGGAAAACTGCCTGCTCATAAAAATCACTCACGCAGTCTTTGTGTTGCGTTTGTTGAGAGAAGGCTCTTTGTTAGTGGATGTACACCCATGAGAAAAATGGGTTGTTACTGAGGCAGATCATGTAACACTGCTGTCATGTCACATTCTCATAACTCTCTATTTCTTGTGTGTTGCCTCATTTGCCAGCTGTCTTATACGTTTTTATTATTACGCGAATCTCACTAGAGTTAATGTTTAAGTTGGAGGATGTTTTTCCTTCTCCTGTAAAGTTACCGTCTCCTGGAAATGAGGCTTTCTTCAGACTATGTAAATCAGCCTGTTTAATGAATGATGAATGGTTCTTCATTGGTGTTATATAGAAAATGTAGAAGCTTCATCCATTTCTCAAGTGCTAATTAAGGTGTTTTCATCTCTTAGAGGCTTTCTCTTGACATCGTAAAGCTTCTCACTCACACAGAAAAAATAATCAAATCAACACAGTTGCTATCATTAAATTAGCTGCATTTGGCGAGAACTGTGTTGATGTCACACATTTTTTATGTACAATCACTTGTCACATTTTACTCATGTAAATACAAAGTGCTTTTCTAATTAAAATAGGGAAGTGCAATGATATCAAAATCATGTTATTGACAGATATTTGCCTGAAAAAAATATCAGACAGATGCTTATCTGCTATATATATATGAAAAACATCAGTATCAACTTGTCATTTTTTACTGAGGGTGGACTATACATTTATATTCCTGGACAAGTCCCTGATAGACTGTTGTAGTTTGTTGTCAGGGGTTGCATGTGGTCATACCTGACCATGGTTCCAGTTACTAACACTAACCAAATGTGTAAACAGAGGAGACGCTTTTGACTAAACTCTCTTTAATTATTAACACTTGTTGGCACCTGTTCTGAATGACTAGCCCCGTGTCCTATTGTACTTGGTCTTTGCATGGGGTAACTGTCATCTTAATTCAGAAATTCAGGTGTATTTTTGTGTGCAGGTTTTTTTCCCAGAGTAATTAATTAACAGCTACTCTGGAAAAGGTATTGAACCCTTTTTATTTCAAATGTGTACTTCAGTTCCATATGAATAATAACACTGACATAGTTAAGTATTAACTATACTTAGTAGTAGTATAATGAAAGAAAAATGCATTTACATGTTTACATGTTTGGATCAATACGTCACTTTTTAGGATAGTGTTTGTATTAGTAACACTACACTAAAAAATCTGTACAGTTCCATATGGTTTCATATTGTTTGGATGGTGCATTGATTAAAGACACTGAAACCAGTATTGGCCCCTTTTTACCTGGTTAGTTAATGTCCACGATTGTATTAAGCATAATTCTTCGTGCCATGTTTATCATCATACATGTTAAACTCTCAGTTTAACCTTCTATTAAAGTGTAATTTTTAAAAGCATGTTATTTTGTGTAAATGCTCAGCCAACTCAAAAACCTTACATCATGCAGTATTTCTCTCGGGAATGTGCCACAGCTGTTAAAAAATGTGTTATCATACGACAGTCTTCATACAGAAACACTGTGAGGAACATAGTGACTTTGTGACAGTTCTGACTGAAGTTGACAGAATTGGCCTTGTGTGATGACAGTTGTGAAGTGTTCATGTTCACCTTGTCCAGGGGGAAATGAGGAGGTATCAAAGCGTTGTGGCACAGGTTTGAGGTTACAGTAACAATGCGTTGCAACTTAACACTGTTTATATTTTAGGAGCTCTTCAGCAGGGCTCTAGTTCAGTACATTGGTGCTTCCTCCTTGCTATTACGTGATACTCTGCAGTAAGACTCCGCAGGATTTGATTCTAGCTTGCTGGTTGGATTGATGCAGCAACATTACATTTTCTTAATATGTGTTTCAATAAGTGTTGCGTTGTTTAAATCACTTGAAATTCAGCCAAAGTCTGCAGAAACTGTTGCCTGCTTCATTTTATATCAACCTCAAGCACACGTGATGAGCATTTTTACAGGCTCATAATTGAGTCTGCTTCTTTGTGTTCATTGTGTTAGTATTTTATCCATCCTTTGCTATTATAAAAGCCTTTAAGGACTTTTATAAAGACGCCACAGCACCCTGCTGTTAACAGCAACTAAATGATTAGCCGTAGTCTGATGGTAATTGCCGTGTGCCCCCTGGGCTCTGGAATTCCACAACTATTGTTAAGGATAACGCGTCTCGTCTGTTGTGCATTCAGGCATGTGGAGGCGATGTCCGTTACATTCCAAAACTATTTCTGATTTAATTGTAATATCAAAGGAATTACCTGCCCAAGAGAACCACAGACACCACACATCTAACTGTGTTTGCAGATTATTTGTATGATTAAGCATTTGTGCACCTCATTAGTAAGCGAGTTAAAATGCATCGACTCAAGTTTCTAAAACTCCACACAGAATTGGACAGAAAACTGAGAAATTCATGATGCATCAAATCATCTCTCATAAATGAATCAGTTTTCAGGCCAGAGATTTGAACGCCTACTCAGGTGGCTTTGAGTGCAAATAGGCCTGTTCTACTCAGCACAATATGAATTGGTTTGCTGACTGATTTATGAACTCTGTTTGTTGTGTATAAGAATGACAGTACAGACAGGCAATGGCGCAGAGATGGCTGTGGATGTTAGTGCCGTGGAGAGGAGGCTGGAACCCGCGCTCCAAAGCGCCTGGACAAGGTAGAACTGCAAGGGCCAGAGAGATTCTGGGAAAGGATGACAGAGATGACAAATACATTTATCGAGTTCAGTAACAAAAACATTGATTAAATCAAATTTGCTTTATCTGCCCTGGATGAAGTACATCAACCCACTTGCCCTCTTATAGACACACGTCATGACTAACGTTTTTTATTTATACCTTATTTACTGTTTTTTTATTGAAAATAACCACAAACGGCTGGGCATATGCTATTTAAGTGTCAATTAAGTGAAGAAGCCTTAAGTCAAAGCTCTTGCTCTGAGCTGAGCTGTGACATCAGCAGGAACGCGGCTGATTGAGTGTACTGCGTCCTCCCCTCTTAGGAAGTCTGGACTGGCTCTCATTTATTATTCATGCAGTTACAGCAATAACATGAACAAGGTTGTTATTGAAGAGAGGTAGCTAATGTTATCTGGTCCATCAGAACATTTCTCTGTCAGGTAGCTGTTTGTAGTGTAGCTATTGAATGGATGTTTGATTTCTTTTGGAGTGAGTTCATACAGGTTTTTAAATTATCAGCCAGACTAAGATTCAAGAAGTTGCAGTAACCAGCCATTTCAAATGCATAATTCAATAGGCTGTGGTCTGCTAGTTTGTTTAAAAGCTTGTGTATTAAGAACTTGTGTATTATACTTCATCAAGTGGATTTCTTTTGTTGGAGTTTCTCTTTTGTTGGAGAACCGCGCTCTTTCTGTCATCACTCAGCCAACGACTGTAGAGCCCAGCAGTTCCAATGAATGGAAGGAACTATGGATTGATTTGTTCATTTTACTGAAAGACTATCAGCGATTCAAGTCAGGAAAAAAGTACTGAACTGTTGCTTTAAGTATTAAAAACACTAAGGAAAACTAAGAATGTGTTCCAAACATAAACTACTGAATTGATTTCTAATGGTGGTGCACTATTTTTAACACACTATTTAGTGTAGTACTATACCGTTTGGGAGAGAAATCAGCACCGTCTAAGTGGTTTCTAAAGTAACAGGGTTTTATATCTTGTGGACAGATTGATGCAGAATAATGATGTATAACAAAGCCAGTGTGGAAGCGCTGATGTAGAGGAATAAGGCCTGTGGTCTTGGCGTGGTGTCTGTCACCTTGTGGAACAGGTCACTCTGACTGTAGCCAGAAAGTTAAACTCCAAGAACGTGAGTCAGGGAATCCGAAATGTAACAGAGTTGAACAATAATTGCACTTTCAAATTCAACCTTACGAAGATGCCTGGAAGCTGTTGTGCTGTGCTGTGATGTTGTTCCATAAGCAAACATGAGTCTGACTGGATGTCTGCTAACCTACACAGCAGCAATGACACAGAAGTGAGATACAGATATAACTCTTTCAAATCTTCAAGGACATGTCTTTATCGTAGGTTTAGCAGTTTTGCTTGATTGGTATTTAAGTCCATATTTCAATACACACTTCGCAGTCCAGTGCGATCTTTGCTGACGCTGAACTGAGCAGGGTTTATTCCTTTGTATGATCACTGTAGAGGAATTTCTATTAACTAAAGCAGCCCCTCTGTAGCTGCTCTGATAGTATTGAACTCGGTATTGAATTTCTTGGCCCTCAGCTTTGAAAAGTGCAGTGTAACTGAATTAGGTGAAATATAAATATACAGTACAGATACACCCGAACAGCATACAACCAACCTATACACAACTGGGATAGACTAGTTGGTCTCATAGTTTGGTATAATGGTGTTTTGTGCGACATGAAATTCATTGCACTTATGTGAAATCGTCACTGTGCCTGAAATTGTAATCATGTGCTATTTTTCACACCTATCTTTTTTATTTAAGAGGATGAACGTCATGTTAGAGCCAACGACCGTGAGTACAACGAAAGGTTCAGTTATGCTGTAAGTATTTGTTTCCTGACAGTAAAACATTTTTACCAAATGTAATATACCTCGTCTTTGCTGCTTCAAAAACACTGATTGATTCAGGCTGATTTATAGGTAGAGGTTCTGGAAATTATTATTCATATTGACAGCAGCTGGATCAAATCCAGGGATTGAATCAGCATAAATGAATGTTACTGACAATCTAGAGTTTGACACAGTGATATGATGTTCTTCCTCAGGACAATCACATCAAGACAGCAAAGTACACCTTCTACACCTTTCTGCCCATTAACCTGTTTGAGCAGTTTCAGCGCTTTGCCAACGCTTACTTCTTAGTGTTGCTGATTCTACAGGTAAACCTGGAGGTTTTTTGTAGCAGGCAATGCCATTTTCTTATCATTTGTAATGCAAGTTCTCTGCAAAGTCTGTGGCTAATAGGTTCATGAGCTGCATCAGGTGAATAACAAATGATTTACAAAACTATACAGCAGAAGACAGCACAGTTTGATTTGTCTTCCAGCTCATATACTCTTGATTCAATTCCTTTGTTAATTTTCTGGTTTGGTAGATGTGTTTGAGAAGAGAAATAACCAAACCGTGCTGAGCATCAGACCCCTGCTGTATAATGTTTTCTCAGGATTGAATCCCCCTGATTTTTCCAATATTGGTATATCTGTCCCACTAAATGGTTTCAGATCCTCATTCAAAAAGCAAGAATAAAATAAATAAGGAAACCTTTTAATCAACAATTTCATTTATTAAAGGGAAATAGGCTCTGCAAAACTTGGATCACCCTGAGTTTATCTGAAAAACATGGAAACAAATGCTTTCTGCACCAGGAGGTTAGTCTTTCAGCCACTGTGAAGCAATGCTGGTACACTCTTCTTTGCAGAACTGCTTCAATTCAGCTACACTGGAGGGCATTCAAGTGCAATCATGCTGCATTACCTAAACATGCTTGAGCTTCTGATAACAGACTGTTGACACTCTTCCACAGACCTACAGGTCCTTAGATATTCATCTGGGTTTTTCTGTGATCGCTGTACTCTTGGAGGAATTTTGCCAGGCCAAGAAAATTCATTACTGTTTTATGTTTTCTCTAGTTGAAGGTAATGGATGCCACTGTTGTTCACTGGAGTCTCAGAGCCTCGGTTGTCTTTGTAATCATTTCCAGAAATATTTGAGGAACTTTATTTCTGATCTTTGCCCAGATTTCCATTAAATGTGGCATAGTGTGTTGATTGCTGCTGTATCAGAATCTTAAAGGGGTAGTTTATGGCTAAATGTATGCAGTTCTGCAGAGAAGGATGAACAGAAGGCCCTTACGGTGATGTGAAAGACTGATCTCCAGGTTTGAAAGCGCTTGGTTGTAGTTGCTGTAAAAGGTGGAGCCACCAGTTGTTAAATGTCTTTTTTTTTGTAATCAGGAGGCACTGAATTTTTTTTTCATTAGGCAGCAGACTTTACAGTACAGTTGAAATAATGTTGCTTCTGTTTTCACAGTTAATCCCTGAAATCTCCTCTCTGTCCTGGTTCACCACCATTGTGCCTTTGGTGTTGGTACTGACTATCACTGCTGTTAAAGATGCCACTGATGACTATGTAAGCAACTGATCTGTGTGCTGGCATGCTGAATACTGTTATACTGTTATACTGCATTTATCATACTGTGTACACAGGGTGGTGTTTAATGAATGTTAAAAACGCTTGGTTAAGAAAAAATAAATGGAAAATGTGTCTGATTAGACTGAACAGGATTCCCTGAAGAATGCTTTAATAAGCTTGTTCTCAAAAGCAAAATGTAACTTTAACCATGTTATTTGAGTGTGCATAATGTTGCCTTCCACTCAGCAAACCTACATTAGTGCAGTGGGGGGACCCCATGTTCTGCACATTTACACTCCTGGCCCAGCACAACACAAGGGACTTCGACAATTACCAAATGAGCTGAATCAGGTGTGCGAGATGAGAGAAAGCACTAAAACGTGCAGTCCATGGGGACCGCAGGACTAGGATAGGGAACCCTGTATTAGTGCCTCTCTGATGAACTAGTTTTGTCACTTCATTAGACGCATTCATCCCCTCCTTCAGTAACCCAAACACTGAAAAAAACCCCATTTCACACCATTTTACTCTTGCTGTAAAATTTCATGTCGTTAACATCCGCTGTAGCAGTAAATTAAAGAGTAGAATTCAATGTTAAAATGGTAGAAAACTCACACCCAAGTCACAATGCTGGAAAAGAGAATGAACAAACAGCCAGGCTGTGTAAGCCTGTGAATGATTTTGGGTAAATGTTTTATTCTCTACACACAAAAGCAGTTGTTTTTGTGGCCTGTCTGAGCTTTCTATATTGTGGTGTCCTTTGTATTTCAGTTCCGCCATAAAAGTGATCAACAAGTCAACACTCGCCAGTCTCAGGTACTCGTCAAGGGAAAGTAAGTCATCACTTTAATGTTTGGCCATGTTCTTTACATTTCTGCATGAGATGGAAGGCATAAAGGCCTCTTTTTCTCTGCAGGCTACAGAATGAGAAATGGATGAATGTACGAGTTGGTGACATCATAAAACTTGAGAACAACCAGTTTGTTGCTGTAAGTTTTTAATCATCGCAAATTGTATGAGCTGCTAAAAAAGAAACTGCATCGAAGTTCAAATTATACAGAGGATTTCACTGAGCGTTCATTACCTGGCTGGGCATTGACTTTAAAAGTGACAAGAAACCTAAATTAGTGCTTTCTTTTTCATTTGGTTTACACTAGTCTGTGGGCAAATATGCAAGTAGGATGTACTCCTATGAATAACAGTCTACACGTCTCTATTTTCAGTGTAAACTGAGGGGTGTAGATCTTGGGTAATGCTTGTGTAACTACCGGTTTCTTCTAGAACCATTCATCCAAGTCAAGCACCACTTAGCAACTGTTATTTTTTGGAGTGTAGCTTTTAGCAAAAGTTTGCATTCGCTTTCACTCCTCAACATTGTGAGCAAAAACAGTCCTGAAAGCTAAAGTGGCAAGCATAGCTTCATGTGATATTTCTGGAAAATTCACCTTATGTATAATTCTGTATGATTTCACCTGTGAGTGTGGGCTATCTGACAGCAAAACTGTCTGAAGATCAAAATTCCCAGAATGTTCTTAAGTGTTTTCTGTGCTCACACCAGAATAGATCTTGCAGGGTAGGTATTTGAGCTGTAGGTAGCTGTCAATCAAACTTCTTCAGTAGAATATAGGCCACATCTAGACATTTCTCAAATAAGTCTCTTCAGGGAATTGATCTGTTTTTAAGCAGCATTTTATTATTATAATTCTGCCTTGTCTTGTCACTAAGATTTGACCAACTGTTGTGTCATAATAACATTTGGAATATAATCCTTGATATGCATCAAATATTAATATGATTAAAAAGTGCTGGGCTCAGTATCACTGTAACATTTATATGTGCCATCATGGACTCTTGGATTGATGTGTAGATTATTCTCAGTAGTGTTTTTACTGTTCACTCTCTCCTCTCTTCTGTGTGGGCTGGGCAGGCTGATGTGCTCCTGCTCTCCAGCAGTGAGCCTTATGGGCTGTGCTATATCGAGACCGCAGAGTTAGATGGGTAAGGGCATGTTTGTAGGACGTGTTTGTGAGAGGTAACACCTTAAGATTCACAGACATCCATATCCTAAGCTTTACTATTCATTGGCATGCAGTGGAAAATTGATTGAATTATAATGTAGTTGTAAAGGTTAGTAGCATAATAGAAATCTTGACCAGTTGGTGGTCCATGAATGTTAAGGTGTTAAAGAATTCAACAAAACAAAAACAAAAGACCAGTCTAGTTAAACATGGACACGGAATGGAATAGGATGAATTTACCATTCTAACAGCAGTTGCTTTATATTGATTGCAGTCTCAACAGTCCGTTGCTTTTTCTCTGGATTTTGCTTCTTACAGAGAGACAAACTTGAAGGTGCGCCAAGCCTTGACTGTAACCTCAGAGCTTGGAGCAGATGTTGCCAAGCTTGCAGAGTTCAATGGTAAAGCTATTTCAGCAACACCAATAGTGCCTTGTCATCACAAATGTGTAGTCAACATGAGTTCAAATGAAACATGCAAGACAGTCACCACATTGATTAATTGTTACACTTCTCTCTGATGTTGGCAGTCGTGACCATTGTTTAGTCTGCAAGAGAGCAGCAATCAGTTTTGAGTGTCCTCTTGAATTTGGAGAAGTACCAATTGCTAATGTGGGCTATAAATAAGAGTCATCAAGGTCCAGTCAGAAATATTTTTAAAACTATGATTATTGAAATGTTTGAATTGATTTTATTTCAACACTCTTTTCAATATTATCATTATAAAGTAAAGTAGAAAGGACATGAAAAAGCCTTTGGCCTTGTGCCCTCACACCTATCCCTTGCAGCACCTAAGTGCCAATATGTGAGAGTGTTGCACTCCTTCTTGTGTATTATTGCACGTTCCTCATTAACTATAAGAATGTGTCTTATTTTGAATTATTAGAGGCAGTAAATTCTAATATGATGGCTTTAGTCTGCACAGAGAAGACTCATCGCGTTTTCAACTCAATTCAGAATAAGTTGCCTTTCAAAAATATCCAGCCAACCCCTGTAAGAAAATAACCACTGACAAATGGATAAAGAAACACACAAATGATAAAGTAAAATACACTAAAACATTTTTTTTATATTTTCACCACAGTTTAAGAACTTCCACAGTCACACAATCCCATCATAGCTTTGGAGGGTGAAGGCTAGAATGTGTGTTCGTATTGTAAATAGAATTAAAAAGCCAGTCTTCTGTTTCCTGTCTTTTTGTTTTCTCTGCAGGAGAAGTTATATGTGAACCTCCCAATAATAAACTGGACAAATTTATCGGGACTCTGTACTGGAAAGATAATAAGTATCCTCTGGACAATGAGAAAATGCTGCTAAGAGGCTGTATCCTCAGAAACACTGAGTGGTGCTTTGGCATGGTCATCTTTGCTGGTACATTTCCTTTTTGTCATCTTTTAAGTAGCCGTAAGCAGAATGGCTTTATTGACGTTGATTGCTTGGCTTCCCTTCTACTGAGCTGAGCAAAAAAATATTTCACAAGCACACTTATTTATTTTAATAATTGATGATGGCTAGTGTCTTGGGCATTAGCTGTCCCCATAGTTGCTTGTCTACACATGCATTGTGCACAATTTAAATTGCATGCTGATGTTAGTATATCTCATCTCGGCCTTTGTTATCATAAGGGCGCCAAACCAAGCTGATGCAGAACTGTGGGGGGACCAAATTCAAAAGGACTAGCATTGACAGGCTGATGAACACTTTAGTGCTGTGGGTGAGTGACTGTCTTTCACTTTTCAGGCTGGGTTTTGTCTGTATTTAGCATGAGTTACTCATATTCTTGACATGAGACAGTTAAAAGCTACTGCTGAAAGAGACAATAGACAAGTGCTTACAGTAAGAGCTATTAGTGGTTTCTAAGAGTTGGTGCAAGCTGGAAGTGCAAGCTGCGATTGAAGAACAGTAAAAAAAGAACATAGAAAACAGCACATATTTTGGCTTCCAGATTTTCGGATTTCTCATCTGCATGGGGATTACCCTGGCTATTGGCAACACTATATGGGAACAGAGAGTGGGCAGAAACTTCTGGGCATACCTGCAATGGGACGAACTCCTCAGCAGTCCTGTCTTCTCCGGATTCCTCACTTTTTGGTCTTACATCATCATCCTCAACACTGTTGTTCCTATCTCTCTTTATGTCAGGTGAGGTTTGCATGTCGTGTTACAGTGAAGCACCCTCAGACATTGCAGTTATTGCTGGTGATAACAAAAGCGTTACTTAATTGACTATTATTATTTTTTCTCTGCTGGTTCATTGAAACAAGCAGTAAAATTCTTTTGGAATAGCTTTTGATAAACATTTAATACCATATTTCCACTCCTTATTAGACGAGGAGATACGTTTTTATCTGACTTTTATTATTTGATAACATAAATACAATTATAATCAGCTTTATCTAAATCAGTGAGTTTTGTTTCCAAACACATGAATGAAAATGTTGGAAAATTTTGATTTTGGCTAAGCTGTGTTGCAGTTTTATGATAAGGCACTTGCGTTGGATTTGAATGCTACAACTACATACGTACAAAAATATTTCTCTCTATAACCTAAATAGTCAGTTACCTCTAACATTCAATGTAGCTCTTTATTTGACATATCCTCGAGTATATTTTAGTGTAAACATTTTAAATACTGTTTTATTATTTTGTTTCATTTATTTAACTTTTAATGAACAAGGGTAGTCACTATATTATTAAAATATCTTTTACAAGTTTGGCCCGTTAAAGAGCAAATAGTTTTATGTTGCATTTTTGCAGTACCGGTTCTAGTGTCTTTCATTTGTTCAGCCCATACAGTGAGAGCGGTGAGTGTTTAAAATAAATAAATATGTAATTAACAGTAAAATAAAATAAAGTAATGAATAAAATCAGCCATAAAAAACACAACCACGGTGCAATACTGTTAATAGACTGTGTTGATAGACTATATTAAACAACTGTATTAGACTACTACGTATCACGTACCAAATCAAACTCTTGGTTGTGAGCCGAACCCTGATTTGTTGCTCTGTACAGTGTTGAGGTACTTCGCCTGGGCCACAGTTACTTCATAAACTGGGACCGCAAGATGTACTACAGTCGTAAAGACACTCCAGCTGAAGCTCGAACCACCACTCTGAATGAGGAACTGGGCCAGGTTGAGTTCATCTTCTCTGATAAAACAGGCACACTTACCCAGAACATCATGGTCTTCAGTAAATGCTCCATCAATGGAAAGACCTATGGTGAGAAAACACACACACACACACACACACACACACACACACACACACACACACACACACACACACACACACACACAC
>JBBPCW010000127.1:8876390-8891121 GCA_037974425.1 Phenacogrammus interruptus
AGTGGTGAAAATCGGAACAGCGGATGAAATACCGAACTGAGCAAACTTTTGATATTGTACCGTTTGAATAATAATAAATACCAGTATTTTCACAGTACCAGTATACCGCACATCCCTACTGTCTTGGCTTTCATTTAAGGGTCGTTATACAATCTGTTTTAATTTATCAAATATAAAAATGTGAAAACATTTCTGCTGTGCCACAGAGTGCAAATACTTTTTATAAATATGGCTTTATTAATCCCACAAGTGGGAGATTACAAAATTAAAGATCAATTAAATGTATTGTTTTAATCACTGTTTTGTGTCCCATACCTGTTTATGTAGGGTGTCAACAAAAAACAAAAGGTAGCAGAATATAAAATAGACTTTGTCATGTTTGTCCATTTTTTTATTGGCTTCCTCATTACAGATAAGTTGAATTTCTCAAGCGAAGTACATCAAGTCTGTTATTTCAGTTGAACTTGGACAAAAATTTACTTTTAGTTATGAATTACGTTCCTGACCACATAGACAACAGTAGCTTCCTATGCATGTGGGTTAATGGCTTAAAATGCAAGCCTAAACCCTGTTAACCATCAAACCTGTTAAAACCTACAGGGATCAGGTTCTCAAAAAAATGGAAATGTTCACATTTAAGGAACAAGCTGTAAACTACGTTATATTCTGTACAACTGTGACACTATTCCTCAGTCAGTGTATTTTAATAAACAGCCCCTTTCTTTCAAAGGAGGTAGGCGGGGAATCCCTGTAGTGTTTGTGTTTAAAGAGCAGATAACTCCAATCGCATGCATGCGGGCTCTGACTAATGTTTAAGTCATCTACTGCAAGGTGACCTGGAGTCATTATTGGTTAAAGGGAAGAGTTGTGAGGTGTGTCTGTTGTGGCTGTTTCAGCATGTGCCTCTCTGACTCGCATAACCTACTTTCTCATGGCTTTCTGGATTCAACCTAAATGGAGTAGCTGAATGGAGAGAAGGTGCTGACTGAGGGCCACAGCATTTTTGCAATAGACTATATTAAGCTTAGTGTTTCGACCACTGGAACGAGGTGGACTGATGCAGCGCTGAACTGTAGGTTATATGCTGAGCCAGTTTAGTCCACTTCCTAGCGGGGTGCAGGAATGTTTCTGCTCCAGTTAACCAAAATATATGGTTGGTCTTTGACAATAGACTCGCAGGACAAAGCAAAAAATGAAAACCAAATAGCTGATTCTTTCTCCTCCCGCGCTTACGCCTGCTTAATTATGACTCATACGGATAAACTCCAACAAGTTTGCAGCATGTGGTTCAGTCCCTGAAGGTAACTGTGGCAGCAGGATCTCTGTTTTTAGTCTAAATGCGGCAACACGGAGGTGTTTTTGTGTGTGAGGGAACTGTGGAAGACCTCCGGTTCATTCGGCACTCTTTATGCAGAGTAAGTCCATCTGGTTTAGCTTGTTTCCCTCCTTCTGCCTGTTGTGTTTTGAGTGGTATTTAATGAGTGAAGCACTCTGATTTTTTCCTTTCAAGAGCCTGAACTGCTTTGATTATTTCTTTTACCCGGTTGTCAATGCAGTGTGGCAAATGACTGTCTTGCCGTGTTTGTAGAGGCAGAGTTTCTGTGTATTTTCATGATCGATCTGATTTTGTGGTGAAACTAGTTTGCAGTGTTTTTACCTACAGTTGCCATGGTTCCCTGTGGGTGGCCTGTGAGTTACTGCTAGAAATGTATAATAGTATTTTCACTTAATAATCTGTGGACAACATTTGTGTCATCCAGCTGCATAAGCTTCTGACTGACCTCCCAGATGATATGCTGGAGGATAGCCGAGACTGCTCCTCACCTGAGCTGGACTATTCAACCTGTAGTCGGCAAGGAGACAATAACAGGTATCAGAAGCCTAGCACAAAACCACATTTAATGTTCATATAATTTATCATATTTTGCCTAAATTTTGAGGAATGTTTTAATGTATTTTAGACCACAGAATGCTTGGAATGGACATTCTGAATGGTCTAATCGACCAGGGTCTCCATCTGCTGAAGAGGTGAGTTAATTACTTCCACTTCAGTGGAAATCTGAATTTTAAAATTCACAATAATTATGTCTTCGAAGCCTTGAGGATGATATTTGACCTGTTCACTCATCAGGGCTACACCTATGACAGTGCAACATCACAGCCGAACAGCTATGTTGATCATGTCCAAGGTGGGACAGAACATTTACCCCAAGTCTGGTATCCACATCAGGGCCAGAACTATCAGCATGAGTCTGGAGGCTACATCTACTCTTCTGCAGAAATGGCAGAGTCTAATGGTGTTGATAACGGCTCTGGTGGGGAGGGGTATGAACAGGAGACTTACCCACACACAGGTCTCCGCCACGGAGTAGTGGGTAATGGAGACAGCCAAGGCTATGAGGAACCCGTGAATGTCAGAAAGCACTTTCAGGTAAGGATTTTTAAGCTCTGGTATTTCATTCAGTTATTAATTTTATACCATATTGTTCAGTAAGCATTAGGCTACTAATTATTCAGTAACTGTTATATAACTGATATGATAAGTTGTCTAAGTTTGAGTATGAGGGATAGACCCAAATGAAGCTCATCAGGGTTTAGGGAGTTAGTGCAAATTTAATAGTTGCTTTTTCTGTGTCCGAGTGGTTTAGGGCACACGTTGAATATATCGCACGCTGAACTCTTCTGTAGTTACAATGATCCTTCAAAATTTCCTTTCCTTTATAATTTTATCAGAATTTTGATACTGGAGTAACTGAAGGCAAAGCTGATTATTACAAAGCCACCTTTCGTCCACATGATCCTGCCAGCCAACCTAAGATGTTCAATAGTAAATCATCCCCACATAATGAGTACTTTGACCAGCTTCAGAGAGAATTCCTCGACTCCTCACCAAGTGAGTAATATGGAGTACAGAGAAAATGTACATTTGGTCAGTTTTCAGGATTGAAAACCTGTGTATTGTTTTCTTTTAGGTGATGCTGATGCACAGGAGTATGCTCAGTTGAAGATTTTAAACAAAGCTCAGTCTAGGCAGATTGGGGACCTGGAGCAAAAACTGGAGGACAGCAGGCGTAAAACGAGATATTTGGAACATCAGTTTGCCATTGTGAAAGGTAAGTATAATTGAGTATGTTGGTGTTTTAGTTTGATGGTTCTCCTCCCTTGTCTGTCAGCAAGAGTTAAGCCTGGTCCTAACATCATTTACCAGCAGAAAATATATCCCTGTTTTTTGTTTTTGTTTGGTCCTAACCTCTGTGTCCATCATTTACTAGATAATAATGCCCAATGTCCACTATTCTGTTAATCTATGAGATACATCTTTTTTTTTTTTTTTTTTTGGTCCAGATGAAAAAGAAGGACTGATGATATCACTCAAGGAGTCCAGCCATCTGATAGAGGAGGCAAAAGAGAGGGAGGCTCAATTGCAAGGCAAAGTCAGGTCTCTGGAACGGCAAATCCAGACCCTTACCGAGAAACAACAGGAGGTAAAAATATAGTTTCTGTAATTATTTTATTGCTTATGCAAATCTACAATAAAATTAACATCTGTTAAACAAACGGATGTGTGTCATATCAGTGAATTTTTATTATTTTTTTTTTCCCTTAAAAACTGGGTGAATATGTGGTGATTGCATACTTTTTGCCAGGGTTTGTGTGTAAAGCAAGACTCTTGTTTAACTTTGTGTTTGTAGAGCATAAAGAGGCAGCATGCTGCAGAGGCAGCAGTAGACAGTATGCAGCAACAGATGATGGAGCTGTGTCGTTCTGATACACTGACACGTGCACGGGAGCAGCATGATCGAGACATGGCAGCCATGAGAGAACAACATGAGGCTAGAATACTTGACCTTCAGCAAAAACTAGACTCCCACACTCAGAGCCTGGAAGAGCAGGTTAGCACACTTATGATCATTCATGACTCATTGCCTAACACCAGGGTTGAACTCACCAAGCACTGACCATTTAAAAAAGAAATGTTGCATAACAATGAATAAAAAAATGCTGTTCATTTGTTATCTAAACGTTTCTTTTTGAAGAATCAAATGAACTTCAACATTTCTGTTTAAGTAGAGGGCACTGTAAGCCATTGCAGGCTGTGTCTTCCTCAAATGCAAAGAAATGTGTGTTTGGCAGGTGCAGGCAGCCCAGAGGCTGCGGGAGCAGGTGAGGCAGCTGGAGAGGCAGAGGGAGGAGGAGCAGGTGGACAGAGCTGCAGTCATCAATGCCCTCACACAGCGCTTGGAGGAGAGCCAGCAGCAGTGTGCCAAGCTGCTCCAGACTGGTAAGTGTGTGTTTATTTGTGTGTGTTTCTGTGGTCACCACATGGGTCAGCAGTGCCTTTTCTGCACAAATGTTAATTCAGTTAATTCAATTACGTCAGCAAAATTTTAATTTCAGAGATGAGCGGGTTGGCAGTTACCTTAATATAAAATGTAGCTCAAAGGCCATTTGTGCCATGTATGTCATATAGATGACAATGTAACCCCCAAAAAGAAAAGGGCCAACCGGCCACTTACTCCACACGCAAAGCCTCCTGGGAGGCCAGACCTGCCGTGCACTTCTAATTTAATTTATCACGGGTATGGGCAGAATGTTAACGGGCCCGGGCGGGTGCAGATTTAATTTTGATAAAATCATGGGTGAACAGGCGCATGCAGTGCTGTTCTGTGCGGGTGAGTGCAGTTCTCCAAAAGTGGACCCGTACAGGACTCTGCTCTGAGGTCGAAGTATGTCACTTTGTCTTGTCAGTAAATGCTTTTTACATGTTTAACTTTACAGTATGTTCTTTCTTAGGGTCTGTGCAAGAAATGAGCCAAATACAGATAAAACTACAGCAGACACAGTCTAGTCTGAACATCTGTGAAAGCATGAACAAAGCACTGCAGGTGAGTGACACAGTCCTTTATTTTATATGCCCACATGGGCTACTAGACATCCAGAACTTATATTCAAGTCATAATAAATGTATACTGTTTTGTGGTTACGTGTTGTTTTTTTTGTTTTTTTATCCCACAGGAAGAGTTAAATGAGTTGAAAGGGCAGATCACTCTGTATGAATCTGCGGTCAAGCTGGGAGCCGTTTCTTTTGATTCAAACACAGACATGGAAAACCAACTCTCAGAGTCTTACATAGATTTGGGAATAAAGAAGAGTAACTGGAAACATACCCATACAAATCACAGGTAATGTGTTATAAATTATCTTCACAGTTGATCATAATCCAGTTTAATTAGCAGAATTGTAGATATGTGATAACCTTTCCTGTCTTTGCTAAGTGATTTTATTTTCACACATTGGTTTTCAGTACTCCCGTTTTATCAAACTCCAGTTTGCCTAAAGACGACTTGGTGAAAGAGCTCAAGAGTGAGCTGCAGCGTTGTCTAGCACAGCTGAAAACAAAGAGGCAGAAGGTCTCCCAGCTACAGGAGGAGTTGCGGACCTCACATAACCATGTTGAGCAGCTACAGACTCAGTTAGAGAAGCGGGCTAAAGAGTCTGTGGTATGCCTCGCACAACAATATCTTTGTGCTTCTTTCTATTGAGTTACTGCCCTATAGACTGTTAGCTGAAGACCTGTGCTATAGAGCTGGCTTTTCTCTTTTCCAGGTGGGGGAAAACGGCATAGAAAAGCTGCACAAGCCACCCAACACATTCTCTCAAAAAGAGCTTATAAAACTAGAAGAGGAACGACAGAACCTAGAGAAGAGAGTGGAGGTTTGTGTGTGTCACTAATATTTTGTCATTGTCCCCTGATCAAATTCCACAGTCAAGATGTGTTTTATTAATGTAGTATGTAAATGGCAGGTCCTTGAGGTACAGAATAAGGAACTGAAGCAGAGTGAGGAGAAGGTTAAAGCAGCTAATTCCGAGCTTTGCATTAAGATGCGAGAGATGATTCAGGAGCTGGACCAGGAGAAACAGGAGGCTGCAGAGAGGTGAGGAGCTGAGTCCATAATTAATAGCAGGAGAAATAGAAGCTGGCAGCTCTGACTGTGACTGTCAAATAGTAAAACTCAATAGTTTAATCCTGTTTTTTTCCCAGTGATTACTTTGAGTATCTACCATATAATTGTGTGTGTGTAGGTATGAGAGGGTCCAGCAGCAGTATAGAGATGACGTGGTGCAGCATGTCCGTGCAGAACTCGTTCAGGAGCACACAGCCCATGTGGAGAACCTTACCTCCCAACATGAGCAGCACATCCAGCAGCTGGAGTACGAACATTAATATTGTTACCTAAAAAGCATTTTTTTTTCAATACTCTTCCTTCTTGAGAAGTCACCTGCTGGTTTTCTAATATCCCAGGATTGTTAAAATGATAATATTACTAATCCTTCTAAATGTTTGCTATACAAGCTGACTTTCTTGTGGGCATGTTCCTCAGGTCTAAATTAGCTGTCCTTAGTCAAGAGGTCTTAGCAGTGCAGGAATGTTACATTTCTGTTTGTAAGGAAAAGGACAAACTTGAGGAAAACCTTAAGAGCAGGACTGCGGAAGAGAAGAAACTGAAAGAAAGCGAGGTAAATAAACTATACTATGTTTTACTGTCATTATATCTGTTTTATCTGATCTCCTTAAGGGCATAGCAATACATTCAGCCTATGATTTGATTTTGTCATGATGCTTTGTACTAAACACTAGTTCTCAGAGGCTGAAAGAGTGGCATATGATGTTACTTGAATGTAGTGTTTTCTTGGTTGTTTACAAACTTCAGTGTTTAAACAATGTAGAATCAGATATCACAATTAATAGACTGTCACTTCTCCACAATGCATTGTCACATTTTTGCATTGTGATCACAAATTTTCAATCTACTGTTACACTCCTATTAGTTTAAAAGACAAGAAGAGACTGAGCTCGCTTTGGAGAGACTAAAGACTGAGTTGGTTTGTCAGCACAAGGAGGATGTTGCTCAGCTTGAAGCTCAGTGGATCAAAGAGAAAGAGTCTGAGATCCAGCTGCAGGTCACCAAGCAACTGGCCTCAGCCAAGCAGAGCTGGCAGAAAGAGCAGGAAGAGGTCAGCCATAGACAAGATCTTTGGGAACTTTTTAAAATGATTACAAATAATGTTGCTAGCCCAGCAAGTTAGTGGTTGTGAATTTACTTTGTGAGTGGATCTTTTTTGTGTTTCTATAAGTGAGTATGTCTGTTAATTCCACTCACATAGCTGGAGAAAAACTGGTCGTTCAGACTGGAGGAAGCGATAAAGGAGACTCAAAAAGTCCAAGCTGCAGACACCCAGGAAGGCTCCTCTCAGACAGACAGCCCAAAATCAGCAGCTCAGTTCTTCTCCCAGGAGCAGCTGGAGGCCAGGCTCAGTGCCCAGAGAGCAGCTCTACAACATGAGGCAGACACCAATCTGTCCAAAACAGTGGAGGATGCAGTGAGGCAGAAAGAGATGGAACTGCAACAGAGACATGTGCAGGACATGGCATTACAGGTCCGTTTGACACTGGGGAATTTAATTAAGGACATCATGTCAACAGTTTATTCTCCTGGTGTTTGTGTTTGGATCTGGTTATATGACTATAGTACACAGGACATGGCATTGGAAGCATAATGTAAATTGCTTTTTTCAGGTTGAAGGTGCTTTGTCCAGGGCCCATGTTCGCTGGCGTCAAGACCTGACCACCCTTCCAGAGTACAAAGCCGCTCTGCAGTCAGAGAAGAAAACATGGGAGGAGCTACAAGAACAAAATACTCAAGAGCAGGTACAGAGTTAATTATTATGGTGTGGATTTATTCTGTTCTTGAATTTGAGCTACCAGTCTAAAGCCTGTTTGTTATATTAATGGCCAAGGTGTCTTCAGCAATAAATACTGCTGAAGATAAATGGCAGGAGGCACTCTGTGAGAAAAGCAAGGAGCTGGAAGACTATGTAAGAATAAACCAAGAGCTTCAGGAACAAGTACTTTCTCTGAACACACAGCTAGAACGTTCAGGTGAGGAACACTCTGCGCTCCTGAAAGCTGAGCTCTCTGCAGCAAAAGCCATGTGGAGCAAGGACAAACAGCAGGAGATTTCATACCTAAGGACCCAGCTCCAGGCCCAGCTGGAGAAGAGCATAACACAATCTCAGGAGCAGGCCCTCAGACACGGCCAGGAAGATCTACAAAAGACCCTGAGGAGCAAGGAAGAAGAGTGGAGGGCTCAGCAAGAGGTCAGGTAATGATCTAAGCAGCAAAGGTCACAACACTGAGCAAAACATGGTATTGTTATCATGTAAACTGATTTGAGAGTATATCGAATGTTTGCTGTTGATAAAATAAGAAAAATACTAACTAAGCATTTACTTGAGGTTGCGGGAAGAGCAACAGCGAGTCACAGAAGAAGTTCTGGCTGAGATAAAGGAGGTGATGAAGGAGGTTCAGGACCTGAGCAGAGATGTTGATGTGGAACAAGGTTGCAGAGGGGAAGGTGTAAGAGCCAGGCTAAGATACATGTGTAGAGATGCAATGTTCAAAGCTGTTGCCCACAGCAAACAAGAGTGGAAAAAGGTTGGTAGCACCATTTGTAAAGAGTTTTCAAATAGATGTATTGAATTTGTTTTCCTGTGCTGTTGTATTGTTTGCTCACGTTCTTTCGTTTTACCATGGCAATGAACACCTACTTGACTTGACATAAACACACACACATACATATATCCTGTTTGTGTTCTCATACTTCAGAACAGTGAGGAACATTTGAGACGTGTGCTGAAGGAAACACAAGAGCAACACGAGAAGGAGCTGAGTCAGATACGCAGTATGTGTACACTGTACTCTTGGATATTGTTTACATTTCCCTGATTTGAGGAAGTGTTCTAACTTTTATCTCCTGGTCAACAGGTACTGAGGCCCAGAAGAAGGAAGGTGTGTGTGGTAGTAAACCATGTGCTGAGATTGTTGCCAGGCTCACAAAGAAGAGTCAGGACCTTCAGAGGCATTTAGAAAAGGCCTGCTGCCAACTTCAGCACACTGTCCGAGAACACAAGAGCACTTTATGCAATCTGAAGGGTAAAACACTGAGGACGATGTAGTACTGTTACATATTTATATAACTATGAATTTACGACTCATAAAAACACATTGTTTAGTAGATCAATTATAATTACTATTGTTGAAATAGTTCTGGGATTGACAAAAACTAACTCTCCAGTTTGCACTTCTAAAAACAGTATATTACTAAATTGATTACACACATCATCTTTCATTTCAGAAGAGCATGAGGAAACCTTGCGCAGAGAGAGGGAAGCCCATAGAAAAGCAATTGAGGAGGTCAAAAAAACATGGTTTGTACTAAACAATTGTTTATTGGCCTTATGGAACTTACAATTAATATTTATCTGCATTTGACACTCCAAGACTGATTAATATTATATGTTACAGTGATGCAGACAATCAAAATCTCCAAGCTGGCCTTGAAGAAATGAAGGAGCAGTATATGATTGCTGTTCAAAAAATTAGAGGTACAGTTATTTTAGCACGATTTCCTGTTCTTGCATGAGCAGTTTGAGAAACTAACCTGTAATGTTTTTAGTGATGCATAAAGCACAATGTTCTTTAGTTTGTGGGAATCGTGAATTAGTCAACAGGTTAACTCTGGCCCTCTGTGTGTTGTTTAGGTGACATGCTGCGCTACCTGCAGGAGAGCAAAGAGAGGGCTGCTGAGCTGATCAGAGCGGAGGTCCTGAGAGAGAGGCAGGACACGGCAAGGAAGATGCGCAGGTATTACCTCACATGCCTGCAGGAGCTACTTGTGGAAGGGGACCAGACCACTGGGTAAGCTTGGTTCATCACATCATTCTGATGGTAATGTTTGCTGACCCTTTTTAACACTTCCTCATATTCCTGTTACCTGCTTCCTTCATTCCTAGAGCAGAGAAGAAAATCATCAGTGCTGCCAGTAAACTAGCTGCCATGGCCAAAGTGCTAGAGACTCCTGTATCCAAAAAGAAGCATCAGAAAATTCAGACTGTTCAAGGTATTGAGTGTTTGAGTAGTAGTTGTAGATAATTATTCTTCTAATTACTGGAAGTGTTGACACTACACAGATGTCAGTATATTGTCTTTTTTTGTATCACAGAACCGTCATCAAATGCAGAGACTCCTGCTAATGATAGTACTGCCACAGGCCAAAGTATTTCTGCAACAACTGATTCCTGGGAAGACGTCATAAAGAAAGGACAAAACCATCAGGTCCGTTCCCTCACTGAGACTGACGGTGCAGCCCAGACATCCAAACTGAAAGGGATCAAAGCTGCAGGCAAAGCTGCTCAGCTGAACTTCACCCAATCAGTGAGGGCACACAGTGCTAAAGGTGCTGAAGTGACTGAACAGGTTACACCGGTGTCCCTCTTCTTGCGTAATCCCAAACCTCTTGGTGATACATCATCATCCACAGCACATGATGGGGATGTTAGCTGTTCTAATGTTACATTTAGGAAGCACATCAGAGAAATGTACCTCATGGGAAAAGAAGCAGGAAAAGATCATGAATGTTTGACTCCTCAGGTGGCTGTTGAGCCTTTCTTAATTGAAGAGGCACCAGTAAGAGATGATGGTCAGAGTGACTGGAGTTTATCCAGTAATGGCTCCACCTTTACCAACAATATTCACCTGACCTCCTCCTACCCCAGCAAAAGTGCAGAGCTGGTGAGGCCATTCCTTCCGATTAACCCCTCAGTAGACGATCTGGACTTTGGAAGCTCTATAGGTGAAAACTCTGATGAAACTGTTTACAAAGAGATTGTTAAAAAGCCATCGTATGAGAAGCCCAAGCCGTGTGTGGGCGGTAGAATGACTAAGAGCAGGGAGCCAATCCCTGGCTCTGAAGGAGAGAAAATCCATAGACTTTGTCCTAAGAGCTTATTTTCAGAATTGAAAATGTCCCAGCAGGACAGTGGGTTTGACAGCCCTCAGTATCTGATTCAGAAATGAGATGGTGTCAGCTTGTCTATAATAAATAGATTTTATTATTGTTTTTATTGGATGTATTTATTATACTTGGTTAGATTTTTTTTTTTTACTGCAATTACATTTTTTAAAATAAAATTTGCCATCAAAATGCTTCAGAATTGCCTGCGAGTCTTAATGCCCCATTCACAATCACAGTGGAAGACATGCATCTTTGAGCCATTCTCCCTGAATTAAAGCAAACTTTTTAAACAAACAAAAGTAAGACCTTACTTTTGACTTGGTGTTTGCTTTTAATTGTTTAAAGAAATGTTTGCAGTAAGTTGCTTTTCATCATATTTGAGATATGAAGACACAAATGTAAATTTTTTATCTGACTGTTGCTAGAATAAGCAGTTTGTAGGAGCTATATTACTCTGCTCTGCCACTACATAAAATTGAACAATCATTAACTACAGAAGTTACATCATAAAAATGGAGGCTGTGAGAGTATACATGACTACTGTGTGAAAATACGTTTCAATAGAAAAAAACATTTAAAATGAATAATGTACAGATCTTAAACAAATGTGTGTAGTAATAGGGTTCATTTCTAACAGTGGTTGCATGTTCTCATATTGAGTCCTGAGTAGAGCAGTAAATGTTTTCTCTTTAGATTATTTGAATGGCTTTTAAGTTCTTGGGCAATTGAATAAAATGTCCTCTCCAGTCCAGACAGCAATGGAAATTTCAGTCAGCTAATTTGCCATTAATGAGTAATATTTGTGTACTTCAAGTCCTCGAATGGTCTAAAAAGCATGAAAGTGTAAAATACAGAAAGTCTGTGTCTTGTGTCCACTAGACTACCTGTGTCAGAGACTACAGTTTGGCAGGCTGAGTTAGTACTGAACTTTTGAAGCTTCAGTCTTTTCCAAACGTAACGTACACTATTAGCAAAGAACCAACTCTTGGCCATTTGAGGCTCCTTTCTAGTGTAAATGTATCTGTGGAAAAGTGCTCATTTAAACCAGATTTATAAAGGAAAAATTCATTTGAACCTGCCACCATGAATCTGGCGCAGGTTGCACAAATTCGCTTCAGACTTTATAATTCAAACTCTGAATATAATTATTCACACTATATATTTGTGTTGATCCAAATGTGCACAACTATATTTTGATATAGTGGTACAAATTTGTGTTATTGTGTTATTAGTCAATTATACAAATTGTATAAAAACATTTTTAGCATCTTTCTGCTAATATTAATGTTAAAAAGTTAACATTAGGATACATGCAAACAAACAGGAAAGCAGTATAAAGTATAAAGATTTGTTTTGTAAAAATGTAGTTTTGTGAGCTGGTACAAGTTTGGCTCCAGATTTCTAGTCATGTGGTTTTGTGGAAGTCCATCAGCAGCACCTGATTTAATTTAATGAAAGACTCAAACCAGGAGTCAAACCTGGTTTCTGAAGGAAAGTAATACTGCACATCCACAAAAAGCACATCGATTATATACTGCACATATAATCACAATGTATTGAATGAAGTTATTTGAATTTATTCTTTTACATTTTTATTTGGTATATTAAAATTAATGTGGAAAACACATTGCTCAACTAAACAGTTTTTAAATATTTTCACAGTATTTACTGTATGTTACATTTATTTTTTACTCTCAATTTGGATAATCATCTATAAATATTTTGCATGTTGTGTAAATAAGACAAAATAAGAACACTCAACTGTAAGTAAAGTGGCTCTTTATAGTCGCACACAAACACCACACAGTGAACAATGTGAAATACTTTCTCTGCATTTAACCCTCAGTGCTGCCATGGGATTCAAACCGTTTGGGTGGGCCAGCTGGTGGTTACCTTTGAGGCCTCCTTGAGCAAGGTGCCAGCCCCACACACTGCTCCCCAGGGTGCGTTCCTGCAGTGGGCAGCCAAAGACTTTCTGGTCACAGAGGCATCTCCTTAAGCACCAGCCCACCAGCTTAAACCACAGTTAAGCAGAAAACCATCCCCCCTGTATTACAGGCCTCAGTTTGGTCATGGAGAAAAAAGAAAAGCTTGATCTTTGACTCCAGTCGAGGAACACTCCATAATCGGCTTCATAATCAGCTTCCTGTCACACGCGCGCTGTTCTTGAAACCATTCTGTGGATCAATCTGGCAACCAGAATTCCGAGGAATGGGGTGGGATGTAGATCCCGAGACAGGGGGCGGGGCTGTGGTGACAGAGACAGAGGGCGGGGCTGTAGTGACAGACAAAGGGGGCGGGGCCCTAGGCAGAGACAGGGGCCAGCAGTCCAAAACTTGTGCGTATGTGTGTTGCTGCAGGAATCTTAAGTTGTTTTTATTCCACTCCGTGCACATTTCCGATCAGAAACTCCTCCAGCTGGAAGATGTACATCTGGGTGACTCTTCTGGCCGGCCTGGCTGTAGTGCCAGTCCTCCTGAAGCGCCTGTTTCCCTACTTTTTCCAGGACTGCGTCTATACTCTGAGAGCGATGCGCTTCGGGCTGAGGCTGGAGCTCTATAGAAGACGCGCACCGTTCTACGGCATACTGGACAGATTTATAGACGTGGCGAGGAAAGACCCTCACAAACCCTTCATCCACTTCGAGGGTCGCACCTACTCGTACTCGGAGGTCGACAGGGAGAGCAGCAAAGTGGCAAGGGCCCTGAGAGCAGCGGCAGGTCTGAGAGAGGGGGACACGGTTGCCATGTTTTTGGGGAACGAGCCCAGCTTCGTCTGGACCTGGCTCGGCCTGGCCAAGCTGGGCTGCCCTGCAGCTTTACTCAACTTCAACATCAGGTCCAAATCCCTGCTGCACTGCTTCTCTTGCTGCGGGGTGACCTTGCTCATCACGACTGAAGGTACACTCGGGGCTTTTCTGTCTGATCGCAACTCTCTGAACTTCTCCAGACTCTGGTTTAATGATTGAACCAGCAGGAGCCACTGATCAGTCCGTGTCCACTTCTTCTCTCACTGCTGAAAATCTGATTAGACACGTGTTTATCACACTTCTACATACAAAGGCACTAGTTAATCCCTTAGTCAAAGGGGAAGTCCACCCATCTCTCAAATCTTCTACACAAGCCATTGACATGCACATACTTTCAGGGTTCATTATCGAGATCATGATTGTGAAAGACACCACGTGGAAAATCTGAAAAAACTTTTTATCTGGGGACTTTTTTGCATGTTTTATCTCCACAATGCATGTATGCTAGGGTTGTAAAAAAAAAATCGATTCTTCGATACTAATATTTAGTATCGAGTTCAGTATCAATTAGCACTGGTATCAATATTTAAATGACAGTTTGTATCTGCCAGTTCACGGAAATCGAGTTCAGGCATTGCTCTCCTCCACAGAGAACCGGTGCTACGGCCCCTGAGCACATTTTCATTTTTATGAAGAAGTTCCTGTGCTTGTTTTTTCTCCCCCCTGTAGTATCGAAAATACTATCGAGTATGATCCTTAATATCATTACCAAGTTTGAAATTTCGGTATCGTGACAAGCCTAATGCATGCTTCAGGCCAAAACCTTTCTCAAACCTACTGGAAGAGTCTCAGAGCATGTATTGGTTTAATTTCATGTAAAAGTTTGTTGCAGCATGTAGAGGCAGTAAGTTCTTCTGACGTCTGGTTCCTATCACTACCACAGTAAACAGTTGATACGTTTCTCTGTAACATAGTATTTCACAACAAACCACCTTGAATGACTTAATTTACCTCTAAAGCATTTGCATTATGCACAGATAATGGGTGGCGGTGGCCTAGTGGTAGGATACTTGCCTCTGGACCAAGAGGTCATGGGTTCAAATCCTACCTTCAGCACACCACCACT
>JBBPCW010000127.1:8896533-8916165 GCA_037974425.1 Phenacogrammus interruptus
GGGACATTTCCACGCCCCGAAACGTGACGCTGAACGAAACGAACTGTGATTGGTTGTTTGACATGTCGGTCAAACGGGCTTATGGGCGGGCCTTGGCCAAAGAAAGCTGCTATGAATTCCAGACCTTCTGCCGTCAGTCTGAAGGTCTGGCTACGCGAGACTACTCTGGATAAGAGCATCAGCCAAATGCACCTGAAAGTTTATAAACCAACATTTCTGCAAAAATAGTGCCAAGATAGTTTTAGTCCAAATATGTGGGGTCAAACCAGATACTGAAAGCAAATAAATATAATATTCTACCATTTACCTCAGGAAACCTGCCATTTATATGCCATGTATATTTTTTGCCTCATGTGTTTAATTGGGTTCCTTTTATCTACTATTAGATCTGATGTGTTAGGTCATCCATAAATAAAGAAAATTAAAGAGTTCACAAAATTTCAAGCACCACTTTGTCCTATTTATCAAATAAAACACCGGAGTTGTCAGTGACTCACATGTATAAAGGAATGTCTTCATGATTGCACCAGTGACACCTTTGTCAAAATTTAAGAATCAAAATAGTCATTGGCTGCAGTAATTATAGTGAGATGATTAGGATTTTGGCATTATTTACAGGTGGAAAGGAGAAAATGTAGCCACAACTGAAGTATCAGATATTCTTTCTATGGTCGACTGCATTGAGGAGGCCAATGTCTACGGTGTTTCGGTTAAAGGTGAGCATCAAAGCAGAGCGGCCTCTTTGAACGTGTTATCAGATCATTAGCGTCACTTTAGGTTTTGTTTGTGCACAGTTGTATAGATTCATTCAGTTTGATTGATTCCTGATCAAGGGCACGAGGGAAGGATTGGAATGGCAGCCATTACCTTAGGAGAAGGAAGAGAGTTTGATTGTGTTGACACTTGTAGAGTCGTTTCCAATTTCCTGCCAGTTTATGCCAGACCTCGTTTCATTCGCATTCAGGTGAGATACATATTCAACATTCAGCAGGATTACTTATTTTTAATCTGAAACGCAGGTGTTTAATCGAAGTTTCTGTTACAGAGTTCTTTGGAAGTCACGGGAACCTTCAAGATGAAAAAGGCGAGACTAGTGGAAGAGGGTTTTGATCCGGCTCTCATTCAGGATCCTCTCTACTTCCTTGATTTAGCCCTAAAGAAATACATTCCCCTCACTCAGGACATTTATAACTCAGTGTTGACAGGAAGCATTAAACTATAAACTTGCTAATGTAAAAAAATGCTCAACTTAATATGTAAACATTTTTAATACGTTTATTTACATTCCTTTGTTAAAGAATTGTAAAACGGTTGCAAACTAATCTCAGGGAAAATAACGACTGACCAGTTTCTGTTTGTAATATTCATTCACCAGTTCCATAAGCAGTTGTCTCTGTTGTGAGAATCAGTTTAATAAAATGTGTCATGTTTAACTAAACTGCATTAGTAATGCACCTCACCTGTTGTCTTGAAATGGATTTTAAAGTAGGATCACTAATGTGTGTGTCCAGGATAGGCTGGTTCCCTGTCCTACATGCTGTTTCATCAGGACACAGCTGATCTATAGGGAAAAGGTGAGATTAAAGAACAGGGCTCCATGACCATCTTTCACCCTTTAAACTAATCTATAAGTAGGAACGTTTATCAGATGCACTGGAACTGATGCCCTTTTGAACCGGTACAGGGGTCATTACCTCCAAAAGATAACGTCGGTCACCTTTCACAACAGGCCTGTGCCGCTCTCTCCCACAGTGCGGATACTGGAAACATGCGGTTACTTTAAAAATGAATTTATTTATTAATACAGTGGTATACTTAGAAATGTGCTGCAAAGGAAAAAAAAAAAAGAATATTAAAAGAAAAAATAAAAAACAAACATGAAAAAAAAAAAGTGTCAGCCACACAAGGAAAAGAAACCGATATTGGGTTGAAGCTGTGTTATATGAAAAGAAAATAGTACTGATGTGCCTTAATAAATTGTTTACTAGTACAAAAATACATTTCAGGGCACACAATACAGCATCCAGTATCACAAATAAAGTAAGAGACCGCTCACCACAGCAGACCCTTCTTAAGTACAGATTCATTAAATTATTTAAACCGAGCACTTTCCTATTTTGTAAATAAGAATAAAAATGTTTTGTTTTCTTATTGTTAAAAATGCCATTAAGTAGAGTTTTATGTATATGTTGGTATAAAAGTTATTTATTCTTTTTTCTTTTTCTTTCCTTCATTACTGCTAAGTTTAGTTTCAAGGCTCAGGGGTATGACTGTAATATAAACATAACCAATGTAATAGTTTTTTTTTCTTTTTTTCCTTTTTTTTTTTTAAAGAAACTTCTTTTCCTCCATCTTAACGTTTTATACAAAATAACAAAAAATGTACAAAAAGTCATTTACAGCAAACCAAGGCCATAGGCTAGCAGTATATACAGCCATAATTTAAACATATCCTAGTGTTTAGTATATCATTTGACTTCATATGCATAGCAGTAAAATAAAGCATACCTGTTCATTAGCCTTGATTATTTGTGTGCTAAATCCAAGTCCACTGACAATGGGTTAATAATGGTGAGGGATTTGAATATCCTTCATAATTTCACTCTATAACTTAAATCTGACGTTTTGCATGTCTTTCGTTAAATTAAAGTTAATATGCAGATAAGGCATCACTGCTCGCAGTGTAAAGATGGGGAAGTTTGTGTTCTGAACTTAGTAGCAGGCTTCTGGACCTGAGTCATAGCACATGCATAGATCTCTAGACAGCAGGAGTTCTGGAAAACCAAAGTCAATGTCAGTGTTCACCTATGGTAAAACATCGCTAGAAAAGGTCTGTTCAAAACATTGAGCCCCTTTTTAAGCCAGAGAAGAAGTCAGTCCATCAGCAATGAGCAGAAAAGTCCCAATCCTTCAAAATGGGGTCTTCATTTTTTAATTTTTTAGTGTCCTTCATTCCCAGTCCCAGAAAATTAGGCTCAGACTAGGCAGATCCACAGAGATCCTCACTCATTCACACACGCACACACAACCACAGACCTCACAAACAAAAAAGTTCTGCATACATCAACTTTTTTGTCTGCGAGTACACAGAATTGCAATATTTAGAATGAACTATTTCGTGTCCGATTTTTTCCCCATTGTTCCACTTCCAACATTTTTTTTTGGAGAGGAGACTAATGTCAAAATAGGATCATTTCAGTCTGTGGCACTGTTCATGCATTCTATTAACAGTTCACTTTAAGAATTCATTTATTCTGTCTTTTTTGCAAGCCTTCAAGCACCAAAAAGAAAAAAAAAAGAAGGGATTGCAGGGATTCAGCACCAGGAGGAGGTGCTCTCCTAGTCCTCCAAGCATAGTCTTGGACACGGTGAACTTCATCTGCAAATACTACAGGGGGAAAAATGACTCCTTTATAGAGTTGGAGCAAATCCCCATGGAGGAGCTGAGTGGGGATGAAGGGGAAAAAGTCTTCCTCACATTGTCCACTGACAGTTTCACATTCAGTAACAGACCAGCTGTCGTCCTCTTTAGAAGTGGTCAATAAGCACAGACACACAGTTTGCGCCCACTAGGTAATTGGGGTCCCCTGGAAGAGATTTATTTTGCCAGCATTTGGGGTCACCTGTAGAGGAATCATTAGGTCAGTGAAAAGAACACATGCCTGTAACAAAAATATACTGCATGACTTTCAAGGTCATGCTGTGTTCAAGTGCTGCTTTTGTACATTATTAAGCATTGGATAGCATCCCCTAAGTCTGTGTAAATACATTTGTTTACACATCTTGGCAAGATTCAAGTCTGTTCAATCCATGTAGTGCATGGAACAGAACTAATAATATTACCATCCTGTGATTATGTTTAGTTTGTTCTGTGAATAAATTCAATCCAATGAAAAACCACTTTATTTTATTAGGAACCTTCTTTGAGTTAAGGCAGCAAATGAAACAACATGAACAGAAGGAAGAGAAGAGACTTTGAAGAGATGGAATAAACACCACAACCAAACACCGTTCACATGCAAGAACCAATGAGACCCAAAAAGGCCAGAGAAAGAGAAAGGACAGCGTACCCGACGAGGAGTCGGAGGATTTTAGAGCAAAAGACCAACCATCAGGAGTCATAGACGCACAGTGTGGTAGGCGCAGCTCCACAGGCTTCAGGAACTTCAGACCATGAGGCCCACACATGACCAGGGGACTGAGCAGAGTTTCACCTGCAGGGACACAGCACGAAGTTAGCCCTGAACAATATACACACAATCAAGTTGGTCAAAAGCAAGCTTGTGGACTGTACAATGTCTACATCTATTCAGAGACCCTATTAAAAATATCCACCAGGAGCCTTTAAATGTGTTATTACTCTTTCAATAATTATGAACTAAATCATTCAGTAAATTCCAACCAGAAATTTAAGGTTGAAAAGCAATATCAGCTTATGACACGTTCTGTAATAGAGAATGCACACCTTTCTCCTTGTCCAGTGGAGGCAGGATGCTGTTGTCCCGGCACACTTTAAAATAGATCTCCTGCTCCACACTCTCAGGAATGGCCCCCTGGGGGATGATTATGCTCACCCCTGTCTCAATGGAGCTCAAAACCCCACCGTTACAGTTAAAGATCCCTCGTGCTGTGGCAACCACTGTGTGTCCCTCGTCATCATCATCGTCCTCCAGTGCACTGGGGCTGAAATGGAAAGATCTGTCACTCTACAAAGAAAGTGAAAAGATTCCAACACACCAAATATCGTAGCATCGTTCATTTGGTTAAAATTTACACAAGAGGAACCAATGGAATTTTTTTTTTTGATACATAAGGTCACAATACATTTTTAAAAAATATATATATTTACATTTACGGCACTTATAAGACACTTTTATTACTACAGGGGACAGTCTCCCTAGAGCAACTTGGGGTTGAGGGTCTTGCGCAGGAACCCAGTGGTGGTATGATGAAGGCAGGATTCACAACCATGACCTCTTGGTCCAGAGGCAAGTAAAAGTATCCTACCCACTAGGCCACCACCATCCCCACAATATTATATATTTTGTTATATCAGTACTTCAAGAACACTGAACAGCTACATTCATAATAAAAAATTAGTGATTTAGACTGGTTATATAAAAGTCTATAAACAAAATTACATTTGAGTTGAAAAAAATTATTAAAAAAAAAAATCTTCAACCTGTTCTCAAACCAAAATCTTAACATTGTATATACTGTATATACTTAAAGAAAATATTTTTATTTTAACGTTCTATGACATTCATTTTAACTTCTGGTCCCAGTATAAAGAGCACATGGGCAAGTCTTTTACCTGACAGGTATAGCCTTGGGAATAGCATTCACATTGTTGTGCTGATATTTGGGCCTGTTGTCCATCGTGCGAGTAAAAGTGTCCACGCCACTGTCTGACTCCAGAGGCTGGGGTGAAAGGTGAGTTTTGGGGTTGTTGTTGACTATAGTGGGTTTGGCTTGTGTGTCATTGGGTAGAAGGTTGTGGTTAAATTTGGGGCTCTCAAACTTGCGCTCAAATGGTCGGGCAGAGCTTGTGTAAGGCTTTGGAACATAGCGGTTATAGCTGGTGGGAGCAGGTGCAGTCTTGGGTGGAACATCAGTGCCATTAACTGGAGATTTTTGAGGAAGGTAGTTGCCTTGGACTGTGTCGTCCCGGGCAGGAGGTCGGAGTGTAGACAGATCTGGTTGGCCTTTGGGAGAGTTGTGGGGATCAGGTAAGGAGTTGACTGGGGATAACACGGAAAGAAAAACATGCTAAATATAAATTCTCAAATGCATATCATTTAAATCTCTATGTGGTCATGGGCTAAATGATCACAGATTTAGAAAAGTTTGTGATTTTATGCTGCAAAATCTGTACTGTATCTGTAAAATGTGTCTTTGAGCTCTTACTCTCCATGTTGCTGAGTTTGGGAAGAGACGTGGGGGGAACAGCAGGGCCTGACTGGCCATAAGGAGCAGCTGAAGGATTGATTGGGGGTAGAGGCTCATATCTCTTATCCACAGGGCTCACTTTCTCAACTGATTCGGCCCTAAATGACAAAATGGTTGTTCAAATAGTGTATAGTTAGTCGGGATACAGATGCAAGAATACGTTGGAAATCCTGTGGAAAACTGAACATTATACCTGTTGTAATTGTATCCTAACTGAGGCTGTGAAGGTTTAGCAAGATCCTGAAAGCGATTTATTCCAGGTTGATTGATTGCCTTGTAGTCAAAATTACGGCGATCAAAGTAGGACAGCTGTTTCCTGTAATATTCTTCATCCTCATCAGCGTCATAGTGGTTAGAACGGACTACTTCCTCTCCTAATCGAGACTGGGGCTTCTGTGGCTCAGGGGCCCTATGGAGAGAAAAAGGGAGGTAGAGATGAAGGAAGAGGGGTGTTACAATGAAAAATAGAAACACTAGAAAAAGTAAGGGGGGAAAAAAGGAGCCAACACCTCGTGTTACACAACACTAAAAGCTCAAACACAAGAGGGGGGGAGAAAAGATCATAAATGTTGTAAATCAACAGCCTGATCTAATGACCATGAACATTATTAATAACAACAATAACAGAAGAACAATAATAGAAGAAAACACTATGGTCCCTAGATGTTAACATTCAAAGTGGCTTGTGTAGTTTACCTGTATGCATGTTTTTCTTGCTCTAGATTGCTGAGAGAGTTGGCTTTGAGCACTGGGCCAGGTGCACTCACAGGTTTGGGGAGGTCTGTGGGCTAGGGCACAAGATGATATCCATTTAGTCAAAACACCACCACTAAGAGTTCTGCATCAACACATTTTCTTTAAATTGTGGTTAAGAAGTATTTTTCATGAAACAAGTAAAAGAAAAGAAAAGAAAAAAAAAAAACATAGCATACCCTGATTCCAGGAATATCTCCAGTCTCTTTTGCTCTGTCTACAGACACAGAACGCTTGTTTTCAAACATCTTGACCCTGTTAAGGACAGACTGGGGCTTCATGGCAGGATCCTCTTCTGGGTCCTCTTTGGGAGGAGCAGGCAGAGGTTTAGAAGTTGCAGGATGGACAGGCTCGCCTGGGGACAGCAGAACTTCTGGCTTAGGGGGTGGAACTGGAGGCTCTGAATTCAAAGGTTCATGCTGCCCTGGTTTATAGCCACGGTTTGGAGGCCCTGGATTATATGAGGATCTCATTGAAGCATCACCATAATACTGCTTTGGAGGATCGGGGGAGCGGGGTGCATTGATGGGGAAAGTGTGGGGCTCTGGTTCATAAGGAGAACGGGCATCATATGTGACTGGAGGAGGAGGAGGAGGCGGCTCATCGTAGCGAACAGGTCCTGGTTTGCCATGCCGTGGCTGGTTGTCGTAACCCATAGGAGCATCGTCATAGCGGGGCTGAGGGGGACTATAGTCCCGTGTGGGGCCGTCCTCATAGGGAGAGCGAGGATCATAGCTCAGAGGAGGTGGTGGAGGAGGAGGCTGGTGGCCCTGAGGGTAGACAGGCCCAGAGGGCGGGGGCTGGGACGAGGTCTGCTGGTCATAGTGGGGCCACTGCTCGTCATAGTGAGGCACACGGTTGTTGTAGTGCAGGTGCGGGTCGTAGTTGTGAGGCTTTGGTTGAGCGTAGCCGCCACCGTCATAGCCGTAAGGAGGGTGGTCGTACTCGCGGTATGGCTGTTTGTCCTGGTAGACAGGCTGGTGGCTGTAGGCCAGAGAGGATGGGGGTGCTAAAGACTGCTGTTGCTGCTGCTGCTGCTGGGGCTTCATTCCATGGTTCACTCGCACAGGCTCATCTACGCTATACAGATCCTTCTTAAACATCTGTTAGGAAGACAGTATAAAACAGTGTGAGAACCTGAAATACTAGGAACTGATTGCAGAATCATATTTGCACCAACACACCAAAGAAATCAGTGCAACTCCAATATACATGATAAATACATGTAAATTTAAAATATACACTACTTGCAAAACAAAAAGTATAAATATTAAAGTATAAGTATTAAAACAATCAAAGTTTTAATAAGTCACAATCACATACATCTTTACTGAAATCACTTTTTAAATCGGTCATTGTCGATATGCAATTAACAAGCAAATTATCTTATCACATATCCAGTTTTATGCATCTGTAATTTGATAAGAAGCCCTTCACTAATGACATGAACACAAAAATCCAGGTGCATATCCACTTTACAGGCTCTTTGATTTCACCATCTAGTGGGGCATATCCCCACAAGCTTGTTGAGTAATTTTAGTGTACTATAATTTTAACTTGTCCAAATCATGTCCAAAAGGCTCCTTTTCAAACTTTCTACATGTAGCCTGAAGACAGTAAAATTGCAAAAAGGCCAGCATCTCTTATAATTGATGCAATTACAGTTAAAGTAACAGCAGTTAGTACATAAAGTCTTCATTATACATTTCAAAGTGTAACTGAAGAGAATAGATCACATAAATGCATTTTATATTACTACAAATACTGTCTGCAGGTTAGATTGACATGCATCTACGGAGGTCCATTCTTGCAAATCAGGTAAAGTTTAATTTGCAATTTCTCATTCTACTGCTACTACCACTACAATACCTACCAGTGCAACTACTCGGTTGGCAAAATGAAAGCTACTACAGTTATAACTAAGTACTACTTCTAAAGACAGGACAAGCTGAAAACAATTTCAACCACCAGGAGCCATGCAAGAAGAGGTAGTATAGGCGAGAGTGAAGAGATCGATTGCGAAAGACCTCTTTTCTGGGATCATTTAGACACAGATGCACCAAGCCCTCTTCCTTTTACCTCAAACAGGCCCACTGTGGTGCATGTGTACCAGGTCACCCACACTTTCTAGGTTTTAGAGGCACACACAGCAACACGTGTGGGTGGGCACAGCACTCATGCAGACAGCGAAGTGGGAAGAAAAAACAAAAGAAAAGCATGTGCGAGAGACAGGCAGGTTAAAGAGTGAGCGAGCAGGGCCGGACCAGGCCGAACCGGGTAGTGACCGAGTCCAGCTGCTGGCAGTGCCAGTTGTGGTGGTACCTTTGGATCTGGGCCAGGCGGAAGCGACTGTTGGGGGTCGTGTGGTGGGGGCTGAGCGAGCTGAGGGTCGGGCTGGGGGTCGGGTTCTGGGGCAGGGTTAATAATGGAGTCGGCCTGAGGGGTGCCAGGTGGCTCCTCGGGGGTCATACCCGCTAGTGGTGTGGCGGGCTCAACAGCAGGGGGTGCTGCTGCTGCTGACACTGAAGAGGGGAAGGAAGGCAGGGCCAAAGCAGCCTCAGCCTGCTGTGGAGTACGGGGCAGAGAGATTACAGACACACGCCACGAACAACACACACCTATAAGCACAGACACTGCCCTTCAGCCTTTACACTATTTCTTATATGAAGTACATGGCAGCTCCATGTTGCCAAATCACATACTCTGGATTGAAAAGGTTCATCATGTAGCCCAAAACATTCATTTCAAACAACAGAATTACAAAGAAATTACAAAGGAAAGTTTACAAAAGATAACAGACCAGACATAATTTATGTTAAAGCAAGTAAGAATGTCTAGAACAAAAACAAACAAACAAACAAACAAACAAAAAAACATACCTACACCACAAACACACTCACCCCCACACCCCATGCAATATAACGTACCTGCTGTGGTGCGGGCATCTTAAACCCAGCGGGGTCAATGCGGTTCATAGGCTCAGGCTGGGGCACAGCGTGCTGGTAGTTAGGGTACCCTGGAGCATCCTGGATGACCGACGGATCCTCTCGTACAGGCTCTGAAGAGCGGGTGATTGCAGGCTCACTGGGTAAGCCCACCTCATCATTCAAAGTCTCATCCAGTTCCTGGTCTGTGTAAGCGCCTCCCTCCGTGTCTGTATCCTCGTAGTCAGATGTATGACGGCTGTCCGTGCTATACATGCTGTACTCACTGCCTGGTGCTGAGAGGTAGGAAAGACGATCGTCGTGGATATCCAGGTCATCCTCTGGAGCTCCGTCGGCCTATAGATGGTGACCAGCAAATTGTAAAGTAAATGGTGATGTAAATAGGATATTGATGAACAAAATCAGTTATCTGCAGAGAATACATTCTCTTCAATAATGAATTTTTTAAGTCAGTTCAAGATAAGTCGGTTATTCAAAAGATATAATCATCAGAATGTCCTTAATCCGAATGCTGTTTAACGACATTTTATTTATTCACTAACTTAACATTGTTGAACTTTGTAGCGTTTTTAAAGAAGTAACAATGTTACTTGTTTAAAGCAGACAATAAATCTTGTAAGAGGATTGTGTTCCTAGAATGTGTTAACACATTTCAATGGTAAAATGCATGTTTCCTTAGATTCAATGATGAAAAACGACTAGGCCTGCGAAAAACAGCAACCCAATTGTGAAATCACCCATCTAATGCCATGGCTTGTTAGGATGACATACCAATGGCGTGAGAGTTACTTTATGCAGTCAGTACTACAAGAGTCTGTGTATATGTCCAAAATAATTAAACCAAGTGTTTCAAAATCATTCCTGCACTATGGCTTTAATCAAGTAATAACAGTTAAGTTTATTTGAAGGGATGCACTACAGGGAAAAAAGACGGTTCAGCTCTAATGTTTAGCACTGATTGCAGCTCTGCATTTAGATGTGCTTACCTTGCCCTCAGAAACCCAAACCAGCTGGTTCTGTTGTTGTTGGATGGTCTCTTTCAGAGCACCATACCACCCATCATTCATGTTGTTCAAGTTTATGGTGGCTAATTGAAGAAAGAAAAGAATGATTGATCATGCTAGCTCATAAACCACTTCAACAATGCCCAAGTAAAGCTTATATTGCTTGTCTCTTGCTGAAGTCTTATTTTAGAATGTAGAGCGTTCATAAAGTGATCCCTCAGTTTAAAAACACCACGGTTGCTCTCCTACTATACACTTACTGGTGAACAGGTGATGGTTGTTCTTCCGCAGTTTCAGAGCACGCTCATACAGTTTCCTGGCACTCTTTCTGGACTCAGGACAGAGACGAGTTCTCATGTTCTTGACACCCTGTTTGCTATCTGGGTTCAGGAATACCACAATGGGGTACCACTGGGCATAGTTCAGACGGTCCACAGCATTGGGAGTGATGTCCAACACAGCATGCTTATCCTAACGGAAGAAAAGAGCACAAGTGAAAGGTTTGGTAGAAGGATGTTTAAGTGTTCAGCTGCACTATGATCATGCAAATGTTAATACTCACTCGATCAATGATCTGCTTAATGGTATGAAGGCGGATAATTCCAGAACTGCGCTGGTCTGTGCCAGCATCTCTAGGTTCACTCTCTGAACAGTAAAAAAAAGGACAGTATAGACCACAGTCAAAGATAGTTAATGTGATGTTCTGTTCAACAAGGCTTCAATGATTAATGGAAATATATAATACATACTGCAGCCAGAACCAGGTATTTCTGGTGTAAACAAAAATATTGCAGAAACATTTTATATGCAGGTGTTATAATCTGATAAACTGCATAAGTCTTACTTACTTGCAAGCTCAAAGAGGTCTGTCTCCTCCCTTGACAGTTTTTCTCGTGCAACATCAGCAATTGGACCGAATATTACCACAGGTCTTAGGAAACCAGCTAAACATGAAGGGACAAAAGGCTTATTAAATCTGCTTAAGACAATGTGCAGGCATGCCTTCAGCTCAAGACAAATAGACAAATCAGCAGAAATCAACTAAAGCTGAAAGAAATGGCAGGCAAAGGATGATTGCGCTTCAGAGAACTGTCAAACTAAATGAATAATGTATAGAAATAAATAAGACAGAAAAGACAGACACTTTGCAAACCTTCTCTAAGTACTACTCTCTCATAGGCAGGGAATTTGGTCTGGACAGGCTGGGCAGAAAGGTCCTCTCTGCTTTTCCTTAGGTTCCTTTTAGAGCTTCGCAGACCACGAAACCTCCAGAAGTCTGCCCTGTCCCCTCCTGCTGTCTTAGGAAGTGTGTACTGCACACTGGATAACTGCTCTGCCCTGGATGAGAGAGAGAACAGCATCAGGAGTCATATCTGAAGAAATTCTCAAGACTCAACTTTTGAGATAAATTTAGTCGCAAACATTTTTAATTAACAGGACACAAGTATATAAAAACTCAAAGATGCACCTGTTCTTGTTTGGGATGATGCCCCTTTCCACCTCCTGGTGATTCTTGCCAATGCGTATTGCAAGCCAAGAGCCCAGCTTGCCATTGTACAGTGTATCTACTACTCTGAACACCTCACCCTTATTAAAGCTCAGACCATATGGAGACTCCTTCTCATATTCAAAATGAGTCCTGATGTAAAATGAGTCACCCACATCTGACTCCACAATCCGACGATACACTACAGAGGAAAAAAAATATTTAAAAGTTTTGCCTGCTTTCAATCCTTTGATTCAAAAATCTAAATTATATATCAACGCTGCTAAAAGTATTTAAGTATCCAGATAAAACATACATTTAGAATGGATTTTACAGAGCAACACCTTTTAATTAGTTCTAACTATCCAAGCTCAGGTGGTGTGTTAGAGGTGGACCATAAAACTATGATGCGCTCCGAACTGCTCTTATACGCAACTCAGTAGAAAGCATCAAGTCTGTTATCTCACCATCCTTCTTTTTCTGGGCCAGAATGGTGACCTCCTCGCCTTTGGGCAGATCCAGAAGAAAGAGCACTGCTTCCTCTCTGATGATATTTGCAAAGTCAACATTATTTACCTAAGGAAAAAACATAAAACATGGTCTTTCAATCACAAATACAGCTCTAAAAACAAGTGATAGTTTTAAAAGACCTTAGTCAAAGACATTCAAACCCAACAAGAAAAGCACGTGTGTGTTCTAAATAAAAACTATGTCTGTAAGGAGGAAGACATTAGGGTGGCAAGCAGATGGGCAAGGGGGGGGGGAGGAGGAAATCACCTGGGGAAACCACCATGAAATTACACACATTCTGATACAGATTGGAGTTTAACAGCATTTATACAGCAGGGAAGGAAGAGTTTAAGAATCAGTCCCCCATAAAACAAGGCCCACTATTACAGAGACCATAAAATGGACATATAAAACTAGAATACCAAATCTCCCTCCTCCTGAGGCCTGTAAAAGTTCCACTCATATCATTCATCAGAGCTAAAAGACTCTACAGATGTAATATGATGGGGAAAGCACAGAGTGGACTACTTTCACACTAAAAGAGATAACATGAATTTTTACAGTGTTTTACATAACTAGATGTGAACACGAATTACATTTAGTAACAAGTTTGTGTCAGTTGTCCTCAGAAAACACAAACCTTATTTGTGTTAAAAAGATCTGAGAGTGCGGTAGTGAAAAAAAAGCCTCACCCTGAGTATCTGGTCTCCCTCCTCCAGGCCTTCTTTAGCAGCAGGACTGTCCTCTAGCACACCAGCCACAAAGATGCCCACATCATTTCCCCCCGCCAGTCGAAGGCCCACGCTCTCACCCTTTTTAAACTTCACCAGCTTCATACTGGGCCTAAAGAAATTCAGGATTCAAGTTTAAGGAATGGATACAGGCAGAATTTGAATTTGATGTGTGTACACAACCAATAAATGATATGGTGGAGCTGGACAAGCTGGCAATCGTTGTACATTATATTATAATGTCGCATTCGTCCCCATATTTCAGAGCATACCACAGATTTTCAGTACATTTATGGAACTGACTAACTGCCTGTTTCAGTACAAAAGTGCATTAGACTAAATGAATTGAATTTAGTGCTGTAGTGAGTGTGAAATAAACATAATTTAGGTAATTTTCCTCTATTCCAACTGAATTTCAAACATTTTGGATTGTATGTCTTTTATAGCCCAACTTTAAGCAATAAAAGAGCAATACAATATAGGTCATTAAAAATATTTTTGTGGCAGCACTTCTAATCTGAGTGAATGATAAGAAAAGGTGGAAAAGGGGTTACCGCAGAATACTGTCGTCATGTGCTACACTTGGTACAGGTGCATCAGCTGGACTGACGGGTAAGTCCACATCAGGCTGACCTGGCTGGGCATACACAGGCTTTGGCTCTGTGGGGACCAGCATGCAGTAAATGGTGTAAAAATCACAATATACAAGGGCTCACATTAACAAATACTGGCAGGCACACAGACACAGCGAGACACTCCTATACAGAAGTGTGTTCCCTGCTAAGGGAGGTCAGACAGACACACAGTAGGATGCTGCAGGCAGAAAGATAGTGTCAAAACTGATCAACTCATACTGCTTATTGCCACTACCACACACACACAAACATTCCTCAGTCTCATCTCCACATAACAAAACAGCAAAAATTCATTGCAATTCTACAGAAGGGGAAAAAACTCAGCATGTGATAGTTAAGTTCATACTGACATTAAATACATTAACTTCAGTCAGTATACTAATGACTATGGGTGATGACACAGTGTGAGTTTATTTGCAAGGAGACACGGTTCTCTTTCCGCTCCACTTCAGCTCAGATGGGGCCTCAGTTCTTTTTCTGTTCACACTTTAGTTCCTCATCCAGCTTGCTGCCACGGTCTCTTCACGTTCCCCATTCTTGGGAATTTTTTCCCCCATAAGAGAGTAGATGGTTAAAAGCTCTAGCCAAATTTCTAAATTTTCCACAAAGATCTATTTTTACTATTATTCTTCAAATGATAGAGCAAAAATGGTAAGGAAAAAGGGCTGAGTAACTTGGTGGAGAAACAAGAATCTCTAGGTCCCTTTTATTTATATATGCATTTATTTACTGGGTTTTATTTTTTATCAGTAGTACGTATTAGTTTGTATTTATTCGTTTTGTCTGTTGTCTTTTCCCATGACTGTACCACGCGATCTACCTACAGCAAGCCTAGAGGCTGTCAAAGCGAACCCGGAGCGCTTTGAGTTCATAACGCGAGTTTACCGGACCATACCGCAGATGTAAGGCAATCAGTTCGTTTCAGAGGGTCAGAGTTCATTTGGCGTGTTCTCATATACAGAAAAACTGGTGACAAATAGGGCGTTTTCACACTTGGTCTGTTTCAGCCCAAGTCTACACAGGTGCATCAGGGTGTTCTCCTGAACTCTGACCTGGCAGAGGGGGGAGCTGTTTCTCCTCTCTGGTTCCAGCCTGCTCCAGTGCTTTAGGCGTTTCCTCCACCATCTTAGCAGGCACGGGGAGTGGCTTTGAGATGCGCTCCTCATCTCGACTCCTGTGGCTGCAAGCACAAGGACAAGCTTCATAGTTAGAAAATGATACTGGGAAACATGTGGAGCGAGCGGTAATCTCATTAGATCAAGGTCATTCTCTGTAAGTAGCATCTATCGTTTCAAGCTTAGAACACATGCAGATACCTTAAGATCTAAATAATATGTATATCCAACATATACCTCTGCCCATAAACCAGGGGGTGGTTTAAAAATCACTGAGCTACCAGCTAATATACTTCATGATTAATGTAGGCCTTCTGGCTTGCAAGGCAGATAACATAAAAACACATTCCTTGCTATGAAGCCCAAGCACACAACCAATAAAGCAATGTTTACAGAAAAAGATAAATTGCTGTGAGTGGAGAGAGCGAGAGAAGGACAACGCATGGCTAGGGCAGTTCGGTAGTCTTGAAGGTCACAGCTGTGTTTTGCTGCTCCTTTGTTGCGTTATATTTAGACCAGTCCTTCTGATCTGGAGTGATGGAAAGAGAGAGGCAGAGAGAGAGAGAGAGAGAGAGAGAGAGAGGGCAAGAGAGAAAGAGGCAGAGGAAAAGAAGCAGAGAGAGAGAGAGAGAGAGAGAAAGGTAGAGAGAGAGCGCAAGAGAGAGAGAGAGTGCTCTGCACCTGATTGCTAAATAAAAATTGGCATTGGGGGAAAAAAATATTCATCACATGGCCAGAGTTTCAGTCTCCATCCAGTGACCTTTAATGTCAGAGTGACCAGAATTGGGGTGGTGGGGGTGGGGGTGGAGGGAGTGCTGCAGAAACATGTCCCTTTGCTCCCTTCTTATTTTTTTCCAGCGCAGGTAGACGCCACATGTGGTCCTGTTTTATTCATGACACTGATGAATATTCTATACAGCAATTATAGTGGGACTCAATAAAAAAGGGCTATGCGCTGACATTGAGAGTAAGTGTGTATTAAAATACACCATTATAATTCATAGCAATAAAATCTATGATGGTCACTTTTATAACTTTTATAATTTATAAATTATAATTTTTTACACAAAATGAAAAATGCAAAGGAGAGGCTGTCAATTACGTTAAAGCAGTTATAAAGTGGTGTAGTTTTTGAGAACAATTATATGTATTGCGCTTCTCTTGCAGTGGTTAAGAACATAATTTGACTCATATGTGTAAATTATGAATCCAGCTAAGAGGAGAGTGTAGTACCCGTAAGTGAAAATCTCAGGCAAAACATGCATAGAGGATGAAAGAAAGTGGGAGAGAGATAGGTAATGAATAAGGGAAGAGACTGCCAAAGCACTTTAAACAAACACTTCTCTCCCTTTGTTAACAGGCTGACAGGATGGAACCAGCCTGTAATAGCAACCACGAACGAGACCGGGGAGAGACTTTTAGCTTTGTTTACCACTGACTGTGAAAAAGACACTGATTTACTTCTCAATATATTAAAATAATGTATCAAACAGCAGAACTGATCTGTGTAGTGATCTGTGTAGTCTATTTTACAGTTAGAGATAGGGCTGGCAAACAAAGTGCCTAACTGCCTAAAGTTAGGTTAGCAGGGTTAAGTGTACATTACCATGAAATAAATTTTAAGGGCATTTATTCCTCCACACAATGCTTACACAGTTGTTAGTTGCGTTAGTTTTTCATATCTGAGTCAAATTGTAATCTGTTCATCAGGGTGCTCCAAAATTTCAAACCATTTGACACTCACACTTGTAGAATTCTGTGCCTCAAAGACCTTGTTATTCTGTTACAAGATAAGCAACATAAATATATGTATTCACTGAACTAAAGGAATTGTATATTTAAACAAAAAGCTTAAGCGGAAGATTCCTTGCAGTATGAAACATGGTAAGAAAGACAGGAGAGAGAGAAACAGAAAAAGAAACAAAGTTTGTTTGTACAGACCTGCCATTACTGATTTGTGGGGGGGAATGTCTGGAATGATCTGAGGGTTCTGAGCGTCTGTCTGGGGAGCGAGAACGACTGCTCCTCTTCCTGTCATGGGACCGGTTTGAGTGATCAGATGCTACGGAGTGTATATCGGAAATATCTGTAACCAAAGACATTAATAGAATTTAGTTTCCTCAGACAAACTGCTCCGACATTATATAATCTACATTCTCCAAATAAGCCACTCACATTTCATGAGCTCAGAAACAGCTGTTGTCATGAACAAAACAAGGAAACCAATTTCAGCTTTGGAAAATCAGTTTATGAAAGCAATCTATAGTCAAATGATCACAGTATTGTGTCCATCAAGCAAACATTTCAACAAGGCCAAAGAGCACAAACACTAACCATCTCTGTCGGACGCATTGGCTGAGGGGATACTGTCATCTAGATCAGGGATGTTCAGCAAGGTGGCTCTCTCGTCCCTCTGCACCACCATCTTCAGTTTGCCCTTTGATCTTTCAATCAACTTCTTAGCATCTATCAGGGACAAGTTCTCTGTCACGGTACCATTTATCTAAAAGGAGGAGTTATGAGGTAGTTAGGGTACGCACAAAAAGCTTTATATTTAAAGCTTCACTCATGTTTTAAATTAATCTTCAACAAAAAAATATTTCTTTGCTTGCATTACTCTCAGCAAACCTATTCCACGTTCTCCTTACTGGCCCAGTTCTATTCTAATCTAATGCTCTCTCAACTTCATTCTTTCTTGGGACTCTTCAGGTCATTATTCTTTCTTTGTGTGAGCTATTCATTCCTGGTGCCCTGACTCGCTCACCTTCAGTACAACATCTCCTTCCTGGATGTTGCCATCCCTGGCGGCCAGGCTCTCGGGGGAGATATCCTTCACAAAGATGTGGCTGGCCAGGCGAAGGCCATATTCTGCTTGTAAAAGTGAAGAGCAGTAACACCATGTTAGTATGTTAGCTTTCCAATATTTACATACAACAATACCGGACAATCCTCCTTTGCTCCTCTCTAGGTAACTAATTGCCACAACTTAAACAACTTAAAAAAAAACTGTGTAAGATTCCCAATGATTCTGACAGACTGCAGCACAAAGCAGAAAACACTAAAAGCAAAAGGAGTTCTATTGTTTTGTTGCAACATTAATAGAAGAACTCGATGGTTGCACAGATCTCTGAATGACGGCAGAGGGAGAGAAACAGATGGCGGAATAATATTAGTTCATTAACTGATTATTAGTCGAGGTTACCTGATTTTAGAAACAGTCATCAGTTGTAGCCTGTAAAAGAAGCATTTTGGAAGTTGATCGTTTTAAGCTAACCTTCATTCTTGCGGGACTTGACAAGTGTGACCTTGGCTGGGCGTGGAGGCTGGTTGGAGGACACAGAGTGGCGGTCCGAGCGTGGAGACAAACTCCTCTCTCTAGAGCCACTGCGCTCTCTGTCCCGCTCCCTCCTCCCGCCCAGCCGCTCGCCTCTGCCACTCCGTCGGCCTGTGGCCCCACCACCACTGTACGCACTGGGCCCGCTCCTACCACTTCGCACTTCATAGATCTCATCTTCATAGCTGTCATCATCTTCATCGTGTTCAGACATTGTTTCTCTCTCTCCATGACGCCCCATGGGGATCTGGACCTTCCTCTTCCTTCTGATCGTCTAAGAGTAAGAGAGAGGGAGGGAGAGAGAGAGAGAGAGAAAGTAAAATCAAACTCAAACCTCATCTCACAATGGTCAGGTTAATTACACCATTTGGTGTCAGTAACATTTTTTCCACTCCTAACTCCTAAACAATTGTCTTAAATCCTTGAAGCTCTCCAAATGTTTATGTTCAGGAATGCGTTCCTGAAACATAGCACATGAATATCTCTGCTTGAAAGTCATGGAGAAAGGTCAGCTTACGAGCACTGTACAGTCTAGAAATCCAACTTACAATTTTTGCATTCTTTCCACTTTTCCGAAGCTGCTGCACTGCATATGCATGCTCCACATTATCCATAGAGACTGCGTTGACCATCACAACTCTGTCGTTCTCCCTGTGAGGGCATGGCAGAGCATCAGCAAAAGTGTCAGTCACAATTCAATGATGGGCAGCACAGACTACAGCCTAAATCAGCAATCCTTCCATGTATGTTCACAAATGAACAGAGTGCATGCCAGAAAACAGTAAGTGGAGAAGGAGGTTGTCTTACTGCAGCAGGCCCTCCGCTGGTCCTCCCTTCAGCACATCAGAGATGACAATGGACGTCTCTCCACTCTGAAAGTGTGGGTTATCCCTCCCGCCTGAGATGGCGATTCCAAATCCAAATCCTGGCGCCTGGAGGAGAGGAGCTAAATAATTACTATTAGGCACAGAGACAAATAAAAATACATTCTAAATGATATTCTCTAATGCTACAAAACATGATTTCTCTCTTCACAAATGAAAAACAGGGCACACAAAGAGAGTAAGGATGGTGCAGAGAATGTAAAAAATAACTACCGTACTTTTCGGACTATAAGCCGCTACTTTTTTCTAAAATTCTGAACCCTGCGGCTTATAGTCCGGTGCGGCT
>JBBPCW010000127.1:8955985-8971801 GCA_037974425.1 Phenacogrammus interruptus
GAGAGAGAGAGAGAGAGAGAGAGAGAGAGAGAGAGAGAGAGAGAGAGAGAGAGAGAGAGAGAGAGAGAGAGAGGAATAAAGTAAGGAGCAGAGAGTAAATGGAGGAAGAAAGAGAATGACAGAGGGGGACAGAGATGGATAAAAAGATAGAAAGGATCAGAGAAAAAATGAGTGTGAGAAAGAGGGAATACGAGAGAGAGAGAGAGAGAGAGAGAGAGAGAGAGAGAGAGAGAGAGAGTTTGATGGACTGCAGGTTCCTGTGATGTATCTGACGGTGCTGCAGTTTCTCCCGCCCCCACCCTTCTGATGAAGCGTGCAGCTTTCTGCAGCCTTTGCACTACCAACTGATTCACCCTGTTCATGAGCCAGAGTGCTGCTTGCCAAACCAAATGACAGTAGGTGTGGGCAAGCTGCCAAAAACCTGATGTGACTCCAAACACAGAGACTTTTATATTCAAAACTACAACAAGGACCAATAAAATAAATGCCTAAATAAAGACTGCAATCATTGTCCAAAAGCAACAAGCATCAAACTCTTTCACTGCTGCTCCACAAAGTGTGATGAACAATCAGGCACATCAGTGGTTCTTGACCCTGGTCCTGGAGTAGCCATGCTCTGCAAGTGTTTTTCTGCTCTAACACAGCAATTCAACTCAGGAAGAGCTCGTTAATTAGCTGATTATTTGAATCAGGTGTGTCAGGGCAGGAAATCATATGAATGAGAGTGCAGCACAGGAAAGGAAGGCTAAGGAAAAAATGCCCTGAGCTGTGATAAAAAATGCAAAAAGAAGGTGAATCATAACAATGAGTCTCATTTGATACCTAAGTTTGTTTTAGACATTTACTTACCTTCAGTTTCTTTCAAAATAAAAGGTTTCCATGAGGAATTTGTTTCCCCCCTACAGCAGAAAGAGCCTCAGCTGCATGGGAATAGGGATAGCAGTAATACCACAGATAATTCTGCAATAATCCTTGGTTATCTGGACAATTTTTTTTAATATTACTGCAGTTACAGTGGGAATAGGGATAAGATTTACTGTAGGAACAGTAATAAAGTGTATACTGAACAGTAGAAAAGGCAAAAAATGGAAATTAAATGATTCAAAGTCATTTTATAACCAGTGCATTTGACAGGAATATGGTTCATTTTTACCATCATCAGTTTGTCGAAATGTATGTGACCAAAGGCAAACAGAAGTCCTTATTGTCAATTTTTTCCCAAAACTCGACTAACCTGTGTTCATTGCCTTGTTTAAGTACATTTAGCTGCTATGGGGATAATGAAGATTAACTCAGTATTATACACTGTTCTAGTGAAAACAATTCCATTATGACCATTATGAATATTGCAAGATTAATTGATACGACCCATGCCTTTATAATCATGCAATATGGTGCTTTTATACTACGATTCCTTGTAATGCTCTTCTGGAAGATCAGCTGGATAGAATTACATCCCTCTGCAGTTCAGTTCAGCCACAAGAGCATTACTAAAGTCAGGTACTGAGGCTGGGTTATTAGTTCTGGATCACAAACCTCCAGTGGAAATCCTTGACTATAAGAGCTAGGACTTCAGTCTGTGCCATAAATGTCAAAACACGCTTAAAAGGAGGGAAAAGAACACCTCTGTGATAAGGCTTATTTCTTCTAGGACCCGTATGGGATTCTAGTAGTATGATACCACTAAGCTAACATCATTGCACATTAACATTTTTGGCCATTCACATGTGAAGCCTGTAAAGACGTTTTTTGTTTTATCACAAATAACGGGTCCTATCTACTGGAACTCATAACGTGACTGGCTGATTTCACTAACTATGTTGGTGGTTGAAGCTTCTGAAGGCCTAAAAAAAAAAAAAACTGTGGATGTTACCCGTGTTATGTTGTTGTCGGCTCGTTGTTATGAAAATGCTGTTAATAAAGCTGCGAGTGCACATTGGATTTACGTTTATTATTGTATTTTAAAGATACCCCATTATTATATTTTTAAAATATCCCCATTTTTATGCGTATCATTTATTTTCATAAATACATATAGTTATCTGCCACTCCTTAAAGGCCAGGCCGTGAAAATATTAAACCGGTCCGTGATGAAATAAAGGTTGGGGACCACTGGTCTATACGGCACAAAGGTTCTTCTCTGAAACTCCAACTCATTGCAAAGGTAAAGGTTGGTACTACACCAGTCCAGAGAACATGGTCCCATTGATCCACAGCCCAGTACTGAACACCTTTACACACCTGTGTTTGACCACGTTTGACATTGGGCATAGTGACCTTAGGCTCGTCTGCGGAAGCTCTAGTGTGTTTCATGCTTTTTGCAGTGCTATTCTATAAAGATCTGACAAAAAGTGGGTTCACCTTAAAGCAGCTGAATTCACTAATTAGAATGTGTGCCTGTATTCATATACATTATATGCTGTGTGTGAAAAAAAATCTAGTGAAAATCTAATCAAAATGGCCCTTGATTTAAAAAAGCTCTGAGCAAGGTTAGGAACGACTGTGTTGTGTAATCCTGACCGTGGCGACACTACGGCACTTCAAATACTGGCTAACTACGCAATAAAATTTTGTGATACGCGGTTTATGTTTACGCTCAGTGCTGGTTGTAAACTGGCCAGGCCTTACTGCAGTGGGTGGTTTGTAATCCCTCTTTCTCTGTCTCTCTCTCTCTGGAACGGCTCAGCAGAGCGAGTGGCAGTAGCACACACTCTTCACTCGAGCGCTGCTGCGGCCTCATCACTCACTGTACGCTGGCCCGTTACTCTCATCAGCTGTGTTTGCAATTCGGCACTGTCAGCAAGTTTTCGTGTGTGCGTGTGTGTGTGTGCGTGTCAGATTGGATGTAGAAGTCACACAGATATATGTACATTTTAAAAGCACAGGACCAGAGGCTTATTTCACAGAGATGCTCAGAGTCTGTAAGTGCTTTTTAAACCCAGGTCGAGCGGCGATTTTTAAAGGCCACTTACAAGGAGGTACTCACTCACTTCTCTGGGGCAGACGGACATTGTCGGGAGAGCATCGTTCAGGTTAGCCCTGAATCGTGGCAGCAACCCAAGCCTGACATTCGACTGACAATTATACAGGAGAGACCTGTGTGCCTCCCTGATATCAATAATAGATTTCCCGAATGGGCACCCAGAAGACAAAGTCTTTTAATTAGTTAGCAGATCTGTGCCAAATTTCAGTTGGTGGTAGAAATGAGAGAGCTGCATATTTATATTAAGAACAATGGTGATTATTGTAAAGTATTGTAAGAAGGTGAGAAACAGCATAGTATATTAATATATTAACACTATTATATTAACATTAAGGATACACCTGTCAGGAACTGTTGGGCCTAACTGTGACTCTTTAAAGTCAAACTGTTCAGTGGCTGATTTTTATTCGCCTTTTCTAACTTGCCTTTTTAACTAACATCCTGTATAGTGAAGTTAGTTAGTACAGTAAGAGGCTTTTTAGCACAATGCACAATTTCAAACTATATTCCAGGACATTTCTGATTATGCATCCTTAAATCTTAAATCTATTCATTACATTTGAAATGTTTCCTTATTTAATGAATTTGATCATTTTACCTGAGATTATGTCATTATGTTGGTAGATACTGCAACAAACCTCCTGAATACTAAATAAAAATTGTCACTTGCTAAAAAAAAACCAAACAAATCTGAGGCTGGGGGCTCTAGATGTGACCCTTAGCATTTTTGACCATGACTACAGTGCAAGCACTTAAAACACTGCCAAACTGCGCAGTAAAATTTTGTGATACGTGGTTATTTTTACGCTCAGTTCTGGTTGTGAAGTGGCCAGGCCTTACAGCAGTGGGTGGTTCATAATCCCTCTCTCTTATTTCTTGAAACAAACAAAATCATCTGTCAACTGCACGGATAATCTAACAAGATAAAACGACTTCAAACACTAAATGGTATCTACAATTCTCATAATATCTGTAAAAAATATAGGTTGAAATGATTTCTTGAAAAGTGCACATCGCCCTCCTTTTTGTGCATAATCATATAAACACGGCCCTGTTTTAAATACACAAAGGATAGCAGCAGGACACAAGAAATGTTAAAAGGTCTGCAAAAAAAGCTCTGTGCATACAAGATGTGTGAGTGTGACGTAGCAGACAGACATAAGAAACACTCTATTTTGCAGTTATTTGCATGGTGCTCGGCTAAATTAATGTGGTTTGAAGACTAGCAAACTTTTGCCTCTTCTGAACAAAAGGTGATACCAAAAGCCACAGCAGGCTGTCTCAGCATGTTATTATGTAAGCTTGAAAATAAGAGGCTATAACAGAGCCTGCCATGGGTACAGCCAGACACTGCTATAAAAACACAGCGTAACCTCCAGAGGAATCAAATAAATTTAAGCAGAATTACAGATGTACTTGTAGTTTGTTGTACTGTGTGCTGCATTCTAATTCCACTCAGATCAACCGACGTGAGTGCAGTGAGGTCATCTGTACAGAATCTCCAGAGTGTGCAACAGGGAAACATTTTAAAGTCCGAACAAGTGACAGCTGACTCGTGGTTGTTTAATAATGGCCTGAGCTCATTATAATAATAATGTTGCCACAGTGTTTTCAGAAGAAGACCACTGAGATAATGAGAGCATCGCAATTTGTGTGGCATCACCACACACCTCAATGGAGCAGAATCCAAAGCGCCCCAAAGGATGATCATAGCTAGTTAGGCTTAGCATTAGCACGGTTGCATAAACAATCCATCAGGCATTCCGAATGTCTACACGGAGAGCACATGACCGCTGCATGAAGCTTTTATAGCGCATAATTGATGAGGCCAGGGAGCCTGCAACATTGTTTTAAAAGTAATAGGGGGCATTGTTATTGTCTGGCATGAAATATGCATAACATGCTCTATTAATATGTATATTGACTCTGCTTCTTCATGCGCCAACATGAACATATTCTGTACGTTCTGTGGGGCTTCTGTGTATATTCAAAAGACAAACACCCACTACACACTATTACACACATGCTCACCGAACATATATACACATACATATACACAAACACACACACATACACTCTCACACAAATTATTGCACTGTGTGCAGTCTTTAACTCACATTAGAGTCCAGCAGGTCGATGCTGTCCAGGCTCTTGCTGCGGTGGATTCGGCCCTTGATTCTACGCAGAGATGGCTTGCCTTGCACCGAACTCTCTGACTCTGCCACCAGAGAGAGTGTATCAGGATTGGGGATGAAGCCGTGGATTTTAGGATAGTACCTAAGAAACAAGAGCATCACACAACATGTTATGAACGTAAAGGTGCACAGTTAAAAAAGGACAAACAGGATTCAGGGTTATTTGAACTGATCGAGTGAAGAAAGACAAAGCCACTTACACAGCTGGCCCGTATTTATCTTTTTCGTGTTTGGGGAAAATCCTGAAAGAGGCAAAAAAAGAGAGAGAGAGAGATTTTAGCACATATGCACAACACACTTCATTCCTACACATAATTATGACATACTGGAGTGGCCTTTACATATAGTACATATAGATACAATTTTATATGTGTATTTTCTCTAATATTTCAAAAATACATATGCATCAACAAGTCACTTTATTAGGGACACATGCATCATATTCACTCACTGATTTATTCGTTCAACTTTGTAGTTTACAATTATAGACTGTAGTACATCTGTTCTACTTCATTCGGGAATCCCATTTGACCCATTTATTAATGCTCAGAACAGACAATTCTCAGCACAGCAGTAATACCAAGAAGGATCCACCACCCGTAACTGCTTACTGGTGGTCCTGTGGGGGTCCTGACCATTGATGAACTGAGTGAATGCGGCTGAATGATGCAGAGAAACAGATGGACAAAAGTCTGTAACTGCAAATTACACCTATAAGGTGAATCGAGCTGATAAAATGGACAATGAGTGGTAGATACAAGACAGGTGTTCCTATTTAAGTGACTTCTTGTTGCATATGTATTGGTGGAAATTTTGGGTAAATATACGTATAATATTGCTAATATTCATCCTCTAATGAAAAATAGCAAAAGCATTTTAAAAGTAGCTCCAAATATGGTATATATTTTGTGGTAGTCCTTCATTCAGTTAGATTGTACTTCAAGCAAAATATTTAGCAAAAACGCCACATACAGCACACAGCAGTCCTCATCTGTCCAAACCGTACACTTGTATAGTAAGACTGCTCAGAACGTTATATAGTGCCTGGCTAAGACACAGAAACATCTATTACTGTAGACATGAACGAATGGCAAGCTAGAAGAAGAAGCAAAAGATTACAGATATATTGAAAGAAGAATACAAAGAAGAAAGGTTTCAGTGAATTGAATGGTTTTAAAGTCACTATAGCCCATTGGGCGTTGTGGTATTTAGACCAACTGTGCATAATTGCTTTTAAAGGGGAAAAATCCCCATAGGACACAAAGTTATAAAACTCCCGTCTTGATGCCGTTGACTTGTCAGCTTGAACAACGGAAACACTTCTTGAAGTGCCCTGAGGCCCCCGAATTTACAGCCATCTCTGACTGCTATATGGACAAGATTCTGCGTTCTACAGTCGCCTTTTTTTAATACTGGGTATATTCACCACAACTCATTTTTACAGAGCAAATGAAGTTACAATTAATGCCATGAAATAAAGAAAAAACCTAGATTTTCTGAGAAGACATTTTGTTGCGTTACCTGTACATTCCAGAAGATGCACACATAGACCTGCCATAGTATTAGCAAACACCATTATATCTGAAATACTTAACGTAAGCAAAACTGGCAGCATAATATTACATAACAAGCTCCCAGGGGTGTCGATTTACATACTGTACCTCAAATACCCTTAGAAAAAGCAAACAAACCTGCAATAACTGCTGTTTGAGCATGCACTGTTGAGGGTGTCATAATCAAATTATTCCTTACCAGTACCACACACGGTCATTTATAACTTGTTTATTAAATCCCGTTCATCAATAATTTATGTCACAGCTGCTCTATCTGGACTTCAAAGCATCTCACACACAAGACCATGCATGCAGTATTTATCGAGATTCCTGAAATCACATGGACTCATGCATATCACAATCTAAAAGATGCAGACATTGTGGAAAAGTATCCATTTGTGAAATATGTGATGCATTAGGAATCTGCAGGTTATAGTGACAGAGGGTGGCAATTTAATTTTTAGACACAGCAGTGTTACTGAGCAGGAGTCATATTGTCTTTGTGTTCAATCCTAATATAGAATATATACTCACATTGGCCATTAACTTTAAAAACACTGACTAGTGAAAAGACTAACATTAATGATCCTGTAACAGTGACACCTGTCAAGGTGTGGGATTTTTCATGCGGCAAGTAAACAGTCAGTTCTTGAAGTTGATGTGTTGGAAGCAGGAAAAATGGGCAGTTGCGAAAATCTAAGGTACTCTGACAAGGGGCAAGTTGTGATGGCTGTCACAGTTCCTACCAAAAGTGCTCCAAAGGAGGACAAGTGGTGAACCGGCACTTGGGTCACAAGCACCCAAGGCTCACTGATGCGTGTGTGGAACTAGCCCATCTGGTCTGATTCCACAGAACAAACTACTGTAGCACAAACTGCTGAAAAGGTTTACACTGGGTATGATTAAAAGGTATCAGAAAACACAGTGCATCACAGCTTGAAGTATATGTGGCTGAGCAGACGCAGACCAGTTAGAGGGCACACACTGACCCCTGTCCACCACTGACAGCACCTACAATGGACGTGTGAGCATCAGAACTGGACCTTTGAAACAATGGAAAAGGATGGCCTGGTCTGATGAGTCGGAGTTCAAGGTATTCATTTTGCCTCCAAACTTCCTGGGGCATCTGTGGGATGTGCAGGACATACTAGGTCCTTGGAAACCCCATCTCAGAATTTACAGGAATTTACAAATCTATTGCTTACATCTTGGTGCCAGATACTACAGCACACCTTCAGAGATGGAGGCCAGGCTTCAATGGGCTGTCACAGCAGTGCAGGAGACCTACACAATATTAAGGATGTGGCTTTAAGGTCATGGCTGATTGGTGGTGGTGTATTTCATATACGTAATAATGAATAATAAATCAGCATGTTACTTGACTTGAAAGATACTATAGCCTGCTAGAGTTACTAGCAAACTCTTTTTATATTGGCATAATACTGCTTACATTATCAGGGACTTTTGAACTACATTGCTAGGATTCAAACTCACAATATAGCAATACCAGGGTAAAAACTTGGACAGCTGCGCCACATATAGGCACAACTACAGTTCCAGTTTCACTGTATCACAACAAGACAGGCTAAACAGGATGAACACCAAACATGCATCCAAATCTTAGCATGTAGATAATATTCCAACATGAAAATCCTTTTACTATGCGAAGTAACAAAAAATATGAACTGTGAATTAACAAAAACCAAAGCCACAGAGCATTATGGGTGGCCGAATACGCAGTAACGCGGCTTACGAGTGAGGGAGTTAGTGTGATCTGACGATTGAGAACTGATCATTATATCTGCTACCAAACTGTTAATTTCATGTTCTAAATAATTAGCTCATTTAAATCCATCACAAAATTTCAGCAGGGCAAAAAAAACCCAGAAACTGCACAGAGTGAAGCAACATTATTCCATACTTCTTAAAACAGGGACAACTGTTCTGTATTCTTTGCTTGCACAGTCCATCAGTGTTTTTTGAGTGCCTTGTAGTGCTACTTTCCCCCTTGATATCAGGACACACCATGTTGTGAGAGGATTTGCTTTAAAGCCTCGGAAAGCGGAATTCAATAAAGCAAATCTTCTGTTTCAATGCACTGGCTGCACTTCCGATGAATCGGAGATCTATTTACATATTAAGTGGCAGATTAGGAGGCCCTCCTGGGTTGCTATGGCAGATTTCTAAGAACGTCAGAAAATGAAAAAAAAAGAAAAAAGAATTGAAGAAGCATCTTAATTGTCCCTGCTCTCCTGTAATTTAGTGAGGTAAACAGAAGCAAGGAGGACAGAAACTGGGACAACAAGGCAGGAAGGTTAATCAGAGAAGAAACAGAACAGCTTCACCTTCAGTTCACCTTTCCCAGTCAAACGTGTTAAAAGCACCAGAGGGATCGGCGACAGCATGGCATGTTATATTTGGAATATGGTGTGTGGGTGTGACATTAATGGCAGCATATATGAGGATGCCCTTGTAAAATTTCAGATATGTTTGACTAAATAGCCTTAAGGGAAGAGTGTGTTCTGCATGCTGAACAGTAATTGAGAAGATACTAATGTGTGTATTTCACTAAATCTTTTGGGCTCCAATGCAAATACAAAATTAAGACTCTTATATTAAAAATACAATTTATATAATAAAATCAATACAATGTTAATTGTATTAATGTTAATCGTAAATTGTCTTTCAATACCGAGAAGTATTTGCTGAGTGTTTCACTTGATGATAAGTCTGAGTCAGAAATAAAACATGACAGTTTCATCACTTCACAAATGAGAAAATTCGATATTTTCTTTTAAATGATGATAATCATGCTTAATGTAACCAGCAATGTTAACTAACAAGGTAAAAAGGTCATTTTAAACGATAGATATCTGGGGACCACGAAAGATGTTTGTAAAGACGCCTGATTGTCCTGTCAGTGTGTCCTGCAGTTATTTTATTGGTGAGATGCCTAATATAGTTGTTCAAAGAACAGCATAAGCAGATGCCTAATGTCATTACAGCACAAACAGAAGACAAAAGGCGGTCAATAATGAACTGTGGTCGTCCATGCAGTCCTTTGACCTCTTCTTATGTGCCTTGCGCAGCCGTCAGGAGCAATTAGCCTGAGCAATAAAAGATACTGCTCCCTCAGCAAGTCGATGTATAGCACTACGTTCCATACCACTGGTCTCGGTTCTGTTCAGAAGGCTGATCATTACTCTCCCATCCGTGCACCTCTATCAGCGCAATCTATACAGCTGTGATCACAAGCATTACCGTAACTCTATCCTTCGACAGAGCAGGGCAGCCCACTGGGTGGATCTGGCTGAGAGAAGGACACTGGGATCCTAGGTAGTCTTGTGCATTCAGCCCTTTACTGACAACAAGCTCTGCACAGGAGGGCCAGTCTATTAGCATTCTCCTCACCTCCAGGCGTTGACTTCAGGTTAATTGCTTAGACTTTAATGGAGTAAGCAGTAGTTTTGGGCGAAAAGACACAGGGGTCAGTGCAGAAGATGAAAATCATAGCTGCTGTTTTGAAGGATTACGCAGGAGTGTACGCTAGCAGGCTGAGGATCAGCACTTCATGCAACTTTACAATCACTGAGGGTTGCTAAGCGTGAAACATGATAAGCTGCTTTTGTGGGGAACACACACACACACACACACACACACACACGCACGCACACACACACACAGCCCCACATTGGTAAAAAGAGTGTGTAAATACTAAGACACATGCGTGAAGGCTTCAGGGCAGACAACTGGCGCTAAACTTCATTACGCCAGGTTAAAGCAAATCTGTGGGGCTAGTAGCTAGGACTGTAGGGAAGGAGAACATCTGCTGCATTATTATGACTCAGAGAACAGATTTCTGTCTTTTTTCTACGCTCCACAAGCGGTGCTGAGGCTTTCAAAAAAGCCATTTGCACTAAACGCACTCATCCAGAACAAACAGGACTGGCCAGAAATGGACAACATTGGAACGGCTCAGATTGAATTTCATTTAGAATTCGTGAGAAGCAATAACAGTAACTTCACATATGATAGTGGCAAGAGATATTGAAACTGGTGTTAGTATTAAAATATTCGTACATTATTCTTGCATTATCCAAGAAGACAAAGTGCACTCAATATTTAATTTAATCTTGTTTATCCTGCTTCTACACTAAGAGTGACCCCTCTATGTCTCTAAGGTCTGCCTCTGAACATCCTTTTCTGATGACCTCTGCTTGCTCCTTCCTCTGTACACGTCTCCTGTGTGTAAATCCTTTACCTCTTTTCCAGGCTGAATGTTCGGAAGTCCTCTGGTAGAAAGCGGACAGATATAAAACCTCAGGCACGTAGGCTCACCTAGAAACAAACCGAATGTAGGAACTCTCAAAGAGAAGAAACTGAAACGCTCTTTGCTGGAGATTCAGAACAACATAAATCCAACTTTGGTCAAATTGAGTAGAAAGGAATTTATTAATAATCATTGTGAGCTGCTAACACATGATTACACACTGGTACAGCTGGCCATGGCAGTGAAGGTGGTTCTGATTTGACTGTAAAACACACTTCAGCTTTTGTTAAAAAGTCATTTCTGGAGGGTCACTGTAGCTTCACATTTCTTCATCATGGTTTAATACGTATCTGTTTGAGGTTATTTCTCTTTCTAATTCAAAACTGAATGTATTTAAATATGTTCACCTGTTCCACTTCCAGCTGTTTGGCTAAGAATCTGTCTGTTTCATTGTAATGGATAGATATTAGAAAAAGAATTATGACTGTTTTGACATAAACCCACACAACTTTTAAAAGCACAAGGGCCGTGTAGAAAATGCGTTTATGTTACTACTGTCTTGCTACAACAGTGTGGTAACAAGTTGTAGTGTTTTGCCATGTTTCCTAGTCTATGAATAATTAAGAGCTTGAGAAATAAGCCGAATGCCAGCATCTGCACATCTTGTTGGGTGGATTTCTGGAGAGACTTGGTCATAAATTACATATGCTTGCTTGGTTGACTTCAGGGAATCTCTGATGTTTCAGCAGACAGACCACCACATACCCCCAAGGGAGCTTGGATTTTTATGATTTCAATTTTTATAGACATTCCCAGTGTTGACTTTAAGAAAACCCATTGACCTAGAGCTAGTATTTTATTCAAAACAAGTGACTGTTTTTGGTGAAACTGAAATCATTGGCTAAAAAAGCATCAGATTAAATTTGTTTTATTTCCAAGAACTATGAAATGCCTGTATTGATAAAAATAGAGTCTGAAAACAAAAGTATATTTCCAAACCTTTGTCCCTGATTCTTTGAATTTCCAAGCTAATTAGTTCTTAAGCACCACACATCTATTTGGAGTGTGACCATAACGATCCAGAAAGACCTTTCTGCCCTCTTGACCTCAGAGCAAACCCTTAGCAAATTTGCTCTGAAGTGAAAATAACCTGGAAGGCCACAGCGGAACCAATCTGCGAACATGACCTGAACGATGCTAGAACAGTTTCCTATTAAAAGAAGGCTATTTTAGTCATTTCGTGCAAGCCCAGTAAGCCTGGCCCCATAATTGATTATTTGCTGCTTCGAGGCTGTTCTTCACCGTTTCTCTGCTCTTTGGAATGAAAGGAACCTCATCCTATAACAAGAGGTGGTTATTAAATGATAGCAGTTTCACATTAGACACAGAGAGCATAACTGTGTAAAAAGAAGTGATAATCTCACATTTCCTGGTACTAAAGCACTGAATATTTGGCTTTTGAAGATAAAAGGGCTCACGAACACCAGACCACCACCTGGTGATATAAAACAGTGACTCTAATTCAAGATGAAGGGAAATGACCATGACAAATAAACAGATTATGAGCTTGACTTGGAAATGTGTTGAACGCAAGGACATAGGTACTTTGGCTGCGTGGACGAAGAGAGTAACACTGCTTCGTGGTAAACACCGCTGTCATCCGTGTCCAAGGAGATCCCCACACCTCTGTGGCTGCCACTGTTTTCTTTTCAGCCAAAGCATAATCCCGCTTAGATTACAGACACAATCTTCCCACTCTGAGAGGCCTTAGAGGCACACCACCCGCAGCTAAATAAGAACCCCTAAAGCAGAATTAGCGTGCCAAAGAGTGAATGAATATGTGAGGGACAGACAGGACTTGGACAGATGTACTGTGGCAATCATTATAGTAAAGAACAGAAAGACAGTCACAGTGGAGGAAAAGAGAGTTTATGAAACATGACACAGGTTGGAAACACACACATGGAGTGCGATGAAGTAATTTAATCAAAAATACATTAACATAAACTAAAAATGAAGCAATAAGGTGACACAAACACACGCAGACACTGAGGAATTCGGTCATGCCCAAGGTTTTTTTTATTATTTTTAAAAACACTGATGGTCATTTGCAGCAGGAGGATGGTGGATGAGTGGAGTGCAGAAGAGTAAATTAAAGAGAGAAAGTAAAGAAAGCCAAAGCGCAAATGCACTGAGAAACGAGCTGTTTGAACTGCCTCCTCTGTAAATCACAGCCCCGTCAACACAGTGCTGGCTGCGTTAGTTCACTTTTACTTCCCTCTAGGAACTGTGCTGCATTTTATAAGAGGTGTAGTAACCCTGACATCACTCTCATCTTCCTCTGCACCACAAAGCATCTCACCTGCCCCAGTCAGCCGGACAACACAAACACTCGCTGGATACTGTACCTGTGTTTGAAACGCGGGGCTCATTACGGCTCCTTCCCTAAAGCCTGAAGCCCATTTTGCTGATTGTGCCCCTCGACCCTCCTGTTATTAAGTAACAAGGCAGCAACCCCCATACCTCCCCACCCCCCAGCCCGCCCCTCCAACACAGACACACACACACACACAGACGTCCGAAATCTCCCACACTCCTACTCACCACATATGCTTTCTGGGAGGCAGGCTACGGTCTCTGTTGTAGGCTGTAACACCTAGGGCCAGCTGCATAACAGTGATGTATTTCTGGTAATTCACCATTGTACTGCTGTTCTGGTCCACGAGCGAGTAGAAGCACGCACGTCCTGATCATTTGAGCCCTGCTCTGTCTTCTCTCTCTCTCTCTCTCTCTTCTCTTTCTCCTCTCTTCTCCTCCCTCTCTCCCCCCTCTCTCTTCCTTTCTCTCGCTCTCTCTCTCTCTCTCTGTCGTCCTGCTCTCAGCAGTGCAGCGCCATTTCTCGCGCCCACGAGCTGAGGGAGTGCGCGCGGAGCCGGACAGCCATGCGCGCTGAGCTCGCACTGCCACAGCTCTCACAGCAAGCCGCGCGAGCAAATCGCCCAGGAAACGAACGTCGTCTTCCTCCACTCCACCCCTCCTCCTCCACCTCTTCCTCCTCCTTCTCCTTCTCTTCTCTTTCTCCTCCTCCTCCTCCTCTCGCTCGAGGCACTTTGCTTAGAAACAGACTGACTCTCTCTCCCTCGTTGTGTCTATATGTCTCTCCCTCTCTCTTTCTCTTTCTCTCTCTCTTTCTCTCTCTCTCTGTCAGGAAAAACGCTGCTGCAGCGAGCGACTGTGAGGTAGAAACAGCGTGCGTGTGTGTGTGAGGTGTATGTGTGAGGATATGGGGAGGGCACAGCCTGGGGGTGTTGGTGGTGGGGGTGTGTGGTGGTGGTGGTGGTGGTGGTGGGGGGGGGTTGAAGGAGTAAAGGGACAGACACTAATGAATAAACGGGAGTATCTTTGACGCTTGTATCGAGAGATTAGCCTACCACGCGCCACGCTCGCGCACACGTGATATGTAACCCTCCAGATGCTGCTGTATTATGCATGTGGGAAGGTTAAATATACATAAAACAGCGGAGGGATCCTAACAGCTCTGTTAACCCTGTTTGGATTCCATAATGTAGAACAGAACATACTGCATGGTTGACCAAGCCTGCTGCTAAAGATATGTGTTGGAGCTAACTTCTGCAGGGTGGTGTACCCCCTATATAATTTACACTATATGGCCAAAAGTACTGGGACACACCTGTTTTGGGCTAGACCTCTAACTTCCAGTGAAAGGCAATCTTAATGTGTCAACATGCTATAACATTTTGGACAATACCAAGCTTCTATCTGTGTGGACACAGTTTGGGGAAGATGCTTTTCTGTTCCAGCATAACTGAGTCCCTGTTCACAAAGCAAGCTCCATAAAGACATGGTTGGATGAGTTTTGTGTGGGAGAACTTGAGCGGCACCCTCAGAGCTCTTACCTCAACTCTATTCAACACGTTTGGGATGAACTGGAACAGAGATTGCAAGCCAGGCCTTATTGTCCAACAGAGCCTGATTTCATAAATGCTCTACAGTAGTGGTTCCCAACCTGGGGTCTGGGCCCCCCTTAGGGGGGCGCGAGAGATTACAGGGGATGCACACAATTTTGTCTGCACTGAGGTTACCAAAATTAAATTTGTAGACATTAAATTCATAAACTCCCAATGTCTGAGAAACGTAAAGGTATGTGTATGTGTTTATGTGTATGAGTATAAGAACTAGGGATGCTCCGATCAGGATTTTTGCCACCAATACCAAGTACCGATTTTTTTGTCATGGTGATCGGCTGATACCAATGCCGATTCTGATGCTTCAAGTTTATATAACTGATATGTAAGCTATCTGATCACCATTAACTTTTTTTCAAATAAAGTAATACTGAATTAAATAACGTTGTATTAAATGGTTTGGACAATGCGCCTCCATGTGAGATTTCTTTGGACCATAAACACCAAATAGCGAATTTTCCATTGTTTCTCGAAACGTCATAGTAATTCCACACCGGCGATGACATGACTGCGGCACCAAAACATTTATGTCGTGTACGCCCTCATGCTTTGACGTCATCAATTGTGATCGATTCCTAAGATCCGGTCGAGTCATAATATGTGATTTCCGGCTGATAACGATCTTTGGCCGATCGATCGTAGCAACACTAAAAAGAACAGAAACCTACAACCGCTGTTTATTTTTTGCAAATAAAAGTTTGTAATTACCGTATTTTTCGCCATATAAGACGCTCCGGAATATAAGACGCACACAATTTTAAAGGAGGAAAATCTAGAAAAAAAAGATTCTGAACCAAATACTGTAGTAAAATATTTTATATCAACTGTA
>JBBPCW010000127.1:9004925-9021866 GCA_037974425.1 Phenacogrammus interruptus
GTGTGTGTGTGTGTGTGTGTGTGTGTGTGTGTGTGTGTGTGTGTGTGTGTGTGTGTGTGTGTGTGTGTGTGTTTGAAGTTTTCATTAGACGGTGTTCTGACATTATGCAAAGAACAGGACAACATCGCCAGTGCTGGATTGACTCTCAAGAGTGATCATTTGCATCCAGTCCAGCTCTGGAGATTTTGTCCTCTTCTTTGCATAATATCAGAACATTATGAATCACATCTTGCAATAGCCTCAGCATGCAACTGTAGAATTACTTCATTTTCATCTTAGATCACTATAAAAACCCCTTCATTGTCAGTATTGTGATACTGTACATTTAGAAGCAACAGCAGAGCTAGAAGTTCTTAAAATGATGGATGAAATGCGCTTGATCACGTTTGTTAATCTGCTGGCAGGCTTTCTCTACATTCTTCGTCAGACCAGGAGGGCCACAGCTGAACACACCGATTTTTCCCACCTTAGGAAAGAAAGAAATAAAGTAGTTAAGGGTAAGGTAACATGCATAATCAAAAAACCTGAGGGAATACAGTTTAAACACATAACAAGAGAGAACAATTAGGAAAACAATATACTGAATCGTTATTATTAGAGGTGGGCATAGATTAATTTTTTTAACGACGTTAACACCGTTAGTAATCTTGGCGTTGAAGCCGTTAACGGCCCAGCAATAGTTATTATGAAACTGTGATTCACTGATGTGGAGCAGATATGTTGTAAATAATGGGTTATGAGGACTTTCCATCTGAAGAGTGATCACCAGTTGGACTAGATGATCACTGCTGGTGGAGAATTTTGCTGTGTTGGTGAGAAATTGTTGTAGATGACAAATAACAGATGATGAATAAAAGTGGATGATTTGCAATGATTTGCAATTTCTGCCTTTGGATAAAATAAGCAGTTCTTCAATATGGGACAATGAGGGCTTAATAAAAGTCTAACTTCACTTTCACAAAGCTAGATGTGCTAGGGGGCATGTATTATGTAACTGCACACAGATGAGAAAGGCTTTCAGTAACAAGTCCTGAAAATCCATGGCCCCTTTATATTAGTGTTTTTTTGCTGACAGTGTGAAACAGTCCATCACAATTCTGTCTCTGTAAGCCAGCTAGAAAGTTTTTATTGTTATTATTTTGTTATATATCACATATGGTATATTCCATATACTTCTAAATCCTAAATTTTCTCTTGTCTCTTCCCTTCCATATGCAGCAGTCTAATCCTCTGCATTTAAGTGCAAACTGAAAACATATCTCTTTTCTCTTATAACCTTCCACAATCTCAAATGTACCCCTCAGTTGTGCCAGGACCTCTGTTATCTCCACGTTTTGCTGTGTTTTCCTGTTCTGTCGTCTGGTAGTTGATTATAATCTTTGGGTTTTTGAAAAGTACTTTCTATGTGCAATGTAGTAAAATAATAATAATAATAATAATAATAATAATAATAATAATAATAATAATAATAATAATAATAATTATTATTATTATTATTATTATTATAGTTATTATTAATGATAAGTAACAGTTATTATTGCTGTTGTTGTTTACTGTTGTTGTTGTTTTGTTGTTGTTATTATTATTAGTAGTAGCAGTAGTGGTAGTAATAGAATTATACAGTACTGTGTATAAGTTTAGGCCACATGAAAATAATATTAAAATGTCTTCTGTAAACTGTAAAATAGCTGTAAACTTTATTTTTTAACACTGACATTTAAATACACACAATTAAACAAAAAAGCAAATAATCAATTTTCAAACCGGTCCTCAAGGAAGCCCGGTATTTCAAGTCAGATCAATCCCATGACTTCGTAAATTGTTTGTTGAACTCTGCTGTGATAAGTATTGCTCAGAAATTCTGCTGTACTTGTTAATCTCTACTGATAGTCACTCCCTGAAAATTAAATACATGACCATTGCTCTGTACTGATTGCATTACAAAGTACATCAAAATAAAAATAAACAAAATGAACAATTTCAAAACCGGTGTTCAAGGAAGCCAATATTTCAAGTCTTGTCTCACGTTACCCTATTTGTATAATGGTTCCGGTGCTCATGATCATATTGGATTTTTACAAGCAAAAACACACCAACATAAACGTTTTCTTTATAGAGCTTTTTCACAGCACTACACATATTACAAAATGACAGCTTACTATTTTAGTTATGTTAATATAAGAAGAAGAAGAAATACAAGAAGAAGAAGAAGAAGAAGAAGAAGAAGAAGAAGAAGAAGAAGAAGAAGAAGAAGAAGAAGAAGTAATAGTTGTAGTGATCATTTGCATCCAGCTGGACTGGATGAACACTGCTGGTAGAGAATTTGGCTGTGTTGGTGAGAAATTGTTGTAGATGACAAATAACAGATGAATACCAGTAGATGAACAACAGGGCTTTTTCACAGCTCAAATAGTACAAAACGGCAGCTTACTATTTTAATTATGAAAATATAAGAAGAAAAAGAAGAAGAAGAAGAAGTCACATATTTCATGCAGTAAATGGTGTATGAGCAGGAGAGGATTTTATTATGACTATAGAGAAACTTCTGTTAGTAAGTGAATTAATTAAATATGCTCTTTAAAAAATCTGCTGAAATATCAGTTTTATTCATGCCTCACTCTTGTGATTAATCTTGAAGCTAATGAAAATAAATGACTGAATTACAGCTACATTCTTTCAACAGAAACTGCAAAAACTGTGAAACCTCTTTCTTTATTTATTTATTTAGCCATCCATCATTTGAATATAGACACAATCGAGAGTGTGCTGGTACACGCTATCCCCGTGTGGTACGCTGGCTGCACAGTAGCCGGTAAGAAGAGACTCCAGAGGGTCACCAGAACAGCAGAGAAGGTGATCGGCTGTAAACTCCCCTCTCTGGACTCCATTGCCAGCTCTAGGTGTCTCTCCAGAGCCAGGGCAATCATAAAAGACCATCTCCATCCTAACCACCACCTATTCAACGTACTGCCCTCTGGAAAAAGGTAAAGATCCATCAGGTGCAAAACCAAAAGCCTGAAGAATAGCTGTGGGCAGGCAGAACTCTTATTGCACCAGATCACTGACTGACATCAGTCCTTCAATTCTCAATTCTTCCTTCAATTCTTACCTCATTTATTATATTTATAATGCTATACAGCATCCCCTAATGTATATACCGCATACCCTTATGTCTCTTGTACCTATACATTGTGTATATAATGTTTTATATTGTCTTTATATCCTGCACTGACACTTTTCCTGCACCTTTGTGGTATTGCCAGGTAATTTCTTTGTCCTGGCAACTGTACAATGACAATAAAATCTTGAAGTTTTGAAGTCTTACATTTAACTGTATAGTGAATCATACATAACTCTGAATAAAATCTCCTACGTTAACCTGCGTTACATGTACAAGTACATGTTTTCAAGATTTTATTTTCTTGCACAGGAACAGTTTTTAACCAAATACCACTGATCAGGCTGCATTTACTGTCGGATTATTTTTTATAAATTTGCCTGTATCACAAACCTGAAAATCACAAAGCTACTGTTATTATTGTTATATTTATTACATTGCCTGTATTTTTGCCAAAATCTGTAATATTGCTATTCTCCATAATTTTGCTGGTTTGGAAATAATACTGTAAACATTTATTTATAATAAATGACTTTTCTTTGCAACACAGTTGATTTTAATATGTATCATAACTCCAACATAGTGCTGCCACTGACAATAGATGCCACTAGGTTACAAATTTATATTCACAAATCTACACATATTATTTTCTTTGCATAACTGGTTTGACACATTAATATTGTTGATACTTTATCATATGTAGACGTTAAGAAGTCTGAAGAACTTTCTGCGTGTCTGAATGACTGAAGTTTATATTAAACTTTTAAAAAGTTTTTTGTTCCATCAGAAACACATTTACACAGAAGGCATGAAGACATGAACATACACTGTCAGTTTGTTTATTTAAATTTTCAAAAATATTTCCAAACATAATGTCACTGTCAATGTCAAAAATTACATTTGTTTTGAATCACTCTTCTTTTTTTTAAATGATTAATTCAAAGTACTATAGTCAAAAAGACATCTTGCAATAGCCTCAGTATGCAACTCTAGAATTACTTCATTTTCATCTTAGATCACTATAAAAACCCCTTCATTGTCAGTATTTTGATACTGTACATTTAGAAGCAACAGCAGAGCTAGAAGTTCTCAAAATGATGGATGAAATGCGCTTGATCACGTTTGTTAATCTGCTGGCAGGCTTTCTCTACATTCTTCGTCAGACCAGGAGGGCCACAGCTGAACACACCGATTTTTCCCACCTTAGGAAAGAAAGAAATAAAGTAGTTAAGGGTAAGGTAACATGCATAATCAAAAAACCTGAGGGAATACAGTTTAAACACATAACAAGAGAGAACAATTAGGCAAACAATATACTGAATCGTTATTATGAAACTGTGATTCACTGATGTGGAGCAGATATGTTGTAAATAATGGGTTATGAGGACTTTCCATCTGCGATATGTTGGTGATGAAAGCTGCAGTCAGTCACTACCACAAACGCTGTGTGTCACTCAAACACTGACACTGTGATATAAAATGTATTCACTGGGTGTGTGTGAGAAATGCAGAAAAGTGTAGTGAGACCTCTGGGTGAACTTCCTGCAAGGAGCTGAAGAAGGCCAAGAAAGGTGGGCGACCAAAGTGAGTGACAGAACGTAGGCCGGTGAACAGACTCCTGTTCCACACTTTCTGGAAGTACCGCTCACACACATACTGAAGAAACAAACACACAGCTTTAAAGGTCTCTTCCATGCACATGCCATTTGCTTGAGCAATTTCATATAAAAACACAAATTCAACTTTGTTCGAATAGCATTTGGTTTAGATAACTCAGTTAAGCTGAGGTCTCATTTGTATTTCCAGTTTACCCTTCATGCAATATGACAGATAATGCTAACTATCTTCAGTGTGAGGCTACAGTTCTCAGTGCAGTAGGACAGGGTCAGGTCCGATGTCCTTACCAGCATGGTGGTCCGCAGGTCAAACTTCTCTGCCAGCTGGGTGATGTAGATGTGCACAGACACCAACTCCTGATGATCCATCTCCTCAACCTCTCGGATGATATCAGACACCCATTCAAACTGGCGCTGCGTCCGCGTCACCCAGATAAAGTAGACCTGGAGGACGATCAGGCAAATGGTACCTTTACTTCTACAGTAACAATAGTAAAGTCACACAGTGAAGTTTGTCTAGAAGAGTTAGAAAGGCTACTTAAACGCAATAATCAGAAGTGTTTCTTCATGTCATGCGAACATTACCTTTTTGCACTGAACTCTGAGTTTTGCAGAAGATTTGAACACCAGATCTTTTAATATGGAAGCAAATGGAGTTACTCCGATGCCTCCACCCACCAGAACAGATACCTCAAAGTCTTTCCATTCCTGGTGCCCCTCCCCAAAGGGTCCATCCAGATACAGCTGAGGAAATTACAATGTTTGATAGAGTGAGTCTAGCAAAACATGAAGGATCAAGTTTCAGACAGCCAAATGCATTGAAACTAAATAACTCTTTTGACTTCAGTGAGAAGAACAAAATCCCAGATTTACTTTGGGATAAGAGACTATCTCCTGCAGTCTATCAGGGTTGTAGATCTCACGCAGCTTGCTGGTCCATGGTCCCACAGCGCGGATGTGGAGGCTCAAGGTCTCTTCATGGGGTGCGGAGGTAAGCGTGAAGGGGTGATATTCATCTGTGCCCAGTTCCAGACAGGCCACCCGCACCCACTGTCCTGAACGATACGCAAATCCCTGGGGGCGCTTAAATGCCAGATATGTCACTCCTGCCAGGGGAGAAAAAATCATTCAACACATTCTGGTCATACATACATTCAGCAAGCAGTCAGCATCGACATCTAGCTTGGTTCAGAGGAAATGTTGAGATCACTATTGTAAACTAAAACAGACAATAAATAATGAATTCTGTTGTCTCACAATAAATACTGCAGAGAGAACAGATATAAGAATAAAACAATAAAAGAGAACCGTGTGCAGTGTTTTGTACCTGAGGGTAGCAGCTCAGCTTTCACTACAGGGATCTCGACTTTTTTCCTGCTGAGACTGATGAGTTTGTCTAAGAGGTAGAGGAGGGCAGGAGGGATCAGGTAGATGTAGAAACGTGGCTCCTGGAGGAGGGCATAGCTACCATGGATCACTGTCTGCCAGGAAAAGAGAGTGAAGTGGGAGAACAATTACTAAATTTTTAAATACTTGCGCTACAAAATCGTATCTCTTCTGGGTGAACAATTTGATATTAATAATTTATTCTTACCAGAGCATAGACAAGAACATAGAAGTAATGTGTGACCCAGAAGGCTCTAAAACTGATACGTCTAAAGTGGTGTGTGGCAAAGACGTACATAAAGGCTAAGATTAAAAGCAGGATAATCCCTGTGAGGCCTGTGAGAGAGATCAAAAGAGAAAATGGTATCAAATGCCTATAAACTTTATAAGTATCATTATGTCACTGTCTTCAATAGACATCTGAAGTATTTACATGCTCTCCTACCTGGCACTGTAGCAAAGAACCAGAAAGTCCATGTGTGAGGCAGCTCTGACCTGTAAATAATTTGTACACGTAATTTTAGGCTCACTGCAGCAGTTTAGGGTAAAGGTTATCACTAAACAAAGTGAATTGATTGAGTGTATTGACATATTACCCATTATTTGAAAACACTTTCGGAAAAAGGCAGGCAAGGATGCTGAGGTCACTGATGCAGAAGATGTAAATATTGACCACATGACCCAAACTGTGAATAACTGTAGAATTAGAGGGGTACATTTTAAACTAAGGTCAGCATGGCCTCAAAAAATGACAAATCACAAAAACACTCAAACCTCATCATACTGCAAACCTATATAGGAGAGAATGACTTTGAGCCCTGCTGTGTAAATGCTAAAATCAATTTCCAGCTGCAGTGTAAATAAAACAGTCATCCAGACATTTTAAATTCTACTTTTGGTTATGTATCACCACCGCCAAACACTGGTATCTTAAATCGGATCATAGACTAACCTTGACCAGCTTACTAAAGTTTAATCTCAGGCTCCTGACCTGTACAGATGATAGCTGTCAATGCCATGAGACGATGGAGGTCTATGGCAGAGTCGAAGGGAATGTATCTGTTAAGGAAGGTCTCTCTGAATATGGTTATCAGGTTGCGACACACTGTGAGGAGCATGTATGGAAACAGGAAAGAAACCGCAGCAGCAGAACCTCGGGACACGATGATGCCAACGACAGATGTCTCTGGGATTCCAGAGGAGTCAGACTGCAAACCATAGTCTGCAAAGAAAGGTATTTATTTGTGTATCTCCTTGTCTGATGTCTTGAAACCAATTGACTCAGCAAACATGGTACATATAAAACCTGGGCAGCACAAAGCTACGATGAGCTTCATGTGGTCAGGAGGCTTTTGATGCTCTGTGATACATCTCAGTAATGGTGTTTAATAAGGAAAATGAAAGGTGAGGGCAAACAGACTCACAATAGCATCTCTCCAGGGCTACCCCAGCAGTGATGCCATAGATGATAACAAGACACACAATATGGCGGCGGTAGTTCTCCACAAAGCGTTTAAATTGCTGGATCTTCTGTTGGACAGGGCTCCTGATGTAGCGTTCTCTCTGAGGCTTCACATAAACCTTGGGACTGGAGTAACCCAACCTGAAAAGAGGACCGAGCATGCTACGTGATTGTAAACTCTTACTTTAAGTAAGCCGCCACATACCACTTTTGAGGTTTTCACAGAATATACACCTGGTTGAGAAGATGATGTAATTTCTAGTGAAATTTGGCAGACATCATGTCACCTCATTACATCAAGCCCACAAACAGTTATCTGAAAATAACAGGGATCACTGTAGCTTAGGAAAAGCCAGATGGAGCACATGATAATTATGCATGGACATCTGGACATGCAACATGGTCAAATGCTGCACGTATCTCTGCTAATAATGCAGAAACACGGCATAGTTCAAAAATGTCTTTTTCTAACGTGTACAGAAATCACAAATGAGTCACAAGTGAGGCTCTTACTTTTTTCTTTGACGAAGTTCCTCATCAGCATCAACTGGGAAACTGTGCAAAAGGTTACCTTCCTTTTTACAATGGGAGCTGGAAAGGAAAAGTTAATTGTCATACACTGAACGAGTGTTTAGAGGAGTAACAGATAGGTAAAACCAAACTGACTTGTATGTACCTGCTTGACTCTGTAATGATAAAGGACACACGGGGCTGGGTCAATCTGTTCTTGTATTGTGTTTCCATCCCTGCAGGTATGCATTAAAATCAAAAAGTTAGCATGAAAACCACCAAGTCTATATTGGGGCAACCGTGCAGCAAAGGAATCAAATTCCAGGACTGACTATTGGCATTGACTTATTACCGCTGCATTACAGATCTAAACACTTCCAAATGCACAGCTCTACTCAATAACTGCTAGATTTAGATTGCTATGTGCTGTTGTGACAGTAAAAAGCATATAGGGGTGGGAAATATGGGGAAAATATTATGCCATAACACTACAGACATTTCACAGTACGTATACCATATGTCTCATAATGTACAAAACTTGATACGCGACATAGAATTAAACAGGAATATTTATGCATTTGTTGTAATGAAGCATCCAGTTGGTCGATGTTCATAACATTTTTGAGAAAAACAATAAAATATTGTCACATCACCCACTTCAAATAGAGACAAAAGAGAGAAATAGAGCATCACCTTTGATGTTGAATTGTGCAAACTGCAAGACATTCTCATGGTCTCGCAATAAGAGGTGAAAGTCCTCCCAAGTGATGGAATCTTTATTATCAAAGCCTGCAGCCTGAAGCATAGCTGCTATAGCATCCTCTGCCTGGTTCTTAGATAGAACATTACCAGAGATTTCCAAGAAAGACCTGAGCAGGACAAGGATGAAACTTGAAAAAAATACTTATGGAACTGCTGGCTATCTAACTCATCATTCAAATGACTCACCCCATTCCAAGTGACTGTTAGCGTGAAACATTTATTGACCTAAGCTAGTTGATAAAGTATGTCAGTATTAATTAAGAAGGAATCAACTGGCCTAAATAGACATCAGACCTTACCTTAGTAAAGAACAAAACTCCTGCTTGGACAGAAAGCCATCTCCTTTAATGTCATGCATGGAGAACAGGAGTTTGGACTTCTCCTCTGGTGTTCCTGAATTTGAGAACACAGATATAATTAGGAAACAGAGCTACCATTTAGAAACTAAATGTAATACATTTAGGTACTGGTTGCAGTGTTCTTAGTGTATTAAAGTCAGTAAGATCTTATTAGTTTGACCTTTCATGAAGATGACAACAACATCAAGAAACTCCTGAAAGGAGAGGTATCCATTGCCGTCTTTGTCTGCCAGAGAAAACATGGACTCCACAAAAAGCGAGTCAGGCTTCAGTCCCAGAGCATTTGCAAATTCAGCTGCTGTGAGCTCACACTGCAGAGCCTCTCTGGTTCTCTTGCAGGACACACCACTCAGGTCTCCTGCATCACTTTTATCAATGTCTAGAACCTGAGGTTAGAAAACAAGTTCAAAATGTGTCAGACAGCAAGGCCATAACTAATAGCTAATAGATGAATGTGTGAATTAGTGTATGTCCTAGATACATTGACAAGCAAGTGGTCTAACATCCAGGGATTCATTTAAAACACCACACCAAAAAAAATAACCAAATCATACTTGTCCCCAAGTCATACTTTTGCAAATGCTTGTTTAAAGAAGGTCTCCACTATTTGCGCTCGCTGTTCTTTAGTCACAGCCTCCTTAAGCAGGTCTTTCTCACTCATTTCTGTCACTGTCAGGCACATGGTTTTTCCATCCAGATCAGAGCTCAGGGTACCTACGAACTCAGACCTCTGTGCATCATTCTCAAAAAGCAGCACCTGCACACACAACACAGACAGAAAATGATATTTACTGAAGACAAATCAATGGTACATTATAAAAAGCATCTCACAATGATGATCTCCATCTAACATTATACTTCACGAAACTGTTTCATCATATTACATCCACAACATATTATGACATTTCTATTAATTATATGTAGCGCAAAATACCATACATTTATTTGTTAACTCAAAGTTTTTTCAGCTTTTAATATTCGCTCTCATTATCATTGTATCCTGTAACAAATATGAATTCTCAGATAAATGCTATGGAACAATAAGATGAAAATGAGGAAAGGAAGTCTAGACCCACCAACAAACACCTATTGAATTATATCCTACCAGGTCATATTCTTTGGGGATCTTTAGAAGTAGGGTACGCTGCTGGTGGTCATTGGACAGCAGCACGTCTAAGCGCTCCTGGGAGCTCAGGCAATGTGTCCGCAGAGGAGATCTACTTTCACCATAAATATGGAGTCGTTTTTTTTCATCGATTACTAAACTGACTGGCTGAGGAGTCTCTGAATAGCCCTGCCACTCATAAGCTAGACGAAAAGAAAACACATTTAAATGATTGTGTTATGTAACAGTTCTCCAATTAACACATCAACCATTGATAATGTACAGGTGGTCATACCTGCGATTCCATGAGCAGGTTCTTTATCTTTCCTGGGGTCTCTGAGCCTTCTCAGAAACTTTTTGTACTTAGTTGCACGTTTTTTGGCCACTATGTAAGCGGCAAGGAGGCTCACTGTTTAAGGTTTGGAGACAAAAAAGAGCTTCTGTATATATGTTTCAAACGTACTTGTAGCTAAACCATATTTATTCAAACGCAAGGATGAAAACATGACCAGCTGCACTGACCCACAGGAAAGAAGAAAAGGATAATCACAACAATGCCATAGCCAGCTTTGCTGCTCTTGTCAAAGTAACTCATTGATGTGGCTTTAGTGCAGGGCTGAAGATCAGAGGCTGTGAGCGGCTGAGGCTGAGGGCAGGGATCACCTGTGAAAAAGAAACAGTAATTGAAATGTCTAGTAACTATCCATAGGGAAGGAGTACAGAAATAACATGTTATAGATTTATGTTCACCATTTAACCAGATGAATACATTTTTCTGAATGTCTTCACTCTGTGCACTGGTGACTGTGAGAAGGACATCATAATAGGTGGTTTCCTTTATGGACTGGATTTCTTCCTCAGTAAACAAACTATGAACACAACACAGAAAAACATGTACTTTCAGGCAAGAAAGAAATTCAATCAATTTGTAAAATAAAACATTCTGTATTAAAACAGTGTACACAGATCAGCCATTACATTAATACTTGTTGTTCAGGCTGCATTGTTGCCATTGTACTATGGTACAGTTCTGATGCTCATATGTCCAGTGTAGGTGTTTTGGAACAGGGATCTGCTTGGACACAGCTTGACTGATCTACAGCTATGCATCTCCATACACAGCAGACTGTCACAGTCAGCATGAATGTCTTCAGTAATAGAAAGGCTAACTTTCACTTCCCAGCAGGCCATGGGCACCCTCGACCCTGATGTTGGTTCACCAGTCATCCCTCCATCAACTAATTTTGTAGGTACTAACCACTGCATACTGGGGAACACCCCACAAAACCTGCCCTTATGTCATCTAGCCATCACAGTTTGGTTCTTGTCAAAGTGGCTCAAATCCTTACATTTGTCCGTTCAACACATCAACTTCAAGTTAGGACAGTTGCTACCTAATATAGTCTACCTCCTGACAGGTGCATTGTAATGAGAAAATCAATTTATTAACTTCGCCTTTCAGTCGTTTTAATGTTGTGGCTGACCAGTGTAAATATACTGCTCAAAAAAATAAAGGGAACACTTAAACGACACAATGTAACTTCAATAACAAGTCTGTGAAATCAAACTGTCCACTCAGGAGGCAACACTGATTTACAGTCTAAACTCTCTCAGTGACAATCAGTCTCCTGAGTGGACAGTTTGATTTCACAGACGTGTGACTGACTTGAAGTTAAATTGTGTTGTTTAAGCGTTCCCTTTATTTTTTTGAGCAGTATATAAGTATTGTGTGAATATGGCAAATACGAGACACCTGCCACGTGATCAACAGCCTACCCGTTTTTTTTATTTTCAAACCAGTAGCGATCTGCATTTCTGATGCGTTCAAACTGTTCAAGGAAGATGGATGTGACCATTGGGCCTGGTCCTCCATCTGACTCCAGTAGAGCTCCTACAAATAACTCCAGCTTGGAGATATCATTGTCATACAGCTCAGACAGATCCCTAAACAACTGGTGCAAAAACAGCAGTTGCAGAATTAGGGCCACAGACAATGACGTTTTATGAATTGAGGCCTAGATCTCTATGAACTTACCTGGGAATTGGTCTGGTTTAGTTTGGGATTGATATCTCCCCATGTGTTCACTGGTGGCAGGTTGAGGGCCTCTCTGACCTGGTTATAACTTGGCAGCCCAAAGTCGCGTCCTCTCTGGATGGTCTGGGCAACCGCGTCAGAGCGTGAAAACGCCAATGTACCATACATGTAGTCTGAAAAAAAGAGAAGATTTGTGGCTTTGAATCAAAGATCTTCAACTTCACCCTGAAATCAGTTTCTTATCCTGTATTATGTGATCACTGGACAAAAGCGTAACTCTTAATGTAACTGATTAGCCATTTTTGGTGAAATATGACCAGCTGATACAAAATCTAGGACCAGAAACTGGATCTGGGTGTATTTTTTATTGTGTGGAAAAGAGCAACAAGAGTGAAAAATAACCTCTTAAATCCTCAACGATTATATTGTCCTCTCTCTCTGCTATCTGCGAAGCCATACCCATTATCAGATCATCCACATCCTGAGCAGATTTTAGGTTTGGGTTCTACAACAAGAAATCAAAGTTAATAACTTGTTTGGTCATTCTATTTCAAATACCCTGGGATGTAATTCAGATAAGTCTAGCTGCCACACTGTGTTATCTCTGGTATGTCTTTGTCTTGACTCACATCTCTGTTCCAAAAACTGTTGCACATGCGCAGTGCTGGGGATGTGCTCCCATCAAAGTTCACAACACTCCTGTAGTGACAAGTCCTGTTTCTGAAGCAAGAAAATATACACTCATGGCAAATACTGCACACGCCTGTGCGAGATTAAAATGCCATTATTTAGTTCTTGATAACACTAGAGATAAGCAGGCATTTGTATATATGTGATATCAGGAAGATTACGTTTACTGTGCAATGTTTCCTCATTACTGATACTATGTTACGTGTCAGACGTGCTAGCGAGTATCCCGATAAAAGTGCAATGTAACACATAACACGAAAGGGGAGTTTTCTTCTTTTTGATAAATCTGTATGTGGGCTTGCAATTGATTACCTCATATAAACACCAGGGGGAAGCAGAGTCAACCCAAACCTCACAGCAGCAGCCAAGAACTCAGGAGAGACTCCAGGATCCAAATATTTTTGATAGCCTGGCAAGGATGTCCAGAAGCAGTTTAAAAAGCACCATGGCTACATTTTAAGTCCACGGAAGTTTAAAGGAATTACCAAACTGTCAGCTTATAATGACCACAGCATGGGCACTAGGCCTATTTATGACTCTTTTGTTTCAAGCAGGCTTGGGGAATGCCACTGCATGCATTTTAATTGCAAATGAATTCTAGGACTGTGTAATGCAACGTCTAAAAATATGACTTTTTCATGTCCTGGGCCTGCAGCGTGAATAATCCAGCAAAAACAGCTCCCTCAGCAGAAATGATATCCTTGGCTTGTGTTAACCTGCTCTGACGTAGCTGAATCCCACTGAGCTCATTAAACAGAGCCTCAAGTGGTAACTCACTAAACCACAGGTAACTGAAGCACGCCAGCTCACCACACAAAGTCACACGTGCACACGCGCACGCAAGCTCTCACCTGGGTATGAAGACACTGGAATTCCCAGGTATGTAGGCAGCCACTCATAGAATGCAATATTCTATTAAGAGAAGGAAGCAAAAAACATTATTTATCGAGAGATTAATCATGCAACCATATCAACTAGTATCAGGTACTGATAAAAAATTACTGCACGTGTGAGTGGCCTTTGGTGAAACAAAAGCATACAAAGCCTTGTTGCAGAAAGTTGATGAGGCAAGTATACAGGTGGAGATACTTTGTCAAATTGGCACCTCTATCTGCTCTGTGTGGTTTCAAAATAACAGGGGACTTTTCTCCTTACCTGGAATGTGGCAATAACCCTCTTCCTGGCATTCTGGAAAAGCTCCTCATCTGACCACGACGGGTGTTCCTTGTGCAGCTGAGAGGCAAGGTAATTATGGTAGCGAAACCAAATAATCCCCTCAGCAACTGTGAAGATATTCTCATTGGCCCAGGCATTCCCAAACTCTAAAGAGACCAAATAAGATCAGAGAACATAATAAAAGGTTTACTGCTGTTTATTTTATTTTGCAACTGGTTTGCCATGACAACATCGTGAAACAAGGTGTGACACCTGCATTCTCTTTCTGTACACTGGATATGTTTTAGCAGTGAACAAATCCTGCTGGTCCATCTCCCCAAATCAGGGGAACATGAGAGTTATTAAAACAGCAGCAGTTTGCTTTTACCTTCCGCCTCGGGTGTGTTTTTCAAATCGAGACATTGCTCAACGGCTTTGGTCCATTGAGACATACTTTACCACACCATATACGGCATAAACAATGAATAACACCTTAAAAGCACAACAACAATACAGTCATTGTTGGAGGGATTTAGCGAGATCAGGAAAACATAAAAGGGCAGGTAGACAACATACCCAAGCAAGTAATGACAATTACATCTGTTTTGTTGGCTGAATGAGGTCACACTGACCTTAGATTCAGTACATTCTGAAAATATTCTGCACTATTTAGCAATATGAATACTAAGTAGACTAAGTGCCAAAGTACATATTGGTGCTCTGTCCACTGTGTCAACATAACCCCAGATTAATTAGACGTGAGGTGGGAAGCACAATTGAACTTAACCTCTGTGTGCTGGTAGCTAGAAACTGGACTAGGTGTAGTTGAGAAAATGCCTACAGTAAGAACATGGTTAAACATCTCATGAGATGTTTATCAAAACACTTCAGCCTTTAAAAATAGGGTCATATTTACCTATATGACGTGTTTTTTTCTTGTTAGCTACTATAATCTATCATCTCCACTGGACATTTCAGTACACTATCTTTCATTTTACCATAGAGTCCCTTTGGGCCAGTCTGTCCATTGCAAGGGTTTGGTGCGCTCCACATGAAGTAGTTGCTGTCTCTCTGCATTGGCATGTCCTTATCAAAGCCCGCTGACAAAAGGCCCCCTTGGAAACTTCTAAGTGTATCACACCAAGAGCTGGAGGAGCCATAGATTGAGCTGCCATCTAACCAAGAGGTCACATGGTTTACCTGTGAGGACGATGAAAAAGGCTGGAGAAAAATGCTCTAGAACCAGTAAAAGAGACCCAGGACAAAAAATATGATTCATAACATCATGATTCTATGCCACATTGAGTAAACACACATCAGTGAAACTGTTTGGAGGCTGAGTTGATTTGAGTTATCTAGTTTCTTGTCATAACTGGACATTCACTACACTGAATGCCATTCGCTTGTGGATACGCTGTGTTACCTGTGTTCGGGGATTGTTGGGGCTCTTTCCAGTTTCATGGTCCCACTGTGCACGCTGGAAAGGCAGTAGGACTTTGCCGCTTGTAGAGTTGGTCCCGAAGACGGGGTCATCCGGTAAGACTGGGATATACATGAACTCAGGGGGACAACCAGGTCTTCGAGATTCCCCAATCTCCAACGCTACATGGTAACCTAATGGTCAACAGCGCAGTTGTTATCAGTGTATCTCGTCAGAAAAGTACCTTGTTTAAAAGTCTCACTGTCACTGAGCCTTATGTATTTCTTCTACAACCATTACAAGACATCTACAGAATGTTTGATACACCCTTGGCTAAAAAGGCAAAAGAGTTTTGTTAGAAAGTACTTTAAAGTGTAAGCGTAAGCATCGCTTTATCAGGCGTGAACACGCCACAGCACACTGTGTGAACAGCATGAAAATGTTCTTTGCATTTAACCCATTCACCCAAATGAAGCAGCGGGCAGCCAGTGACACAACTAAGAGCAGTGTGTAAGGACAATATCTTGCACATAGGAGCCTCAGTGGTGCCACTGGCAGTCCTGAGATTCAATCCCAGACCTTCCAATTGCAGATTCAGACCCCTAACTATCATGCCACCAGATGCAATATATATCATAGAGAAGAACCATTTCACCACGCAGAAATGTTAATACTTCCAAATGCTTAGTTGACAAGTCAAGGTTGTACTTCTTTTACTAAAGAACTCTTAGGGAACCACGTATTAAAGGGTGTTAAGAAACACCATGCATGCCTCTTGTTGGGCTAACAAGACCGTTCTAGGAAAGTGGGTTAAAAGTGTCACTAGGTGTGACAGGGGTGATAAATTAACATCATGTTACACAAGTTTGTGCTGAGGTGAGGTTACACTCACCGAAAAACACGGAGAGCACGGTCTGGTTGCGGAGGGAGAGGAGGGTGGAATTGCCCCTCGTGGCCGTGTTGCTGATCTCGCGCGCGTTGGGCAGTCCGCGCACGGGCTGGTAAGTGCCGTCCAAGTAGCGCGCGGGCAGAAAGCGCGTGAGTGGCGCACCTGCACGAGCACGTGTTTATTTCCAATCCGTCAGTTCACTGGCTACAGTAACGCAGAATAAAGAAAAGTGAAGCGAGTGGGTTACCTGCAGTCCCACGACGGTGGTGGGCCAAGTTATTGTACCACCCATCATATCTCTGCACCTCCCAGGTTATGCTGAGGTCTGAGAGAAAAAAAATAAATAAATCAATGGCTGCGTCCGAAATCGCATAGTTCCCTACTATATAGTATGCGAAAACACTATATATCGCATACTATATAGTAGGGAAGTA
>JBBPCW010000127.1:9038304-9049031 GCA_037974425.1 Phenacogrammus interruptus
CACACACACACACACACACACACACACACACACACACACACACACACACACACACACACACACACACACCCCTCAGCATCCCGGGACAGAGCTACTGCTACAGCCTTAAAGAGACAGAGGACAGGCTTCATTATAACCATTATTAAACATTTTTCTCTTATTGGCCACCGTACTCAGCTGCGCCACTGCTGTCTTTATTCCCATTGTGTGAATGAATTAACACCAATCTGTACTGAAGCTCGTGTGCACACTGTGTGCAGATCCTCCCTTCAAAATGAGGATATTGAGGGTCTTGTGTCTCAGATCCCCCACTGCAGAGATCAACACACCCCTGAAAGCCTATAAAGGGGCCTGGTTCAAAATAAGAGTTAGATAAGCTTATTCCAGTGGCGTGTACGCGCGTTTTGTAAGCAAACTGTTAATGTATCAGGCACTTCGGATACATTTGAACTATTGGGTTTCAAAATGCCGTTTTAAAAATTGTTCCCAAGAAAAAGAAAAAGAGAGAAGTGTAATCATTTGTCGGTCTCACTACCTGTGACAACATCACACAAACCGTCACACATGAACAGAAAATGTGTTTGCACGTCTGTTGGGACTCCCGCAGCATATCGGGGTCCACACCTATAAATCAACAAAGAACAGTGACACTGAAATCGAAACTCATTCTCAAAATATTGGAAACACTTGGGTGTTTGGGAATTAATTTCAGAACCTTGTCTAGACGCTGTGGAGTTAACTTTAGGACAACTGACGCGTGCATTCTTCTAAATTATAAATATATTTATGAATGTCATCACTTGTCCCGTTTTTTGAAAGTCACAAATGATGAACCGTTATTGTTGATATTTTTGCTGTTGTTGTCGTCGTCATCGTCGTAATCATTTTTTTTAAATTAATGTCGTTGTTTATCTTTTCTCACGTATTCTGAGTAATACATTTCATTAACAGGTCTCCAATGTGACTGCAACAATTGTTCAATCACTTTGATTTTTTTAAGTGCAGACAACCTTCAACATAATAATAATAATAATAATAATAATAATAATAATAATAATAATAATAATAATAATAATAATAATAATAATAATAGAGACGGACTCTTGTTTTGAAGCCTGAGCACTGTTGCTGGCTCTAAGCGCTGCTCTCTGTTTCTGAGGCGCTTGCATGATGGCGGACGCTGATTCTTGGGGTGAGATTTTCACACACGCGTCAAATCTTCTATCCGGACTTTGTGGTGTCTCGACACGCGTGTATCTCTGCTCCATTTACACCCTGGTTTGTTTAAGTGACGTGTGTTGTTGTGTGCTGCAGATGCGGATAGTTTCGAGCCGGAGGAGCCGATCCAGAAGGCGGCGGTGCACGACAAGTGGGAGGGAGAGGACGAGGATGAGGACGTGAAAGTTAGTCTCTTCTTCCGGCCTGCAGGCCTCTTCTTCTCCAGATAAAGCCCCGAGCAGTCTGTCTCGGAGCTGTTCGGCTCAGAGGGACGGTCAGGGTCCAGCGAAGCGGTCCGGACCGCTCTGTGTCTTTAGCGGCGTTAGCCAGACAGCTAACGGTCCTCCAGATCATCTCCAGCTTCTCTGCTGACCGTTAGAGGAACCAGAGAGGCCCCTTATAGTCACACGAGAACACACTACAGCACAGCTCCGCACACAGTGTGAAATTCGTTCTCTGCATTTAACCCATTCACAAAGTGAAGCTGTGGACTGCCACCAATGGGGTGGGGGAGCCCGGGGAGCAGTCTATGGGGACAGTACTATGCTCAAGGGTACCTCAGTGGTGCTACTGGCAGTCAAAACCATGGCAGGGGCAACTCCCCCCTTTCACAACAGCATGGCCTGGAGCACGACTGACTCCCAGGTTTGGAGTTATCAACTGGCCAGTGAATTTAATTTGTTGTTTAACTGATTGTTAACACTATTCATTTATTTTGTTACTAGTCACTCCTTTAGAATCACTGCTTCAACAAATGCACATTACAACACAAGCAATGAATAGACAATATATGGTCTGAATAGGATGTAATCCTTTCAGAGTAACGAATAAATATTATATTGAACAAGAGGTAGTTAGAAGCATTGATCTTATCAAACAGCAGGACATACGTGTGACTGTCGTTGCTTTCAACAGAAGGCAAAAGTGCAGGTGCTATTGAAAACCCATACTGTAATATGAGAAGAGTATAAAGTATGAAGAGAAGCAGTACACTGGAATGACATTTGATTATGCAAAACTAGACCTGTTTGCACATTCAGAGTTTTGGTGAAACTGTCACACCATCTTGCAGAAGCTTTGATAACATGTTCTATGGTAAAAGAGAGAAGAGTTTGTATATTGTGTAGGATAGGAATGGTTACAATGTTGCCAGCTCTGTTTTATCAGTAGGTGTGGTAAATGCACACGTTTTATTTGCTGTGACAGAACTGATCCTCTGCCAATTAATGAGCCTCCCTGAGCTGAAGTGGGCATATTATAGCGAGATATATTAAACTATGCTGGGTGTGGTCAGTGGAGGACCACTGTACTGGCTAACTGTAATAACCTCGATCCACTACTGTTAGTGTTCCCACTGAACATTTTTCATATATTTGTCTCCCCTTACAGGATAACTGGGATGATGAAGAAGAGGAGGAAGAAAAAGTGACGGAAACAAAACCAGGTGAATAAAAGTTTAAATTAAAATGTTCAGTTTATCATTTACTTATTTGATTTTACCCAGACACTCTTTATCTTTTGATCGCAGTGGCAAAGCCTACAGAAAAAAAAAAGCTTAGTGAAAAAATCAAAGAGAAGGAGAGCTTACAGATGAAAAAACAAGAGGAGCTTCGAAAGCAGGTGAGTGGCTAAAGGCATTTACTCTATTACTCTCTTTTTAATGAGCCACTATTTTTGGGTAACATTTGTCAAAGTGTCAGTGATTACAGACAACCATAGTGTTTTCGCTGGTAATACAATAAAAATATTAATAAGAGAAAGCACTTTTGTGTATCTAACCAGTGAGTAACAGCATATGTCAGAATTAGGAAATTAGTAGTTCATGAAATCAGTTAACAAGTAAACATTGTGGGCTGGTTTCCCAGACAGGGATTAAGCCTAGTCTTGGACTACCCTTTCCTTTTCACTGGAAAATCTCTGTTCCCAGCACTACATAATCTAGGACTAGGCTTAATCCCTGTCTGGAAAACCGGCCCTGTATGTCTAAGCTATAGATTTTTCTTCATTTGTTTAAAAGTTAATTTTGTAGGATTGAATTCTCTTTTCTGGGATGTATGTGCTCGTGAGTACCAGAGAACCAGGAGGTGGGTACTTGTCAAAGGTATTAGGTTGTAACTGATTTGGAATCAGTTCTTCTTATTATAACTTCAGAATGGAAATAATTCAGCCATAGCAATGTTTTGTACAGCATGTGTTTTTAAGAACTGATCTGAGTAGTGATGTTGGTTGGGATGTAAAAGTTTAAAGTGTATCATCTGTGTTCCTGTTCTATAAAACAAAGTTGCTACTCTTGTAAATGGGGGATTATGCACGTACCACCAGATATGTGCTGCTTTTAGTTGATTTAAGAACTGTTTCTGACAGATGGAGGAATCGGAAAACTCAGAACTCACACCAGAGGAGGAGTTAGCAGAAAAACTTAGAGTGAAGAAGCTTCAGGAGGATTCAGACCTGGAACTAGCGAAAGAAGCCTTCGGTGAGTATCTTATTCACATCCCAGCTCAGTAAATGCTTATTTTATCACTTCTTATTTAGAAGATGTAAAATGGTAGTTACTCAAACATATAACCTAAGATGACCATATTGTGTACAGTTCTGAAATAGAGTTAATTTTTTTTTGTGTTTCCCCCAATTAGGTGTTGTATCAAATAACGTAACAGGAATTGATGCCATGAGCCCTTCTTCCAAAGATGATTTCACAGAGTTTGAGCGGTTGCTGAAAGATAAAATAACTTCATACGAGAAGTCAATACACTATTCCAGCTTTTTAGAGTCACTGTTCAGAGATCTGTGTCTTTCATGTGAGTACTGATTCCAGACATTGTGTCATCACTGTTTTATGATGTTACTTTTGATTCTGTTTTTGCTTCATGCTATTGTAAGTCTAAATGTTGCTAGGCATCATTTACGATTTCTACTTTGTGTTCCAGTGGAGGTTGAAGACTTGAAGAAAATTAACAACTCGCTCACAGTGTTACTCAGTGAGAAGCAGAGGCAAGAAAAGGTACGCTTGAACATTTTTTATTTTACATAGCACCTTATTTCAGACAATCGTGAATAATATTCAATTCAATATTTCATCTTACTCCTCTCTGGCAGAATACTTAAGTTTCACGTTTATAAGCGTTTGGTGTGTTACTTGATTTTTATTAAAAATTTTAATCAAATTATTTAATTTTTATCATCAATATGTATCTTAAACACTAACATTTTTCATCTCAGAGTGGAAACTTGATTTCAAAACATGTAGAGTGAATTATTAAACGTGGTGTAGAGTGGTACTATGTATTAAATGGCTGTTTTTTTCCCCATCAATATATGACATTTTGCACTTAGAACATCAAAGTATTTATCAAAGTATATCAAAGTATTTTATTTTAGATCCAAAATGCAGTGCGTAAACAACAAAAATGTTTAAAAAAAGTTTAAAGATGGACAAAATTACAAGATTTTAATGTTGGTTGCTTTTCTGAGCATATCATAGAAACTAACCAATGGGGTGAGCGTTGCCACAAGGATGACAAAGTACAATAAACAACATTATGGTGAATCGCAAGCAGATGGCATGTTACATAGGAGTCTCTGCAGCCATCTTGGCTACTTTCTTTTTAATTGCCGCTGTAACACGATGAAGAACCAGGCCTAGCACCATCTTGTGGACTTCAGAAGTAATGTTATAGTAGATGTATGTACCAGAAAGGTATATCAAATACATGGGAAAAAAAAAAATATATATATATATATATATAAAATATTTCTGTATCAATTTAGTGCCCCTAGGTTCTTTTTTTTTTTCTTTCAACACTGACAGGTTGTGGGTTTCATTACAAAGATCATAATTAGTTCTGTTTAATGATTGATTTTCTGCAGCACCTGATATGTGATATGGTGTGCAAAAATACTGTATCCAGAGTTTCTGAATATGGGAAAGTACATCATGAAAATGTCTTTAAGGATTGTATGTAATTATGTATTTAATCGTTACCTGTAAGCTGTCAGTATGAATGAAATAAAACTACTAGACACGTTTGTATGTGGTAATTGTTTATAATGCGAAATGAAACATGCCCTACGTGCCATAATGGACAGTTGAAAGCAGCCATTGAAAGTATGTTTAAAACAGATGTTGAATTACAGTGTAGTTCTGTAGAATAACTGTACAGGGGGTCCTCAGGTCACAACACAGTTCCATTTCTGTGACAGTGAATTTTGGTGTAAGTTGAAACACACTCTAGCCTAAGTCACTAACTGATCCTAACACAGAAACGGGACATAAATGTGCACGATTAGTGCACTGTACTGTGGGACATCAACTCCCTCACTCATACTTATTCTGCGTATTCTTCCGCCACGCGCAACTAGTTCGCCTATATAGTTCGTAACTGATAACGACGTAAGCCGAAACATGCGTTTTGATTTTTATAAGTTTTTATGGGAGTAAGCGTCCTAATCTCAAAACACGTGTCAAGACAGCTGTTTCCCGAGGACCGCCTGTATATCATGGCAATATAATAAAATGTATTAATGGTTGCAAGCTAATGTTAGCAATAATAAAAACAATTATAACACCAAGTGGAAAAAAGGCGCCATGCAGGTTATTTTGAGACTGTTCCACAGAACAGGAGAAGCCATGGCAAAAGGCACAGTCTCCCCTTCCCTTTAGCCTAAACAGTGCAATAGACAGAAGCAGTTTATCAGACATTCTTAATGTCCAGCAGGTAAAACAGTACCAGAAAAGGACAGTGTTATATTGTGTTTTTGACCCCTTTAATGCTTTAAAAACAAAGAGAAGAACCTAAAATCTGCTTTGAACTTTACTGGTAGCCAGTGGAGCAAAACAAAAATATACAGAAAAGGTGTATTAGAGCTGAGAGTGCCAAATAAAACAACCTGGAGCCTTTTCAGAAAGGTTAATGTGATGCATAGTGATCATCTGTATGTGGATGTTCTATTTATGATTATTTTATTATACATATTGTACATACAAATACTGTGCAGTACTGTCCAAATAAACCAAAATAGAATAAATACCAATAACATTACACAGTAAATGGTGATTGTATGTGTAGTATATCTGTATGTACAGTATATCTGTGTGTTCTTTGTGGAAGTTCAGTATTTCTTGTAGTTTCCATCAGAAACCTGGTTTAACTCGATCAGTTCCTCAGTAAATTAATTCAGGAGCTGCTGTTAGAATTTCACAAAAGTTCCTCCTCTCCTGGAGCAACCGAGAAGAACTGAAACCGAACCCGTGTTCTCCTCACCAGCTCACACAATATCAGCAACTTTCTTTACAAACAAATCTTGATACTTTTTACTGCTTTACTGTTTATTTTGAATCATTCTTTCGGATGTTAATTTTGGTAGCAGAAACACTTTTTTTCACACACTGAAAAAATAAACAATTTGCATAGGCGACTTAAGACTTTTGCACAGTACTGTATATAACCACCTGTACAGTGCTGCTGTATAAATTGCATTTAAGGGTTTTTTTAAATTTATTGTTTGCTATAAGATTGTGAACAGTGATAAAGGGTTTCATGATTGTGGCATTGTTATACTGGCACAAGCCTAACTCCAACTAAATATTGCTCATTTGCTGTAAGTGAGTTTGAGTTATTCGTGGTTTAGAACTGAAGTATTACAAAGTTTTGCCAGAAATCTGAATGTTCTGTCACAGAAACTCTTTTGCCAGTTGCCACATCAGTGTGTGTTTGTCATTTTAGCAGCAGAATAAAGGAAAGAAGAAAAAGAAGGGGGTTTTACCAGGAGGCGGTTTAAAAGCCAAGATGAAGGACGACCTTGCTGATTATGGCGAGTTTGATGGAGGTTATGTACAAGACTTTGAGGACTTCATGTGACCCCGGCTTAATAACACATCACATTCCTTGATTGCTGAACCACCTTTACAGCATGACCTCTCCCTACAGCCAAGACCCACTTCCAGAGCCATGCTAGAAAAACTGAACGTCATCCCATGTAATGCACGCTAGCCTACGCTTAAGTGGTTTACTCTGAGGAAGATTTACCAGCTGTATTTTTTTTCTCTGGTTCATACTGACTGTAGGTCAGTCCAAAATTTCCTGGTGAAAACCATAATAGTGAGGTAATAATATCCTCTTTTAAATGTCTCGGTCAGAAAGTAAAAAATGAAAACTGACAGATGTGAACCAGCAGCTTCACTTGAGATTCTATTGACAGTATTACTGTTTGAAACTGCTACTACTTGGAAATAAATATGGCGTTCTATGCAAATTTGCAAAAATGTCTGTCATGTATTTTGAGTACATTTGGGCCAGTATTCATGAGGAGATGGTCCTTGTGTTGTGAAGAGGCTAAGTAGAAGACTGCTCACTGCTCTTGTTAAATAAGGCAAACCATCATCATTAAAGCAATCAGGTACACGATCAGTTTCAGTTTTCTGTTTCTTAAGTGATAGTATATTGCTTTATTTAGATGCATTGAACTTGAAGTGTTGTGTAGTGTACTGAATCTGATAAAAGTGTGTTTCTACCTGCAGAGACAGAGCAGTAAAGGAATGCATTCCATATGAAATCACCAAACCAGAGTTTAGGAGCTGAAATCAACCGCATATTTTAAACATTCCATGCTGTAAGGTGCATTTCAGTTTGCAAAATGGTTTTCTTTATGCTCACTGTCCCTCATGTGATCATACCCATGCAAGATATGTTACAGAAGAATATAATTGTGTTAGTATTATTACTTTGCAAGAGTCTCTTGATATATTCAGATGGACCTTGTTTTTTTTTTTTTCTTTTTCTTTTAATAAACTTGAGTTGCTTTATGGACATTTAACATCAGCAAAGGAAATAATAGGATTCCGCAGTGTTTTATAAAGATGTAATTTAATAAAAGTCCTCAAAAAAACATGTTGTCCTCTTTTGAATGCATCTTGCACTCAAAAGTTCTCTGACATTGTTGGATGTTTTATTCAGTGAATGTCATTAGGCTCGGCTTCAATATTGTGGCCTTCTGCAACGTGATCTCTGTGTTAAACTATTCAGCAATTAAGTCTTGTTGGAAGCGCGTTACTGTCTGAAGTGGCAATTGGTGAACATTTTACGATTTCGTTTCATTACACAAAATACACAATGTGTCCTGGATAAACTCTTAACAATGGTCAAGGTGTTGACCTTCTAGACATTTGTATCAGAGTGAGTTTTATTATAGTCCCGACTTACGAAAAAGGCACACAAGCACATGCTTCTCAGATAACCTGCCAATGTCCTAATCTTGGCCTTGTTAGAGGACGGTGATAATCTTGATCGTTCACTGAATTGCCGCTCTCTGTTGGTCATGTGACTTCCATGACAAAGGGTCTAGTCTTTTCACTTTGATCCAACTTATCTAAAAGTGCACAAAAGGAAGAAATGGTTTTCAAGAGGGAGGAGAAAAAAACAACAGAGAGATTGTAAAGATAAGACTTGGGGGATAATTAACAGTAAGCGCTTACTGTAATACTCCATCATCTATTGGCTGTAAGGGGGGGAGGAGGTTTTCAGATGTGGGGAGCTCTGTATAAAAGGAGGTGATGGTTCAAGCCACCTCATGTCAAGGTGTATCTCATGAAATAGTCTTAAGATGAATTTGTGTGTGTCGTGGACTTTGGTGGTGATAGGGGCAGTGATGAGTGTTGACATGGCCAGTTTGGAGAGCAGCAGCCCTGGTTCTCAGAGTCTCCAGGCCTTACACTGTCCACCTTGCGAGCGCATCCACTGCTCACCCCGCCGAGCCCTGAAGCTCCAGTGTAAAGGTGGTGTCACCACAGGTGTGTGCGGCTGCTGCCCCACATGCGCTAAACTGGCTGGGGAGAGCTGTGGAGGAGCATGGGATTACCTGGGCAAATGTGATGAAGGGCTGATGTGTGTGTACCAGGAGCCCAGCGATGGCAAACCAGAAACGGACCGCAAAGGCATCTGCAAGTCAGGTAACAAAACAGCATTCGTCTCAGCACTGCAGCTGTGATGTAGAACCAGGATAGATACCTGTGGATAATTCCTGTAACCATAGACAAAGCTGTGTGACTACTATGCAAGTTATGGTACTCCTGCCTTGTGCATACACTCACTGTTTAATGAGATTCACCTACTGTATGGATGTTCTCAGTGGGTCTACAGTCACTGAAATATTGCTTTCTGAGAGTTGTCTGCCATCCAAATAGTATCTGGCCAACAGAGGCCCCACTCTATTGATGGTGAGGTAGAGGATGGGTTACAAATTATACAGTAACAGATGGACAACAGTCAGTAACTACAAACTTAAGTGTTTTGACAAAAAGAGTTAAGGTATGAAGTGTGTCTGATCAACTGGTGTATACGTGAACTGTAGAAAAGATTAACTTAAAGCTCTTTACCACAAAATATAAATACCTTTCCAACTGATGAAATCTATGACCCAACCATTCGTATTGGGTTCAGCATAATGCCCAGGGGGCTCCACATGGTAATCTAGCAAACTCCACTGCTCTGAAACAGACAAGCACTCACAGTGAATGGACCTCCATATTCAATCAATAACTTTAGGCATCAATAACTGATTTTTTTCTTCTCAATACTGAATGTCACTCACCGACACTCTTCTCCTTTCATGTGTTGCAGTACTTGAAGTCCTTGAAAAAGATACCTGTCGTCCAGACTGCACATGGGAGTTCTGCAAGGCTCACCCCAATGAAATATGCTCAGCCAGGTAACTTAATCTACAAAAACAGCCTCTGGATACGTGTGGTTAGAAACGCTCCGATACGGTTTGGTCCTATACACAACTTTTTCTTGAGATGTCTCCTAAAGGAGTGGTTCCCAAACTTTTTTTGTCCAAGACAAGCCAGGTCCTCCGCCCAATCCCAACTCGTACCCACATAGACGCACACAAAGAATAAAGTGATCAATTACAATTTTTTATTTGCAGTAGGTATTTTTGTTCTTATACTCCTATACACAATCTCTCTCTCTCTCTCTCTCTCACACACACACACACACACACTTTTACGTTTCTCAGACATTGGGATTTTATGAATTTAATGTGTACAAATTTTGGTAACCTCAGTGCTGACAAAATTGTGCGCGCCCCCTGTAATCTCTAGCGCTCCCCTAATGGGGGTCCCGAACCAAGGTTGGGAACTACTGTCCTAAAGAATCCCACCGACTGTGTGTTTGGACCTGCAGGTCCGTGTCTTTGGAGAAGCGAGAGTGTGCAGGTTTGTGTCAGCACACCACATGCTCCAGCTGTTTGGTTCTGAGACGCCCGGAGTGTCCTCAGGCCTGCGCTCACACGGACCACGTCTGTCTGCATCGCTTTGGGAGGTGTGTGCACAACCAGCTGAAAGGACAGGAGCCTGCAGTCTGCCACCAAACTCTACAGGTGAGCAAGCTTACACTGAACACACAGCATTGTCTTCTCTTTCTGACATAAAATACAAAAAAACCCCTGAATGTTATTTTGCTCATTTTGTCCAGCAGAGGAACAGTGAGGGATACTTCATGTGTCTGGCC
>JBBPCW010000127.1:9054310-9082402 GCA_037974425.1 Phenacogrammus interruptus
CACACACACACACACACACACACACACACACACACACACACACACACACACACACACACACACAGCCGCAAATTGTATAAACAGTGAACAGAAAAAAAAAGAAAAGTGGTCTTATTTTCTTTCATGGCTGTACGTACAGGCCTCCACTTCACACACAAACACACACCTTAACTGACCTTCTACATTCTCCTAAACACAAACACATTTAAACTGTTTCACTACAAGCAAAATCACACCAGAGAGTGGAATTCTAAAGTCTTTCTGCTTACTCTTCTGTATATACTGTCCTGTTGCTGCTGTTTTATGGTTATTTTTGCACAATGATCATTTATTATTGTTACTCCTATATCATAAATCCTTGCTTTTTTGCACATTTAATGACTCGGGTGCTAGAAGTACGTAAGAACAAACAATACAATAGAGATTAAAAAAAAATAGACAAACAATAGTGCAACACAATTACAGAACATCTGTCCTGTATCACATGACATTACCGTTTTGTCATCTATAAAGATGTAAATATCTAGAGATGGTTAAAAAAAAAACCTCTTAAAACACAGCTTTCACAATGTAAGAAAATGAATGCTTTTCATGTAAAAATAAGTATACTACATACAAAATGTCTTAGAGAACTGAGCTTGTAATATTACATCCTGTTATGTCATCATTTGAAGATATTATGAGAGGAACATGGCTACTTTTTTTACATAATGTGAAACATGAATGTGAAATGTTGCTTTGACCTGCAAGAAATACAGCTGTTCAAATCACCTCACTATTTTTGAACTGCTTTATTAGTAGGCCAGTTTCATTAGCAGGCTGTCTTACTGTCTGTACTGACATGTTTATGTGGTTTTGAAGCAACTTAAGATGACAGACCCCAGTCTTTCCTTCAGGTACGTTTGTGTTCTCATTATATTCTGAATAATTTATATATTGTATATATTCAGAATAATAATGTTTGACTATTATAGTCAGAAATTTACTGGAGAGCACAGTTTAAAATAACCCACTGCATGTAAGTCCCAACTGTCATGTGTGATTCATCTGTATGACGCCATGTACGTGTCACTGCGTCTAAAAATAGACACGGGCAAAAATGTGTGCCAGGCTGCACACACTGAGTGTACAGAAGGGAGCAGAAAATCACACTGGTGTGCACTAATGAAATGCTTGTGGCACACATCCCATTCTGTTCTACATTTGATAGCACACTTGAAATAATATATAAGTTCCTCATATTCCGTCTTCACGAGTGGCTGTTTATAATAGCAGACTGTGGACTGTAGCTGTATTCTGCAGCGCTGCTTCAATTGAACAGAATTGACAAATTAATAGTTTAGTAATAGTAAATTAATGTTTTAGGTGATTAGTACTCACTATGACTCGGATACATCATAGAAATATTGAGAATTCCATTGTCTAACAGCCACTCAGCTGTACATTCATTTTGTAAATCATGTGGTGTCCTGTATCATTAAGATTACCCTTCACTGAAAGCAAGGGGACTAGCCCAAACCCTAAAAAAACAGGTTTTGTCCATATAGTGTAAGTCAGGCTGAGGTAAAGTACCTTGCTAACATAGTTGGTTCCACTGGGATCAATGAAGTTTTCTGCAAGCACTGCTGTCATTTGAGACATGTGATCTCTCCACTGTGATGAAGACTTTAATAGAGCAGTTACTGCAGTTAAAATGCTTCACTCTCAACTATCAAAGCAGCACAAAAAATGCACCTGAAAGCAGATGTCAAAACATCTTCCCACTTTTAAGAGACATCATTAGAAGGGGTTTTCCTAGTCCTGCATCCAAAATATTTCCTTCTAGAGTCCACCACGAGCAAAAAATCTTGTGTGTAACAAATATCAGTGGTTACATATTTCATCATGGGCTGGAGTCAGTCTTTAGGAAATGTCTCTGACCTGAAAATGATCAATGCCATGGTCATAGAGGAACACTGTTTCATGTCATTGTGTACTGTGTACTGTGTGACACTTGAAATGACAATAAACGACTACATGACATGATTTCCTTTGCTGTTAATACTTAAATATGTATGTGTTTTATTTACTTGATTTCTTCACCAGCTTACAAACTATTGCTTTATTGCTAACCAAACAAATCTAGATCATTTTACTGCTGTCTTGTTTGCATTTATCAAAATGTTAGCTTTTCTACAGCAGAAAGGTCTGGCTTGCAATCTCCATTCCAGTTTATCCCAAAAGTGTTGGATGGGGTTGAGGTCAAGGCTCTGTGTGGGCCAGTCAAGTTCTTCCACACCAAACTCCTCCAATCATGTCTTTATGGAGCCTGCTTTATACACGGGGGTACAGTCATGCTGGAACAGAAAAGAAATTTCCACAAACTGTGTCCACAGAGTTGGAAACATGGTGGAGTCCTGAAGTATGCTGAAGTATTAAGAAGTAAGAGGAGAAGTAAGAGGTCTAGGCCAAACCCTGAAAAATCCAAAACTTTTGTCCATATAGTGTATTTCCACCACACTATATAATTATTACTATATAATATATAGAAACAGCCCCTCAGGCTGTAAATGTGCTTCAGTACCGTGGAGAGCGACGAGGAACGAACTGCTGCAACGCACGAGAAAAGACAGAACGTAGAGAAAGGAGGAGGAGGCGTGAAAGAATGAAGTATCGCGATTACTAAGAGGCCTGCTGGGCGAGATTTGTTCAGCATCATCTCTGTGACTGGTCCCGGGCGGAGTGTCGTGTAGGAGTATCGTGATTAATTTACTCTCATTTATCTACAACCAGAGGTAACAAAACCCCTCGTTTTGACAAAGCGACTATCCGCCTTGAGTGCAAAATCCACATTGAATGGAAAATTATTTCCCTATTTTTCCTCATCCAAGGGAGTGTTTTCACCGGAGCCACGCTGTCGACGCGGTAAGGTGATGTTTTTGTGTCGATGCTGGGCTTTAACGGGACCTTTAATGAGCAAAAATTGACCTAAATACGGGGTGTGGTCTGTCCTGCTGGGGTATAAAATCTGTGACAGTGTGAAATAAAGAGGAAACACGATGGGTAGAAAATGAATGCATCGTTTTCCCTCCTGAAGGGCGATCTCTTCGACCTCCATCCGTGTAAGCCGGGAGAAATGTGACTCGTTTTTTTAAAAAAACGCCTGGATCCAGGACTGATGTTACAGCCAGCGATAGAGAGAAAAATAAAATAATACTACTAATACAAAATACGTATATACATGTTGTGTTAGGACACCATTTTCCAGGCACTAACAGCGAGCTAACAGCGAGCTAAAGGAAATCCATCACTTTACGTGTTAAACAATAACCATGGCGCAGTGCCCTTCAACACTAAACATTTTCTCCTTCCTAACAAGGCTTTAAGTGCTCCAGTGAGATGTAGAGCAGTTTAAAGGTGGAAACTGTATTTTCCCTTTGCCTTCGCCCAGATGGATATCTGTCCTCCTCACACCCACAAATTCACACTTAAAGTATTTTTTTTTTTCGAAATCGGTCAGTCTAGTCGGATACAGTTACCTACAATAAGGATATTTTGATATAAGGAGCTGCCACATTTAGTGCGAGGCATCTTATTCCAGTTCTAATCTAGGTCAGTGTATACATTCTGTTATTCTGTCTGTAATGAGACTGCCACGGCGTTTGTGTTGCACCAGGACATTCATATGGGAAGGTAACAGTGATCACATCAATTTAGGCCTGTTCTATAAATCACCACTGCTGCCACTAGAGGAGCTCCAGCCTCACCCAGCACCAGCTCCTCCTAAAGCAACTAGAAATGGCCACTGGAGCTGCTCCTTCTCATGTCACAGGACTCGTCCCATAGCTGGCAGTGGCCACGAGTTTACGGACAGTGGCATGATCTCTATATATTGTTTTGAATGCCCCCTATGTGTGTTTTCAAACAGAAACTTGTTTTGTTTAGGTTTGCTGAATATTGCTGTCTGAGACCAGAGATCTAAGGAAAAACAATCTTAATGGCAGGTAAGCTTGGATTTTTTTCTTTCAGGTGATTGTCAATTTTACATACATTATAGCAGACTTTCTTTCACTTGCTTTAAATCTTTAGTTAAATAATTGTTGTGACATTATGGAAAAATAAGAATTTATAAAAGATTAATGCTGTACACCTTCTTTTATTACCCACAGAAAACAATTTCCCTCCTCTTCCTCGTTTCATCCCACTGAAGCCATGCTTTTACCAAGACTTCAACGAGATCCCAGACCAGCGCCGCACCATGTGCAAGCGGCTGTACTATCTCTGGATATGTAAGTTTGCAAAGATCTTTCGTTTCTGACTTATTTGATCCTAATGCTGAGTGGTGTAGGTTCTTTTTGTGTTTTCTTGAGCCAGCCATGTAGGCTACCACTGTTTGTTCTAATAACGTCTGCTGTGTTGACACTAAAAACATGGTAGCAGCCTAAATACAATGAAGGAAGTGCTGAATCTTCTATTATAATTAAACTGCAACTGAACAATATTGCTCCATAACTGTGCTTCCACAGTGTGAATCTGTATAATGCACTGTCATTTTCATCAGCATGCAGATTGGATTTTACCACAGTAAGTGTTTGAAACACTATAGAAGTAGTACTGATACTACGTGTTACTCCTCTGCTAGATGGTAGTAATAAGCTACTTAAAAGCATTTTAACTGTAGCTATTTTAGATGTGGTGTGTAAGAGACTACATCTACATTGTTTGTCTCCAGTATGTACACTGATCCTCCATAACATCAGAACCACCTGCCTTATATTGTGTAGGTCCCACCATGCTCCCAAAACAGGTCTGGCCTCCATTCATCCGACTAGTTTGTCAAGCACATCCCACGGATGCTTGAATTGATTAAGATATGGGAAATTTGGATGCCAGGTCAACATGTTAAATGTTTTTTTTCAGAGTGGCAGAGTGCACTATCCTGCTGAAAGAGGCCACTGCCTGCAGGGAATACTGTTGTCATGAAGCCGTGTACTTGTCTGTGTGGTATGTTTGGGTAGATGGAACAGCAGAACGTCTTGCTTTTCTTCCAGCCATAATGCATCCTGGTGCCATTTCTTCTTTAGTCTCTTCCGCACTCACCTGACTGTCCATATTACGTAAAACTAAATGCGATTCATCAGAACAGGCCCCTTTCCTCTATTGTTTCATGATCCAGTTTTGATGCTCACATACCCATTGTAGGTGCTTGGCGAAAGATAGCGATTAGCATGGGCACTCTGATCGATCTGCAGCCACGCAGCCCCAAAAGCAGCAAACTGCAATGCATTTTTGTCACCAGTCTATCATAGCCAGCATTTTTCAGCAGTAGTTTCTTCTTGGAACACGTAGGCTTGCATTTGTTTTCCACACACACCCTGACCCAGTTCACCGGTTGTCCTTCCTTTTGGCAGGTACCAACCAAAGCAAGCATAACACTCCACAAGATCACTTGGTTTGGAGATGCTCTGACTCTCATCCAAGTTGTCCAGATCCTTATGCTTACTCATTTTTCCTGCTTTCAACATGTTGACTTCAAGAACTGACTGAATTGCTGTCTAATATATGGTGGACTCCTTTATGGAGGACATTGTAATGTGATAATAAATATTGCTCCCTTATTATTATACTATCAGTGGTTTTAACGTCAAGACTGATTGGCATATTTCTCTTATTGTATGAGCTATTCATAGTTTGCTGTAAATCTTGAAACCCTGGAGGAGGCCTCTCTTACTCTAGTATCAAATAATCCATGCTTGATATTGCCTTTTTACATGCAGTTGTTGTTGAATGACTTTCTATGATTAGAGCCACTTTGTAAGTAAGACAAGCTCCTGATTTATTACAAGTGAAAATGATCAAACGCAAGGTTGTACTTTGTAGTCCAAGTGTTTTGTTTTTTTTTTTTACCTTGCAATAGGAAACTCTTTTGTCTTTCTTGTTCTCCCACACAGTGAACAGTGCTACACTGGCAGTGAACCTGATTGGTTGTCTGGCATGGATGTGCGGTGGAGGCGGAGCGACTAATTTTGGAATGGCCATTCTGTGGCTGATTCTGTTCACTCCTTGCTCTTATGTATGCTGGTTCAGACCCATCTACAAAGCCTTTAAGTAAGTTTAGTACAAACAATGAGTGACATTTACTTTCACAGCATTTGTCAGATGCTCTTATCCAGAGCGACATCAAATCAACATCCAATTTTTAACCAAGTTACTTCCAGCTAGTTACACACCTTAACAAACTCTGTCAAAAAAGAAAAAGTCAGAGGTAAACACACCGTTAACCGAAAACTTATAAAACAGTTATGAGGGTGAGTGGCCAAGGGTCTTTTTCTGTTTAAGTCTACAGTCACACACCACAGTAACCCAATGTACAAAGAAACACTGAAACAAAACATTGTCAGTCAGGCTTTTTTTAATGTTCATGCACAAATTTGTTTCCATTACGCTCTGTTTTACAGTATAATTCCAATGGCTTTAAGAAGAACCACGGCAAAACATTCAGCACACTAATGTATATGTAATAATGTGTGATTATTTTGTATATGTGTATTGATATTGATGTTCTCTTATTTGCAGGACTGACAGCTCTTTCAATTTCATGGCCTTTTTCTTCGTGTTCATGGCCCAGGTTGTAATCAGTATTATCCAGACAGTGGGCATCCCAGGCTGGGGAGTCTGGTAAGAGCTTTCATAAAGGGCTTTCAGAGACATATAGCTGAGTGTAATTGAGGTCAGGTATAATAGTGGTGTAAATCAAAGTTCATTTGTGACTTTGGTTGACCCGTAATACTAATATGGACATTAGATTCTTTAACATCTGAAGTCTACCAGGAGCAAAAGCAGCTTAAACTTCTATAGCAAACCAAAATATTTTAGTAAAGAAATTTAAGAATGACTTTTATCACAGATTATGAGGTTAGTTTTTGTAGTTGCTAACTACTCTAGTCTGTTTAAAGAGGGGAAAAACCCTGGAGCAAGGCTGTCAGGATGAGTTTTTTTTATAAGGGGTAGGTTCACTAAAAGAAGCTGCTAATTATAGTCTATCCAGCCTTTATGCTGGTGTGGGTGGCTAATGTAGCTATTTACTAAGAACTTACTTCTAAATGCACATACATAATTAACATGAAAAAAGCGCTGTATATATAGTATTACATTTTTTTGTAATTTGACAGAAATTTGTGTGTGATTTTGATGTAGTGAAAATGTGCAGAACACAAGAGAGTGCGCAGAAGAACTGTTTTAATGTGAGGAATATTCTGCTCTGTATTCTCTATCTGTTTGTAATCTGTTTCGCTATTTTTTCTCCCTTCTCTGTAACAGTGGCTGGCTGGCGACCATCACGTTCTTCAGCACCAATATTGGGTCTGCTGTGGTCATGCTGATTCCCACCATCATGTTCACAGCTGTGGCTGTTCTCTCCTTCATTGCGCTCACCAAGGTGCCTCATTCACGTTTTGATACAGAAAAACAAAGACATTACTCCGATAAACAGTAATGTTTATCGGAGTAACTTGCTGTAAATTTCTTTTTGTTTTTATTGTCTGGGACAAAAGAAGTCTCTGTCAACCCTCATCTCATCTCACCTAAGCACATTTGTCTGTGTTTTGCAGGTCCATAACTTCTACCGCGGCAGTGGAGGGAGTATGAGCAAGGCCCAGGAGGAGTGGACAACAGGTGCTTGGAAAAACCCTCATGTTCAACAGGCGGCACAGCAGGCGGCTATGGGAGCGGCCCAGGGTGCCGTGCAGGGCCAGCAGTACTCCGCTGCTCCCACCTACAACTATGATGACCCCATGTAATACCTTTTCAATAAGAAACAGGCAGAAGGGGCAGTAACAGGGTATTGTGGGGTGGGAGGGCAGAGGGGCGGACTAATGAAAAGGTCACCAAAAAATTAAGGGAAGAAAGCAAATAACTGAGCAAAGTAATCTGAAACAGATTTGATCAAATATAATTGCATAGACTTCTGCTTTAGTGGTTTAAAAAAGTATTTAAAGTATTGTTTGTTTGTTTTTTTCTTTTGACCCTTTCAGTACATTCCTTGCTCCACCAAGACAGGTTTAATGGCTACCTACTATTTCATCACTAGTACTTTAAATATATTTCAACCAGAATTCTACAACACAGCTTTATATCGCACTGTGTTTCTATAGTAAGTAGATTCCTGGACTGACATGTCCTTGACATGTTTAAGAGCTGGCAGTAACTCCATAGTTCTGTTGGCGCCTTGATTTTTCAAGCGATTAATTAAGTACTGCTTGGCAAATTTATCTCACTGTTTTTACATGTCAGTATATGTCTTCTGCAAAGGATAGACAATAGATACAAAAATAATACAAAAATAATAATAACTATTAGTGAAATAACCAAAACCACTTTGCATTTCAGTTTCATTGAGCCATTGGTCTTTGACCAGCTTAATAACGTGGCCTTACAATAGGTCTTAACACTCGGCTTGTTTTGTTTAGTTAGTTCACCTCAATTTGTCTGCAAGAGAATGAGATAGCCATACACTTGCACATCTACTTTATAACTGAATTTGTTTTGTGAATTCATGTCTAGTGTGCGGAAGTGTTGTTTGATAGTCCATCAGATTTTACATTTTGTTCTTATTGATATTGTTTTGTTACCTCAGGATTCAAATGGTTCTTTTTTGCTCTAGTACTGTAGCACTGGTACAAGGTCTGTCTGAAGGGAACTTGCACTTTTGTCAAATATCTCTCTTTAGAACTGAGTTTTGCTCTAAACAGTCCATAAGGTTACTTGTTAGAGAAATTGGGTTGTTTCCTTAAAGCCTTGACAGATGTTAACCTTGATTTCAGACTGCAGTAGAAAAAAAAGTCAGGGATTCTAGCCGCAAATGATACAAAATGAAGCTCAGTCCCCTTTAAATGCTGTGTCTTAAGAAGTGTTGAGAGAATAACCCGTATTGAGAATCAGAGCCATGAGCTACTGCTTTGTTATCTACCATTTCAATCTTAATTTGATGCAGCGTTGTCTGTTCTATTCCTGAAATGTTATCCGATATTATGTCTACTGTTGGAGTATTTAGTTATGCAATTATCTGCACGAACATTTACAACCATGTTAGTGAAGTGAAACTTTTTTAAATCAATAGCAGGAGTTACAAACCTGCAAGCGAAGCACATTTGAAGTCTGAAATACATAGAAATTTTAACTAACATGATGAACTTTGTCATTCCCGAATAGGATTACAGGTTTCCTCTAATTTTATGTAAATATTTGCTGTGATACAGTGATCAGTAATTGTTGTGTAAAGTTCCCAAATGACATGGAGCTGAAGATTATGTTAACCCTTTGTCCCCTGATAAGGCTGTGGCATTTCCAATACATGTAACGTGTAATTAAGACGAGATGGATTATTATAATAGTGACATTTTAAAGAGAGGTTTAATTTATCCATACACTCTGAAGGAACTGATGGGGTCTGGTTAGATTTTGAGTGACTGCATTGAAAAGTCTTTATATGCTCTCAAGTATACTTTAAATTAAGCCAGTAAATAGGTTGAAATCACACTATACATGTACAGTATATGTAATATGTAATCTAAATCTGTAAACTGTCTTAATCAAGGCTTGTAAAATACCACCTCATCTCAAGAACTGTGAAATGTTTTCATGTGCTCATGTATGAAGTGTATTGATATGTATGTTTGAGTTTTTGTATTTTTTAGGTTTCTGTAATGACCTTTGGTTTGTTTTTGTTATTATTTAATGTGTGAGAGGATTTAGTGTTCCGTGTGTTTTGTCTGTTACACTGGAATGGTCATGGGGCTTAGTTAAAGAACATCTTCAGGCTCAGAGCTTTAGCATGGTGTTGGTAGATGTAGCTTTTTTGATGATTGGCCATAACACTGGTGGTAAATCAGCAAACATTTCAAAGGGCTTTTCAGCCCAGAGTGGTTTGTAGCTTGCAGTCCACTGTTGGCAGTGCACTAGAAAAAAACAGGAGCCCTCTAGTGGACAGGATACCTCACATTTCATGTTTGGAAAACTGTTGACAGCCAAGGTGAAAGCCTGTGATGAAAGGAAAATGACATCAAGTGCGAATATTATACTTCACTTGTACCAGCAAAAGCAAAGCCCTCTGTCCATTGCCCAGATCCACTGCCCGCCTTTGTACTGTCATCCCAATGCACATATATCAACACTGTCAGCAGTAGATGAAGCCTTGTTTATAGTGTAAAGTGAATGGAAAGATGACAATAGAACAAAAATGATAGTCGTCTGTGTAAGGTGTGTCATGTGTGGTGCTTGGTAAACTTGTGCCATGTGTATATAGGTGCTGTTGGTGAGTGTGTGTGTGTGTGTGCGTGTGTGTGTATGTGTTGCTGTTACTGCTGTCCAGCCCAAAATGGAATGTAATTCTTAAGTTGGAGAAAAGAGCTACAGTCTATTTGACAGGTTTTCTTTCTTTCTTTCCTTCCTTATTTCTTTTTTCTTCTTTATGTTTTTGTGACGGGTCCAATTTTTATTTATTTCTGACATGAATGCTGAGTTAATCATGAGTTAGGCGAAAATGCTTGTTTATCTTTAGCATATTGTAGGGTAAATTACTCTGGAATCAAGCAATCAGTTGACTGTGCTCTTTAAAGGTATTTAGAGGTTTTTTTCTAGCCCATTTTGTATTACTTTTTTGTATTATTTTGTGTCTCCCTGATGGCTAGTAAACAGATATTGTTGCATTTGTGTCTGACAGTAACCTCATCCTTTCTGCATGTCCTTATGTGTCCTTTTGTAAGCACTAGTTTCCCCAGCAGAGGGCAGAAAATAGGCTCAGTGTAAGCAGGCTACTAATTCAAACCAGAACACCCCGCTGTTTCCAGGGGATCGGCGGGTTTCTGCTCCCCTTAGAATAGACCTTTTAGTTTGTAGATGGATTAAATGACAGTTTCTTTTGTTTGAAGGCAGTGGATCACAAACAATCTGCTCTTTAATGTTATAATGCTTTTTATGAGGTGAAATCAATTTTCCATGACACAGCAGCTACCAGTGAGAAGGAAAACATGTTAATGAAACATGTCTTCCCTTGTGATCTTCATGCGCATCATGTAGTCCCTGCTCTGTTTCTTTTAAGGAGAATGAAAACAGAAGGCATTGCACTGAAATGTCTTTTCCTGTCTCATCCCTTTGCTCTGTTTTTTAATGTTTCATCCACAAGGTCAGTTCAGGTAAAATGAAGTGGGACAGCTAAAGCCCTACAGGTCCTTGTGAAAATATAGATGAGCATGTTTAACTTTCTCTTCACTTGAAGGTCATTTTGTTAAGCTTATGAAAATGAATCTGATAGGCAGTAGTATCCAATGGTAGAGGCCTGCACACTGGTTGAAATCATGTTCAAAACCACACTTAAAATGATCAGATTCCCCACTATTTTAATACATACAAAGGCACTATGTGGTCGGTTTTCTTTAGTGTAAACTTGTGCTTTGGCACTGTATAGTAAAAATGTATAAACTAGTTTTAGCAATGGCTGGGAAACAGGCTGCTCATTTTAGATTAAGGGATTATTAGCGACGATTACTGAGTTTAAAAAGTGATGACAGAATTGCTCCCCATGTAATTAGGTGTGTCTTGATTTATAACCTGATTTTAATAGCATAACAGTTTAGCATAACAATTTCACTCTTTATTGAATTCCTATCTTTCCCACTGACACTTTAAAGAGCCAATATCATGTAAACCTGATTTCCTGCCCTACTTTTTACAGTTTTACATAAATATCATACATATATATCATAAATCACTCTACAGGCCATTTGGTATATCCATGGTATATCACGATGTACATGATGTGTGAACGTAAGCATTATGTATGTTAGTGCTGCACTGCGACCTTGGGTCTTTTATAGCAGGGCTTTTATTCCTCCATGTCACACCACTGATCACATAGTCACAATTACAGAAGCATGCAGTCCTGCAATTATACTGGAGCTGTCAGTTTTCCATTGCATGCCCACATGCTGTGTTATTGTCACACATTTGTATGCACTCTCGCTCTACCAAGAGAGAAATGTTCATCACATTTATCTCCGAGAGCATGAAGGCCACTGTTTGAACACTTTTCAGACTTTTAATCTTAAAACGTATCTGTCAGGATCTACCAGAAATGATTCAGTAACTTCTATACATATGAATATGTAGGACATATGTAGTTATATAAGTGGGGAACTGAAGTGTGGGCCCACTTAGAGATCCTTAGGGTTTTAGGGGGTAAAGTTATACACATTTATTAGGCTGCATGATACAGATAATGTTTTATAGACCTGCTAACACAGTCCCTTAGTCAGTCTACTATTGATAGTGTGCTTGATGAGTGCATGAGGAGAGGCATCTTCCCGTGTAATTACAGCAGCAGCATGAGCTGGAGTGGAGCGAGTGGTTTCCTGTGACTCTTCTATCTCTTGTGTTGTTCATTAATGTGTTTTAATGGGATAATGTGCCCTGCTTCCATTGCAGCAGTGCTAGCGCATTCATGACTCTCTGCCTGCACTGCAACACTGAATTGAATTAATTTGCCTTCCTCATTGAGGTGGCAAGCTATGTGAAAGAGTGAGACAAAGAATGGTGGGGTACGAGTGAGGGAGTGTGTGTATGCACATTCGTGTGTGTGTTCGAAATGTAAAGACACAGATAGAGAGTGTATGTGTAATCTGACTGAATGAGTGAGTGTGTGTGATTGTGTGAGTGTGAGTGGGGGCTTAAAAAACAGTCTTTGTGTATGAGGGTTTGGGAGTGACTGTTCTAAAAGATAATGCCCTAATGGCCGAGAGAAACAGAGTGAGAGGGAAAGATAGGAAATGAATGTTTAAGAGTGCATGAAGGAGAAGATGAAAAAGTAAGGAGTGGATGATAGAGAGAGAGAGAGAGAGAGAGAGAGAGAGAGAGAGAGAGAGAAGGAATACACAAGAGAGAATTGAAAGAGAAAACATGGAGAGATAAGAACTGCGTGAAAGAGAGGGCGTAGAAAGGGGGGGTGGAGAGTTAGTAAGAGAAAAAGAGAAAAAGTGAATAGTGAGAGAGAGGGGGTGGAGAAAGAAAGTAGAGAGAGAGAGAGAGAGAGAGAGAGCCTGCCTCCCTTGTTGGAGCTGTTTGAGCTGTAACTGCTGGAGAAGGGAGATGCACTACACAGCGCAGAGCACAGACGGAGCACAGCAGAAGCCACATACACTCTCAGCAGCCTCTTATGGACACCGGAGCTCAGACCTGGACAGCCTGGATAATGCCAAACCTGGAGCACTGCCACAGCTAAGAAAAGCTGCAGTGGATGGAAGCTGGGAGTGATGCTTTTATAAAAGTGAAGCCGGAGCCTGTTTGGAAGTGAATGCTGATGACTTTTTCTCAGAAGCTGTGATGTTTTGCAGAGAGGCTCTTTACTCTTCCTTTTACATGTCAGATGGGACACACTCAGCCTCTCTCAGCCTCTCTGTTGGATTCTGTTCTGGGGCTTCATCTCCACACTCTCCATCTACTTGAAAAAGCAAGACTGAATGTGTAGCCGGTGAATTGCTCTGAGTTGTTTTTTCAGCTCCTTCTTGTGGGAAAAATATGATCACTGGTACAAGACTGAACACAGAGACTACATAAGATGCTGAATCAACCATTATTTTGGCGCTGGCTGCACTGTTCTGGGGTCACCTCAGTCCAATTGAAACATCCCCAAACTCCTAGAATAGCAGCATTTTTCTTTTAACAGACTTACAGCGACCAGGATTTAGTAAATTATGCAAATTTTCTTTAAAAAAACAAAACAAATTATACCCTTCACTGGAATTACTGAACCGTTTAAAACATTTTTCAGTATCTGCTTTGAGGCTTCAACATTAGGTATGTACCCATTTGATCTTGTTACCTGTTTGTGCCCATTAAGAATTCTCCAGTGCTCCAAGTTTAATTTGAATGTGCTGTCTACTCTTATCTAAAGGATCTGTGACTACCAAGCCAAGTCATGTAAGGAGTCTCATAGTGGAATCTCTCTACATCTGGCCATGTGTACAGTGACCACGGCTCATGTTTGGATGACCACTGTGACCCTGGGGGGCTTCAGATATGAATCCCAGTACCCTCTACTCTGCTGGCTACTGGAGTCTCCATGTGCAGGATGTACCAGAGCACTCAGCTAGGAGCCCTGAGCCTGACTGACGCTCCGGATCGCAGGCAGTGCATCCGCAGCCACATCAGGATGGTGATGGAACAGCTGGAGGAGGTTCTGATTGAGCTGAAGAACGTGGCTAGAGAGCTCAGAGAGGTACAACATACACATGCACACAGCACACACACACATTTATGGGCTCTCTCAGGTGCTTCCAATACAGCATAGGAGCGTTTTTGGGCTATATTAAAGGCGATGGGTAGTAGACACACAAAGAAACATCATCAAAACTGTATCGCCGACAGGCAGCTTAACAAGGGGTGAGATTTGCACTGACACCCCAACACAAATAGTGTCACTTAACACAAACAAGCTGTCAGTTTTGAGGCCTAATTATCAGCAAGAAAACAATGAGATCCCTTTCTCCTCAGCATCAGAGAATCACCTTTTCTCTGCTTTTCATTTGTCAGGGTCATGTCTGTTTTTCATGTTGTCTTGTCAAATAAGCTGTACTATGTTGCTTCTTTCTGCTATAGGAGAGGAGGCAAAAAGAAGTGTTTTTCTGGCTAAAGAAGTGTACTATGATACAGGATTACACAATAGTATCTCTAGATACAGAAATACACTACCATCTTCTTGGCTATAAGAATACATTGGAGTTTTCCTAGCTACACTATAGACACAGTATTCCTACCAATGGATATAGATTGCAGTATTATAATAATAATACATTTTATTTAAAGCGCCTTTCAAGGTACCTAAGGAGACTGTACATTAAATGAGTTACACAATAAGAGAAAAATAATAAAATACAAGATGTACATAAAATACTCAATAAAGATAAATATGACATATAAAATCCACAAAATGAGATGGCTCATAGTATGTTCCAAACAACAAATACATAAAAATATAGCTAACACAATTTAAGAGGCAGTGGGATAGTATCACTGGCCTTTGGAAAGAAATACAATATATCTGGCTTCGAAAATATATTTCAGCATTCCTAACTATAGGACTTCCTAACTATTAACTTCTAATTATAATTAGAACAAATTAGTAGTTATTATTTGAAGCTCAGTGAACTAGTTTATTTTTACTTATTCCTTATTTTTTATATAAAATGTTACATCATTTTAAGGAACACACATTATTTCTAGAAATAGGAATGTACTATGGTATTATTAGCTATGGGCAGGCACAATAGTATTTTTGGCCATAGGTAGGAAACTACTGTATTCCTAGCTATTGGAGTGGACTGTAGTAGTCTTGGCTATGGCAATACAAGGAATGCACATTCTTTTTCAGATCTGTTTATGAATAAAAACATAATGCACCAATAAGAACAATTTACAAGATTATTTTAGGAATTTACAAAATATTCTCAATGAGAGGTATATGCTACAGGTATTTTAGCGACTCGTGTCACATTTGGGCTGTGCCCATCCAGAAAGGAGGCGCAGATGCCTTTTGTTTTCATTTTATTTATATTCTAAACAAACACGGTTTCATGGCCAGAAAAAGCAAAGTAAAACCGGATGAACATAAACTGAGGGTAGCATGAGGGTGGACTGACAAAGTTAAACTAAAACAGACATAACTTTATAAAAAAGTGCACAAACCAGAGACCAATGACAAAACAAACATAAGCATTCCTTAATCCCTGGCTGGCTGAAAACCCTTCTACTTAAAGCCGACCAGAGATTAGACCACACCCAATGTCAGTACCCTGTAGTATTCCTAGCCAAAGGAAAGCGCTACAGAATTCCTAGTGTACCTAGTTATAGGAACATACTATAGTATTACATCAGCTATAAAGATACATAGATGTAGAGATAAACTACAACTATTTAATAATCAACGATTGAGAGGACTATAATCATCTACAAAAGATACCTCAGTCTGACTGATGTCATGTTGGCCCAGTTCTGTTGATGTCGGATTTCACTGATGTTTTCTTGAGGGTTTTCACTTCTTAGCTCTGCCAAAATGATCCCCATTCAAATGTACCTGAAAGAAACAGACACATTTCTGAACTAGGATATATTAGTGTCACAGTCCTTCTCTACAAGTCACTCTAATTGTCCTGGTATCATCTCCAGCCTGTCGCCGTGTATGTTGGACACAAACTCCCTGTCAGCATAGCACATGGCACAAGCCATGATGAGTTGTAGCATGAAGGGGGTGCTGATATACAAGGTAATGATCCGTGGTGTGACATCTTATCTGCTTTAACAGATACAATATACCTCAGTAGTGTCTTCATGATTTAGATCGCATGCCACCTCACTGAACTCACCAGAATTCTGATAGTAAATTCCTTGTTTGTGTGTGTGTGTGTGTGTGTGTGCGCGCTTTCCTGTGCTGCAGGTGCACAGCAGGTGGGGGATTTGTGCTGTCAGGTTCTTGTCATTTGTGTCCTCTCTGCTTAATGGAGACTGTTTGTTAGCAGACCTTGCCAGCCAAATCCAAGTCTAAGCTTGTACGTGCAAAATGAAACTGCACAACTGTCAACCTCATTTCATCCCTCCCTTACTAGACTGACTGGCACATTTACACTTTGTAACTAAAGATAATCTCTTCATTCTTTTCCTGTTCATCAATCACATGTTATATTTCAAAGCATTTGATACAACAAGAAGCTAAATCAGCAAGGTCAGTTTTTAAAAAATCTCTTTTACCTTCAAAAGACAGCCAGGTGTGTTGCCAGTCTCACATTCCACTTTTCCCACAAGTCTGATGCTAAGATCATTAATATATGGCATACATTTACATACTGCATATGTGTGGTTTTGAAATGTTGAACTGTGACAGACAACCAGGCAGAGAAGCTCTTTTTGATGAATGTGCATGTGTGGAGAATTCTCCGTCAGTGTCTGCGTGAACCCGTCCCTCCTACGCTTGATTTTGTGTCTCTGTTGTGTGTGCCAACCTTGAGTTTGCCTCGTGCAAAAAAAAGTCCTTCCTTTCGGATTGACAAGACTGTGAATGGTTGTGCACCTAATATTAATAGGAAAAACTATCCATATGCTTCTGCATAAACATAAACAGGAAAGAGATATAGATAGATCAGGTGTGGGCAAACCTTTTGACTCGCGGGCCACAATGGTTTCTAAAATTTGACAGAGGGGCCGGACCAGAATAGGAGAATGGAGTGTTTGTGTGAACGAATATAAATTAAATGTAAAAACCATTACATCAAAACACCATCGTGCTTAGTTTGTTAATTTGTTTTCCAAATGTATTAATTTAATAACTTAGTATTAAAGTAGTAATGGCATATCAGACATACAGCTGTTGATTGGACTTCAGTGAAAAAATATTTTGTTGTCTACTCTTTACTGAACACTCGGCACTCACTGTCTACTTTTCTTTTCTTCGTCCGCTCATTTTTACTGAAGGGCAGAAAGTACAAAGCGACAAAATGAAGTAGAGAGTAACCGTACTGCATCACACTTGAGGGTCAATGTCTTTAGGATGCGCCATCTGCTGGGATAGATGGGAATTACAGCTAGGTAAAATGATTGAGGTGTCTTTATAATAAATAATATTATAACGTGGACGAGTTCGGCGGGCCGGATTAAAAAACCCAGTGGGCCGTATATGGTCCGCGGGCCGTAGTTTGCCCATGTCTGAGATAGATCGACTGATGAAAAGGGTAAAAGGGGCATAACACCTATTACCTATTACATTACTTCTCTCTGTCCTGTTGGGTTCTACTTGCAAAGCAACTGTTCGGCCTTTGAGTTCAAAGACAAAAGGACTGTATGTGGGCAGAGCATAGATTGGTCAATTCTAACTCAATTCTCATTTTCTTGCACAGGTAGTGGCTCAGATTGACAAATTGACAGATGGCATTGATCTCGACACAGATGACAACCCAGAGGAGGACAGCCTGACCCTGGCATGCAGCAGCAGCAGCAGTGAGAGAGCACTAGGGGACCTTTTCAGAGCTGAGGCTTTTTCTAATAACCGCGACCATCACACACCATACAACCCTCTCCTAGACAATGCCAAGAGACAAGAAACTGTCCTGCATCGCTGGAGCTGTGGAGATCTACCTGCTCTAAATGGACCCATAAAGGACCCCTACAGTTCAAAGGCGTCCTGGCTTTTTGGCAGCGGGGAGAAAATCCACCACTGTGATAAAGGACTGTATCATGCACTGTGCTGTGATGATGATGACTTTGATGAAGAGAGTGGAGCTAAAAGATGCTCCAGGTTCTCCTCCAACGACTCTGTGTTTTCCTCTTCTCCACCACGGCCTCTGAGACTGGAGGCCTTGACGCCCCGGTCCGCCCGAAAATGTCACCTCAGCCCGGGCTCGAAGAAAAAAGCACTGAGGAGTTGTAGCACTCAAACCGTTTCAGACAAGAGCACACAAACTCCGTTTCCTTACAGTCCTGCTCGGCCTAGAGCTTCAAGTGACCACAAGCACTAAAACAACTCACAGATGTTCCACTCCTGATATGAAATGACTTTGATCTGTGTGAGACATATTCATTTAAAAAGGTAATGCAGCCTCTATCAGAAATAACCCAACACTGTCTTCTTGCTAATAAAATATTGCACACAACATGTTTTATTATGTGTGTCTGTGATACAGCTTTTAAATGGTAGTAACTCTCTCTCTGTACAGTAACTAGCTACAATACAATGAAATGGGTGCTAACTCTATTCCTCAGCGAAGAGCAAAACTGATTGAAAATGAAGAGCGATGGCTCATCCTCCAAGCTGTCAGAGACGTTAGCCTTGTTATTCCTTAATGTCACAAATGGAGGCTAGCTCCTTTAGAACTTCTCACATAGCCGTGGTATGACTCCATCTCTCAGTAAGTAATTTAATTAGTTTCTCAGTCAGAACTCTTTAGCTCAGTCCCACATGAGAAAGAGATTCTCATTTAGTGTTGCATAATCAAAAGCCGTTTCGACTGCACTGAAAACAAAGTGCTGAGATTCTTAAATATACTAGCACTTCTCTCCACCAGCTGGAACTGATCTGATACAAATGAGACCAGAAAAGGTGGAACGATGATGGCATTGACCTGTTTTAAAAAACATCCACTTATTAGAAGTACACCAAAAAAGGGGACACGGTTTCCCATAAGCATTAAAGCACAACAATCATGATCATTATTGTCTACTTACGTAACACTTTCTCTCCCACCAGCTCACTGTGGGCCTGAGAGGCTATGATATAGATTTCCATGAATAAATTCACACAAACACAGAGATATTGTGAGGGATTCTGTGTATAATAGATCCCCCAGCAACTAGAAATACAAGAATATATTACCTCTTAAAAACCATGCAGACTTTATGGAGCATTATGGAGGTTCATTTGAAAATCCAGCATTCTATTCACTGTTTTACTGTTTCATTACATCAAGCTTGTTAGTCATGTCTAAAAAGTTATTAAAACCATGAAGGAGTCAGCAGAGTTTTTTTGCTCGAATTAATGAGGCATAACACTTTTTATTCAGGAAAAGGATTAACAAGACAAAGGGTCCTTAAGGCGTCCATGCAGAAATGAATAATCGATTGGTATGATAGAGCTGTGAGGGCCCAATGTAAAAACCATGTAGTTATTCGGTTAGTAATTCAGGTAATTTCAATTTTTGAGACGTGCTTCAGAAACTAATGGTGAAAATAAAAAAATATAATTACTGACAAACTATGTGGAGCACTTTTGCTCATGGCTGCATGATTTAATGTGAAGACAACATTGTTTTTCTTATCCACAGAAAATATTTAAACAGTTAGAATTCAAAATACACTATACATGCAAAAGTATTACCGTTATACCAACAGGTACATTGCATTCAAATACATAGACTTTAATGTGGAGTTGGTCCTCACCTTGCAGCTATAACAGCTTCCACTCTTTTCAAAAGGCTTTCCACAATATTTTGGAGTTTCTGTGGGAATTTGTGTCTATTCATTCTTTAGAATATTTTTGAGGTCAGACTCGTAATCTCCAGTTCATCCTAAAGGTGTTGGATGGGGTTGAGGTCAGGACCCATACCCAAATGCCTTTAGACCCACATATATATTGGTGTGCTGAAACATTAAGATGCCCTTCACTGGAAGTGAGTAAAAAACATATGCTGTACCTTGAGCTGAGATGCTGCCAGAAACAAGAGCCTGTGCTGCTACCTATAAAGATACACAATACAGTAATCAGACTTAATGTAAGTGTGATATAATATACTTCAAACAGTTCTGGAATAGTGCTCATTTAAATGCTTCTGAAAGAGGTTTTTAGTCAGCATTGAAGTCAGCAAGACACTCTGCTGATTAGACGACCAGTGGAAGTTTGTTCAACCTCCTTAAAGCTTGAAGGGCTTTAGGTACCGATCGAGTTTCTCCCTATCCATTGGATGGACCATTTTTGGCTCGGTAGGCAAGCGTCAGGACTAAAAATCTGATGCAGCCAATGAAGGAAATGCAGCAGCAGAGTGACATAAATGTGCTTGAATTCTGCCTGAATTCTTTTGTCACAGCATGACCTGCCAGGCCTCAGTTAAATGAACGAATAATGAGCCAAATATACATAATCATCACTCTCTAGAGGTTTTGAGAAACGAAAAACAAAGGAATTAGTACAAAGATATTCTCCTTTTTTAATGAAACAAATAAGCTGGAAAAGTTACAGTAGTGAGCGCATCTCTTGAATAGAAGTGATTTGATAGCCCGGCACAACACTCTCCATCTGCCATGGTTCCCATAAAACACATAATCGCTTGTATTAGAATGTGAACTCTTGCCAAGTTATCGGTTGTGTTGTACCTCTCAGGAGTTGGATGTGTGTTAAATGGTCCTAGACCTGAGTTAAAACACTTCTGCCTGAAGCCATGGCCTACGTGAACTGTTGAGCTGCTCTGTCTCCCCTGATTAAACTTGCTCTAGCGATGGGTAGAGTCAACAGTGGGGTCACTGGTGTATCAGAATTCACAGGTGGCACTTCCTCACCCTCTGTAGGAGCACAGACACCTCGTAATTAGATGTTAATGAAGCTCTAATGGGCCGGGTGACAGCACACTAAGCCGCTTTGGTAATTTAGGTGAAGAGGAAGAGAAGGGGAACATAGCTGGCAAGAGCACACAGTTGATGCAGCAAACAAGAAGCGAATTAGAACAAAGTGTGTCCTACCATACCAATTAAACCGCGACAAGAGCAATTCTGCTGACACAGACACAAATTGGCCAATCAAAACATGGTGCACGAACACAGCTCGCAGTTCACAAGGTCGCCCGGAAACTCAAAACTGTCAACTCATGAATTTATTTCCTCTTTACTGAAATATCTGTGCTGATCCAGATTAATTCAGTACACTGGGGAACATCTTACATCTTCGAGTTTCGTTACATTCCACACTCCGCTGTTTAAAAAAAAAGAAGAAGAGTGATGCTGCATAGACTCTGCTCTTTGCCTAATGGTGTGCATGCAGATTGAGACAGATTAGGACACAGTTTTGATAGGCCCCCTTTCTGTTCTTTTACTTTTTCTCCCACTGTCTTCTACTTGAATACCTAACACTCAATCCCTCACCATGTAATTCCTCGTAGGATAATGCCCATTCTAACTTCTTCAGAGTGCTTTACATCCCATTCTCATCAGGCCACTGCAGATGAGGTCTTGAGCCTAATTAATCAAATTAGAGAATCCATTCTACAGCCTCTCCATTAATCAGACAGCACTGTGTGAGCTGCATCTCAAACCGCCACATTCAGGCCAGCTCCATCAGCCCGAAGCAAGCACGTGCATGCACACACACACACACACACACACGCACACACGCACACACGCACACACGCACACGCACACGCACACGCACACGCACACGCACACGCACACACACACACACACACACACACACACACATTATCAACACCTTGTTCTTGAAAGGATTTAAAATTGAAATCTTATCTTAGACATGTCATCAACAATGGTGTCAAAAAACGGAAAAAATTAAATGTTCAGTTCTTTTCAGTTAAGCTCAGTTCAATTCAGTTCAATTAAATCAGAACCTTTTAAAAAGGTCTATTCATGAAAAGCCATTTTTTCTGCATTTCATACTGTTCACTTTCCAGTCCATGTGGTTCATTTATAAAAAACTACCCAACAAAAACAGCACCACTTGAATTCTCCGCTTTTGTGACTTCACAAAAAGCAACACAGTACTCATATATTCATATAGTCAGCATTCAGCAGTTTTGCCGTACCGTTGCACACTGACATTATAATGTGTGTTCCAGCCTGGGTGTTTTTTTGAATGAGGCACAACATGCGCCAATCAGATTGGAGATTATACTGTATATCAGTTTTATATATACAGCAAAGGTACAGTAAAAAACTCAACTTTCAAATAGAGATAATAGAGAGGTTGGGAATGATCAGGTAAAAAAAAAAACATATTCGCCAGTGGCCATCTAAGAAAAAATCAATAGAAAAAAATTGTCAAAAATATTCCATAGCATAGTACGTCATAAGGCTTATTCAGTAACAACACTGATAATAAAGTGAACATACTGAGTTATTATTCCAGCCTAAAACTTCTCAGGCTATGCAGTATTCTGTAGTGCAGCACTGCATCCCTCAGCCTGGACAGAATTTATGATTTGTTGTGCTTTTTTGGATTTTTGCCCATCGATGTTCAAGGTTAGTTAGGGGCATGGATAAATTTGTGGTGGATACACACAGCATTCACAGTAGAACATAGTAGTTACACTGCATTCATACAATATTTCAAACAGCTATACACTGTCGAGAATATACATTTCTTGTGATGAACTTTAGAACGAATAGATGGGAGAATAGATGTTACTTCAAGAAGACACAGAAGCTTTTCTGTCCTACACTTATATACATATATTAGTGCTGGGCACATTAACTTCATTTTAAACTCAACTTAATACATTACCCTTAAAGAAAATGTAAAGGTAAAGCTGTATTTATACTGTACAGTTTACACTAGAATGTAAATACAGATACCCTTTATTGACTGTCCTGTAATTCAAGCACGTCCATTCTCTTTGGTATAAGCAGAGTAAATACAGTAATAACTGAATTTAATTTACAGTAATAAAAAAATACAGAAATACAAAGCGAAAAACACAGAACACTCATGCTCCAGGGGGGAAATTCTGGACTGCAGCTGCAAGGGATGCATCACAGGGCATTTTAGTACTAAATTATTGCCAAAACACAACAACGCGTTTTTCACTACACATGAGTGCTCTTGGAACTGTATATATACATACACCACCATATACCACTTCAGGAACAATCACATTAAGCACGTCTCTAACCATGTTGCTCAAAATATTGCCCGTGCTTCACTGGGCTTAGCTGAACTGGGTGTCCCTCTTTTCAGGGTGAGAAATGTGTGGGCTGTTACCTCTCCCTGTCATGGCTAGCGTGCCCTGCTTCCCCCAGGCTCTGTCAGTCCTGCTCTGCTGAGTGGTGTGCACCGTGGCAACTGGCACTCACTGAAAAGCATATCCTGCCAAGCAACCATCTGTCATTGTGAATAATAGCGAGACACCACAAATACAGGTCTGCCTGACGAGATATTCCAACTAGCACAGAGATTATGACTGCAAGAGCGTTCTTCATTCCTGTAAAGAAAAAAGATGAGTTAATTAAATTTAAACAAATCCTACATACATTATATGTCCAAAGTTTTTAGACACCTACTCACCTAATGCTTCGTCTGTAAGTAATGTGTGTAAGTATCCCAAAGGTATTCTACAAGTAGTGAGTGCACAACTGAAGCCCTTTATCAGTACTGGGTGCACTTTAAACAGAAATTCCCCTTATTCAGTTATTCTGGCTAATTAATTTGTTAAGATGATATCATTCAGCATGATCTGATGTCAAATATGTCATTCTAGAGACTCAGTACAACTCCAGAGATAGTAACAGGAACCAGATGTCCAAAGCATTCAATTATTCCAAAATCTACCTCACAAAAAGATATTATGTAAAATGATTAGACGTATGTTGCCTAAAAGCTTGCTTTGCAATTGGTTTTAAACATTTGAAAAACATTTTGTAATGTTGAGGAGAAACAAGTACCACTTGAATTCAATTGTTCATTAAAGGAGCCGAAGTCACAGTTTATCTATAATTATTTTACTAACTTCTTGCACTTTCTCCAAGTGTAAGTGTGAAGTATCCATTTGTCATACATAAATACACCACTGATTTTAACCCATTCACCAAGTCAAGTAGCGGGCAGCCAGGAACAGAGCGCCCAGGGAACAAGATGAGAGGACCATACCTTGCTCCTCAGTGGTAACATTGGCCATCTTGTTACTCAAACCCACAACCATCTGATCGCAGGGCCGCCTCACTAACTACGAGGCCTTCCGCATAAATGTTAATTCAAAGAGGGTTTAGGGAACTTGCAAATTGCAAATTGTCTAAGCTATTTTTTTCATTGAGGATGTTTACTGCATTCTCGTCCTTGTGAACTGAATTTGACAAGCCATAATTAACAATAGCGTCCTCTTCTGTGCGCATGAGCCCAATCCCCAATGTTTTAAAACTCACTCAGCGCAATCAACTACATTTCCCAGAAGCCATTGGCATTCACCGAGTGACGTAATTCTACGCAGAACGAAAACAGAAGGATTGTTGTCTGAGTGTGCAGCGCTGCTGAAGTGTCCTTCAGTGAGGTGGATGACAGCTGTTTGGGAGGTGTAAGAGACTCCCTGACTGCTTATGTGTTTATTATTTGTCCAGAAGACGCGTTTCCATCTTCCCTCTGAATCGTGACAGAGGCTCCAGGCTCAGACAGCCCTCTCAGAAGGTGCATGCTCCTCCACTAATGCTGTGTTGGTCACTTAGTAGGCCATTGAAGTAAGGATCGAGATGGCTGTTCACGAGTGGCGTTTGTCTCTGAAACTGGTGTACCAGCCTTCCCTTCCGAAATCCGTGCTTCAGTTTCCAGAGCCAGAGCCTGGAGATGTTCCTCCTGGAGAGTACCGAGTAGGAACTCTCAAGCAGCTCGTTTCTGCACAGTTACCAGACGCTGTTCCGGACCCAGAGCTTATAGGTAGGTCCATGATTGTCATTCTGTTGTCTATTTTATTCGAAAGCTTTCTAATACCAGCTCTGTTTTCTGACTCACCCTTCCCTCGTGATTCAGAGGCCTAATATTGTTATTTTTTCCAGAGTTGGTGTTCTGTGGCAGAAAGCTGAGGGATGAACTTACTCTGGACTCCTACGGCATCCAGTCAGGATCTACTGTACACATCCTTAGGAAGGCATGGCCAGAACCTGAGGTCCAGCCTGGTAAGCATTTAAGCAATGGCCACTTCCTTTCCTCCTAGAGAGCTAGACCTTCTTGTCCTCTACCAGTGCCTGATCTCTTAAATGCTCTACAGAATGAATGGACACAAATTCGCTCAAGAAACTAAAAAAATCTCATGGAAAAAGAGTGGAAGCTGTTATAGCTGCAAAGGGGGCGACCAACTTCATTTTAAAGTCTATGTATTTGAACACAGTGTCATTAAAGTCCCTGTTGGTGTAATGGTCTGATGTCCCAAAAGCATATAGTGTATTTCCTTGCAGAATTTAGTTGAAATCTGCATCTGATATCTGACCTCAGAGTTGATCATTAGGAAATTAAAGAAAAAATGTCTGTAGTTACGGTATTGACTGTAGACGGTTTTGTCTGTTCTTTCAGAGCCAGTTGACAGGGTGGCAGCCGCAAGGGAATTTCGTGTCCTACAGGCAGCTCTTCACACCAGCACAGCCTACAGAGACTCGGTGAGGACAATAATAGTGGCCTGGATGGATAGTAGCTTGGATGTGGGGTGTGGAGAGCAAATTCCTGACTCTTTTTTTCCTATTTCATCCCAGGTTTTTAAGATGCTGAACAACAAGGAGTCCTTGGATCAAATCATTGTGGCGACCCCTGGTCTGAGTAGTGATCCAATGGCCCTAGGTAGGCTACTTGTGTCTTGTAACAGTATTTTATCAGTATGAAAACCTATGAATACCTGTTTTAACCATTGCAAAGAGTGCAACATGTTATTTGCTGAATCATGATTCCTACTACTCTTGTTAGAAACCTGGTGCTTGACTTTACATTTTAGGCATTCTACAAGACAAAGAACTGTTTGTGCAGTTCACAGATCCCAGCATACTTGACACGTGAGTAGGATTCAGGCCTATAAATGTACCTGTCTGATGTCTATCCTGGTGCAAATAAAGAGTCAACCACTCCTGCGTACACAGTAGTTTGAAGGTTTCAGATGAATTGTCTTTTATTTATCTGTATGTTTTCTTCCCACTAGGTTGATTAACTCTCACCCAGCACTGGTTAATGCCATTATTCTGGTGCTGCACTCTGTAGCTGGCAGTGTGCCCTCCCAGCCGAGCGTCAGCTCTTCCAGAAATGTGTCCTCCAGCTCCTACAGCGACATGCCAGGTAAAACATGATTTCAAGTTAAGTCTAGTTTAATTGTGTGTGATTTCATTTAGTTGTATTTAGATTAGGGATGCACCGAAATGGTCGAAACACCGAAATAAATTAAAAGAATAAATATGTCACAAAACTATGAAAATATTTATTTAGCATTCAAACTATGCACAATATAAAATATAATTTGAAATAAAATGTTTTACTTGGCTCCACTCATGGATAGCCTAAAAGCAAGATAGCTGAAATATTATACAATTAAACATCATCTCGCATAAAGGAAGTGAATTCAAGTGTATTTTAATATTCTGAATGAAGTGCATAAACAAACTGCATTCAGAACAAATGTTTTAAAAACTGTTGAAAGATTCTCTGTTGGCCTAAAAAAAATAGTGTGTTAAAACAAAGACTGTCACAGTACATATTTTACTGTAATCACTGGAAAACATTCTTGCCTTTTCAAAAGGGTTTCACAAGGGTCTCGCCTCTTCTGTGCTGAATACTTCATACTTCTGTGCTTCATGGGAATGTTTTGATTTTATATGATAAATTAATTCAGATGTTGAGAAATTTCAGCATTGCACGCTTCACAAACGGCTTTTCGTGTGTCTTTCTTAGATATATCAAAATGCACCCAACACGGCAGACATGTTGACTCTAATCCAATCTGGCGCGTTCAGGTTGCGGTTGTTGATTGCGTCATCACTGTTTCGGTCGTGCTAAAACAAATTCTGAAAAACGAAAATGCACTTTTTGCCATTGCAATTTTCGGGAGCCAAATATTCGGTGCATCCCTAATTTAGATGTTCTGTTACGAGCACTCTTATGGAATTGTTCAGTCCCCAGAAACATGTTGCTTTTGTGTGTTTAGCAGGCCTGAAATTACAATACTGTAAACTCAGTCAGCTTTCACATACGTACTTCTCTCTGCTGCAGGAGGTTTTCTCTTTGAGGGCATGTCTGATGATGAGGAAGAATTCCAGTCGGTTAGCCGTCACAGTCTATGATCTTTTTAAAACATATTTGTCATGGAGAATATGCTCTGGCACTCTCTGTTAAATGCTCTTATGTGTGATAGGCGAATCGGGGTGGGCCATCCTCCAGTACTGGCTCTTCAGGTTTGAGGCCGGCATCGCTGGGCTACAGTGGGGCAGTCGGCCCCAGACCAATCACCCAGAGTGAACTTGCCACTGCTCTCGCTCTAGCCAGCACTCCTGAAAGCAGTGCTGTTACCCCTACCATAGGAAACCAGGTATTTGCATAATACATTTAAGTTATGCTGGACAATCTAAATTGAGTTGTAGTCTGAACAGTAAATAATAGGGATGAGTGAGTACAGCATTATCTGTATCTGTATCTGTTAACCACATGAATTATCTTTATCTGTATCCGTATCTGTACTCGGACTGAGCGGGGCCTAACCCGGAAGTGGGCGGGATTTAACCTGGAAGTGGGTCGAGTTGTTTTGAAATGGGCGGGTCTTTAACCGGTTGGTTAGAGCCAGCTGACGGTTTAGGGGCCGTTCACATATCGCGTCTTTTGCGCGCGCATGTCCATTATTTCAAATG
>JBBPCW010000127.1:9087836-9108717 GCA_037974425.1 Phenacogrammus interruptus
CACACACACACACACACACACACACACACACACACACACACACACACACACACACACACACACACACACCTCCTGATCAAACAATGGCTCCAAATCTATTTTGACACACTTACTTAATTCAAAAACCTCATCCATTGTGTGAGACCTTAAGGAAAGAAGTTGCAGGCATGAGGCATAGGTCCCCCTTCACCATGATCCTCATGTAATATTATTTACTGCACTATAGTTTCATTTATCAAATAATTTGGCATCACTTTTAGTGACCTTGATTGAATTAGATTAGATTAGATTGACTTTATTAATCCCACTATGGGGAAATTCCTTATAAACAGCAGCAGTAGTAAAAAAAGACAGTATAACAGGATCCGTAGGATCAAAAGTAACAATATAAGAACAAAGAAAATCAATAGAAACAATAAACAATTTCTATCTGTATAAATATAAGTAAAGATATAGAGAAACAACATTGTGCAAGTTAAATGGATGAACAGGGAAGAGGATAATCTGAAAAAACTGTACATGGTCTAAATAATGCCCGACAGCAGAACAAGCAATGTACACAAACATGTGTCTGTCTTATATACAAGTCTTACAGCTGTGGGGAGGAATGATCGACAGAAAGTGTGAAACCATTAAAGTATAAATCAATTTTATGGTAAAATACAGTATATTTAGTGTTGCATTTTGCTTACAGTATATTTGTGTTATACTTTTCTTTGGGTTATAAATTATGCATGCCTAGCACGAGTCGATAAAACATTCACCGGGGGGCATCCTACCCTAGTGGGGCAAGATGCCTGTTTAAAATATTTTTTGTGCTATAAAAACAACATTTCTTGATAGTTCCAGTTTCATTTCCCTTACTGTGTGTATGCCTGTTTGTACATGTTAAGGTTACATACAGATGTGATCCTTGTGTTCTTAAGATCCACCATTTTTTTCTACATTTGCATCGAGGTAAAAGTCTTATTACTTAAAAAATACCCTGTGCTATATTGTGCTGAAATACAATCACAACAAAGTAATTTCTATCCAGTGTCTGTATAGTAGGTTCTGCAACAGTGGAACCCTTTTTTGGACCTAGTAGCAGACCCCTATACAGAACAAATTTGACAGTTTCTTCAAATAGAGCTGATCCATTTAACTAATATACATTCAAATGTTCACCGTTCTATAGATAACTATTGCCTTTACTAAAGTATCCTTGAAGAACCACTTTATTTAACGATGATATGAAGGGTGGTGTGTTTTTGGGACTGGATAGATAAGTCATTTACTAAACAGCATTAATGATGACTTGTAATATGAATCTATTTCCTACACTTTAGGTGTGCAGCGAGTCAGCATTCAGCTGGACCTTGAGACTGTGTTTCAGTTTAGTCATTTAGTCCTGACCTTCAAGGTACATTCAGTCTATTCAGGATCAATCATTTTACAGTAAATATTCAACGTACCTTGTCATTAACTCGCGACTGACTCCACAATGTGTTGGACTCTCACTGTACAGACTTTTCGTCCAGCCGCAATGCTGGTGGAGAGGTCTAAAGATTTTGGCCGCACTTGGAAGGTGTTTCGGTACTTTGCTGCAGACTGTGCTAACGACTTCCCCGGGGTTTCACGAGGCCCGGCAGAGAGCATCGATGACCTCATCTGTGACAGCCGCTACTCTGGGCCTGAACCCTCCACTGACGGAGAAGTATAACCACAGAACCTTCAGCATCTGAGCCACATCAAACTCTGTAGCTCAGTACGATGTGTGTTCTCAATACTCTGAATTTTTTGCAGGTGGTGTTAAAAGCTTTGGACCCCAATTTTCAAATAGATGATCCATACGATCCTACTGTTCAAGGTTTGTTTTTTTAAACCCCTTTACGAGATTATAAAATGTCAAAAAGCACTTTGAAATTCAAGTGTTTTTACTGCTCCAAGGCATATCCTGCCACAGATTAAAAATTAATACTGTACATTTCCAACTTGCATGAGCTGAAGATTTTCTTCCATCCAAAGGCCTGGACACCCCTAAGGATGGGTTCACAGAGAACTAAAACATAATATATTAAGCAAATATTTGTGTATGAGTGATGCAATACCTCCTTTAAATGTGGACTGTTGGCTAAAGGGATGTGTCATGGACTCGTGGAACAGCATGATGTAAAATATATAACACTTTTAACTGTCAATTTCCTTTCTTGGTAGAGCTCATCACCATGACCAACCTTCGGGTCAACTTCACACGTCTGTTCACTCTGGGGGATAACCTGCTGGCACGGCGTAGGAGGAACCCGCAGGATAAATACTACTATGCCCTCTATGAGATGATGGTCAGAGGGAGCTGCTTCTGCAATGGTCATGCCAGCCAGTGTATGCCAGTATACAGCACCCGTGGAGATATCTTCAATGAGCCGGGCATGGTGAGGGTGCCCATCAGTACATACACTATATACAAAGTATTGGGACACCAGACCATTATACCAGCAGGGACATTAATGACACTGCATTCAAATACAGTGACTTTAATATGGAGTTGGTCCCTCTTTGCATTAACACCATCCACTCTTCTTGGAAGGCTTTTCTGTGGGAATTCTGTAGAGAATTCTGTAGAGCATTTATAAGTATTTATCAGACACTGATGTTGGATGAGAAGGTCTGGCTGTCAATCTCCGTTGCATGTCACCCCAAAGGTGTTGGATGGGGTTAAGATCAACAGGCTACTGGATGGCCTAGTGGTTAGGGGGCGTTGGCCCTGCAATCAAAAGTATGGGGTTAGAAGAATTTCACATTGTGCTTCAGTGTGTTCACATGTGACGTTAAGGGAAATTAAAATAAATGTACAAATATACAAAAGAAACTGGAGGTAGCTCAGCTGGTAGGATACTTGCCTCTGGACCAAGACATCACAGGTTCGAATCCTACCTCCAGCATACCACCACTGGGTCCCTGAGCAAGACCCTTAACCCCAAGTTGCTCCATGGAGACTGCCCCCTGTAGTTAGGGATCTATCTATTGTATTTGAAAATGGGACTTTTATGTGGTCTTGGTCCTGGTGAAGCATTTCCTATTGTTACCACTTCAGTGAGTTATTCTTGGGAATATAAAAGACAAATCAAAGAGAAAAGTTTTGCTCAACATCTGGAAAGGAGTCTTCTGTGACAACAAACTGTAGAAATGATTTTAACGCTAATTAAACATAACTTGTCTAAACTGGAAGGAGACCTGAGGGAACACATTTTCCCACCTGGGGTTAAACTTTTCTCTTCTCTGAGTGTTGTTGGTTTGGTGGTGAACAGTGAAGCTCTGTCTCTGCTCGCAGGTTCATGGGCGCTGCGTGTGTCAACACAACACAATGGGGGACAACTGCGAGAAGTGCCAAGACCTTTACAACGACGCCCCCTGGAGGCCAGCTGGAAACTCTGACCCGCATGTTTGCAAAAGTATACTCGCTTCTCAAAACCTGCAAAAATAGCGTTCAAAGCGAAGTCAGTGTTTTATACAGTCCAGGGCACACGACATTATGCCACATTACTACATGATACTACTAGTGCTGTTTTATAATAATAATAATAATAATAATAATAATAATAATAATAATAATAATAATTTTGTTATGAATATTAGTTGTTATTCCAAACAATTTCAGTTTAAAATGCTTTACAAAAAAGATACACACTTGTTTTTTTTTCTTACAGAGTGTAACTGTAACGGTCAGTCAGAAAGGTGTCACTTCGACTCAGCTCGTTATCTGGCCACAGGACAGGTCAGTGGTGGTGTGTGTGATGACTGCAGAAACAACCGCGTGGGTGCTCAGTGTGAGCAGTGTGGCCCGGGGTACTACCGGGACCCTCAGCGTCCTGCAGAAGACTGTATACGTGAGTGTGTATAGAAAAAAGGCAGCAGGCAGCGCACCAGGCTTCCTAATGGCCTTCTTGTCTGTTGCCGTCTTTACATGTTACTCTGATTAATACTGTTGCTCTGCAGCTTGCTCCTGTCACCCGGCGGGCTCTGAGGAGGGTGGGCGGTGTGATCCAGTGACTGGCCGCTGTGTTTGTAAGCGGAATGTGGAGGGCGAACGCTGTGACCGATGCAAGTCAGGCTTTTATGGACTCCGTCTGGAAGACCCCAGTGGCTGCCAGAGTAAGAGAGCATCCCCCGTTTCTTCCTAAATTCCAAGGATAATGATGTTTAATGAATTATTTTCCATGATGAAAAGAACATTTTAATTTTTTATGCTAATCTCTTTCTGCCACGTCGTGGGCTTTATCAGCATGAACAGTGCAAAACACCTGGAGACAGCTAACAGGCTCACGTGCTCAACCATGTAAAACCATATGTAAACCATATTTTAACTTATAAACATTAAATAACAGTTTTAATACCTCAGGCTTTATGTTGTATTGGTTCAGCGCGACTACACTTGGCTTAGGTTCAGTTTCAAGTCCACGGAGCCCCCTAGTGGACTAGCATGCACACATCCAACCATCTATCCATCCACCCATCCGTTAATGCATCTATCCACTACTCCCTCCATTTATTCATCCATATGCTTATCCTAACTATGCTGGAACCTCAGTGGTCAGTGGTCATGAAGTGAAAGGTGAGAAGGTAAAAGGAAAAACATTTTGGACAGGTTGTCAGTCCAACGCAGGGTAAGCACACAGACACCCCCACTCACACCTCCAGTTCACCTAACATATATCTGGCCTGTGGGAGGAAACTGGAGCTATCCGGCACACAGATAAATAAAGAGATTCTTCTAAATATGACACAATGTAATTTAGATTTTATGTGAAAGCCATGTTTTACAAAGTGTTCATGAAACAATACAGGGGCTCTGTGGGTGTTATGTTCCTGAACAGATAGTATCAGTGGATTAGAAGTATCGCTTTCATATTGTATCATGAATTAAGTGTCTAAAAAGGGAGACACAGCCCAAATGTGTAAACGAGTCAACAGATTTTCTGCTCATTTACTAAACACAAGCAAAAAACATTCTAATCAAGCTTACCCTACAGCCTTCCTTTAAACATAACTGGACCAACAAAACACTCATTTTGAAGTGTGTGTACCTACATCATATTGCTAAAAGGTTCATACTCTGTGCATCTTGTGAGCTTTCTGTACAAGTCATTTGTTGGTTACTTCTCTCTTTATGTGGATTGAATCAGGATGTATGTGCAACTTCTTGGGCACTAAAAGCAATTCGCCATGTGACCAGACCACAGGCCGGTGTATGTGTGAAGACTTTGCCCATGGACCGGAGTGTGATCAGTGTGTAGTAAGTTCAACAAATCAATAACTATGACTGCTATACTGTTAGAAGCAGCACATTAATATTTATTTCATCTTGATTTTTTTGCACACCATGCTCTTCGATCCTTTCAGGCAGGATACTGGGGGTTAGGAAACACAGTGTATGGCTGCTTACCTTGTGACTGCGATATAGGAGGAGCCTTCTCTACTGTGTAAGCCAGTAGTTTCCTAATAGCATGCTTTTTAGTTTACATTTGTCATTTGAAAACATTTAATATATGTATGCACATATGTATGTTCAGGTGCTCTTCAGTAAGTGGTCAGTGTCAATGCAGAGCTAACATGATTGGACTCAGCTGTAGTGAGCCTGCTCCCGGCTACTTTCTGGCTCCTCTGGACTACTATTTGTATGAGGCAGAAAATGCAGCTCCTCTGGACTCAAAGTGCGCCTCTAATCTGGTGGGTGACCATGATGGAAATTAGCCATACATATGTGGTAGCAAGTGACCTGTTTTTGTGGAAATATAATCACATTAAAATGTTTTCTTATGCCAATATGTTTCCTAGGTGAGGCCAACCACAACCCCTATACCACTCATATCTCCCACAACTCCCAGGCCCCCTCCACGTCCTTACTGTCCATCAGGAGCCTCAGTTATAAAACCTACTCTTTCTCCTTCTTCCTCCCCGCCTCCCACTTTGCCCAGCTGTGATCAGTACTTCAGAAGTAGGGGCTATGACTTTGCTTTCAGTGATGGGAAATTTGTGGTGGTCAAGCGGGAGAGGCGTCAGGCTCGAAAGAGAAGACAAGGCCAGGTGGAGTCAAAACTGTTCACTGTGTAACCCAGTCTAGTCTGTTACGTATAGTGCAGATCTCTAAACGTGCACTTTTCTTCCAGAGGAGCATTCCACTGCAGCCAGGATCAGCTCATCAACTCATCCTACGATCCCACACCCCGGATAAACAAGTCGCTTGGACTGGACCGGGATTTGTCCGAGTTCAAGATGGAGCAGGGCTCAGATTTGCTATAACCAATATCCCACTGAACCTTAACTACCATCTTGTTATTCGCTATGAGACAGAGGTACACACTGCCATGCAATTACATGCAGTTGTTACAGTGACTTTGATGATTTCTTTCTCTAAATAGTGCCATTATTGTCGCTGTTCATTATTCTAAAAAATAAAACAAAGAAAATATGACGATGCATTTCATTGTAACATTTAATGACTTTTAATGAATATTACTGTAAAAAGGCCATCTATGCATTGTTATTTCTTTACTGTTATAACAGTAATTCAACTTTTACTGTATGTTTGTAGTCCACAGATGATTGGGCAGCTAAGGTGAAAGTTGTACCTTTAGGATCTCATGATGAAAATTGTCCAAATGATCCTTCTGAGAAAACAGTTGTACTTTCCAGCACTCGCAGGTGAGAAATAGTCCTTGAGACAGATGAATCATTACACAGTTCAAAACTTTCTTTGCTTTCTGTTTCATCAGAGGTTTACCTCCTTGCTCCCCTAACAGGCTTCTTATAGTAGTTCACTGTTGCTGCTGAGCTATTGCAAATCATTTTTTAATGCACTACCTTTATGTAGGGCTGCCACTTTGGATCCTCCGGCATGCCTGAGCTCTGGTGTGCGGTACTATGTGGATATCACGTTTGAGAAACGATCCAATCCTGACCCTTATTGCAGCTCTCACATTCTGATTGATTCTGTAAGCCTTTCCAAATTTCCACCACAATGACCATTGGTTTAATAAATGATGAGGAACTGACATTCAACTTTAATGTGCCAGAGAACATTAAGAATTTTCACCAACCTGAAAAATGATCCTGTTTCAGATGGGACTTATTCCAAAGATGGAATCTCTTCCAAATTTCTGCTCTGAGGAGGCCCTGGCTCAGTACCAGCAGTACCAGTGTGTGGAGTTGGTTGCACGGGCAGGAGACCATACCCTACCTGTGGTGTGTGAACAACTGGTTGCGAGCATGTCTGCCTACATTCATAATGGGGCAATTTGTGAGTATCTTTCATTCTACCTGATAGCTAAGTTGTTACAAATCTGACTGTAGTTTTTCAGCATCTTTCTCATGTCCTGGGAGTGATGCACTGCAGTATGTGTAATCCATCAGAAACTTGTTTTTTTCTCCAGCTTGCAACTGTAATCCTGTTGGATCCTTTAGCTCATCCTGCGGTAAATTTGGAGGACAGTGTAACTGCAAACCCAGTGTGGTCGGCCGCTGCTGTGACACCTGCGCCCCACTGACGTACGGTTTTGGGCCAAATGGTTGCTCACGTAAGTATTACTGAAGTCTTCAAACTGTTATTGAGTCACCAGCAGAGTAAAGGTTGTTTAAAACATCTATTGGGAAACTTCAGTCATAAGAAAGCTTTCATAGTTTAGCTGTAAGATCTTTGATTTTGAAGCTTTGTAAACCTTAACCTTTGGTTAGTTTCCATATAAGGAACATTCTTCTTCTTCTTCTTCTTCTTCTTCTTCTTCTTCTTCTTCTTATTATTATTATTATTATTATTATTATTATTATTATCATTATTATTATTATTATTATTATTATTATTATTATTATTATTATTGTCTAATCAGTGGGCTTGTTCACTGTCATCTGTCTCCAGCATGTAACTGTGACCCCTCTGGCTCCAGAGCAGAGGTGTGTGACTACAAAACCGGACAGTGTCCATGTCGTAATGAGGTCACAGGCCAACGTTGCGACCGCTGTCCTCCCGGATACTATGATTTTCCTAACTGCAGACGCTGTCAGTGCAATGGGCTGGCTGACCTTTGTGACCCTGTTACTGGAGTGTGCCTGAACTGCAGGGATCATTCAACTGGACCCCAGTGTGAAAGGCATGCAGCAGATATGGCTTTAATGCAACTGTCATATATTATACTAGCTTTCTTCTTTCAAAGGACTCATATTTGCCTCTGATAAAACAGTCATGCAGATCTAACATGAGTCTCCTGTAGACCCACTGCAGTCTCTGAAGTTGTCGTCTCTGAAGTCGTTTGTGTTCTGTTTGTTCTGCAGGTGCCTTGAGGGTTTCTATGGTAATCCTGTTTACAAGGAGCCCTGCATGCCGTGCCAGTGTCCAGATGTGAAGGGCAGCGGACACTTTTTCGCCCGCTCCTGCAGCAAGGACCCTAATTCTCTAGTCCCGACCTGTGAATGTGAGACTGGACATCAAGGTGTGATCTTTCAGCGATTTACTCGCACTTCCTCACAGATATAAATCCTAACTAGAAAAATAGAAACCAATCTCTAATAAATATTCAAGTAATTAAGACGGGGAAGTTTGTGAAAGATTTTCCACATTGAGTTTGTGCGCTGCAAACTTCACTGGAAGACAAAGCCGTTCTGCCCTTTCTCCTTTCACAGGTATACGCTGTGATGCATGCTCTCCTGGTTACTATGGTAACCTGCAGTTGCCAGGCGCTAGGTGCAAAGAGTGTCAGTGCAACAATAACGTTGACCCTCGTGACGGCGAGGCGTGTGATTCTATGACCGGCGAGTGTCTCCACTGCTTACACAACACTCATGGGCCTTACTGTCAGACCTGCAAACCTGGTTACTATGGCAACGCACTACTCCAGGACTGCCGAGGTACAGAGTGTGGTCAGAACAGACCCCTGTATTCTGTGTAATAAATATATTATAATAAATACATATCAATAAATACATTGAGGAAGAATCCTCATTTTCAGTATGGCTGGGTAAAAAAGCCTGATGCAATAATCTTAATGAAAATGATTATGGTAAAGATGAATAGAGGTAAAGGTAAAGAAAAAAAGGATAATAAGAATGACCAATAAAAACAGACTAAACAATAAACTTCAAGACCATAGAGCAATAAGAACAATCTAGGCAGTGAACATTAACCCATACAAAATACAGCCTGCAGGTTTAACAGGTTAAAATGGGGTTATCTGCAAAAACATTTACATTGCAGTCAGTAAAAGAGGAAATTAAATCATCTATGTAGACCAAATACTGAGCCTTGTGGAACACCGTTTTGGGTTCAAATGTAACCTTAACATTAACCACACTGCTGACTATGTATGTGACACTACAACTGTATACATAATTACATTGATGCTACAAGAAGGTTAATAACTATTGATTTATAATTGTTAATAACATCACCTTTGTGGAAGTGAAATACGGTCAATGTGATGTATTGGAATTATGTGATTTTGGCAAATATTGCTTTGAAGTTCCAAAGAGTCATAGTACAGCATGCATTAATATAAATACAAAAAATAAATAATAAATTACGGGTTTAAAGTGTTTAAATCCTAGATATTCGTGTGTCTGTGTTCATAGAATGCTCTTGCGATCGACTGGGGACGGAGTTGACGAGATGCCCTCCGGACGGGCCGTGTTTATGCGATGCAGTGACTGGGCAGTGCCTGTGCCGTGCAGGTGTGGCGGGAGCGCGGTGTGATCAGTGTGAAGACGGATACTGGAACCTGCAGTCAGGGTGTCAGCCCTGTAACTGTAACTCACAACACTCCATCAGCAACCTGTGTGACAGGGTGACTCTCTTTAGCTGCTCACAGTCTGATCCTGTGCTACTGATGACATGTATTGACTTATTGTTACACAAATAAATTTGTAATGATTCTTCCTCTCTTGATACAGACCACAGGCCAGTGTCCTTGTGAAGTAGAATATGGCGGTAAACAGTGCGACCAGTGTGCAGAGAACCACTTTGGAAACCCAGACACTCAGTGCATATGTATGTGGCTTACAACTGCACATACTAGATCCTTGACATTCCAATTTTAATCAGTTTTTTCATACACTCTTAAAAATAAAGGGGCAGTGAAGGCTGATGCGTCATATGAAAAAATACTTTTGGTTTCCTAAAGCACTGTTCAGTTGATTAAAAAAAAAAGTATGTATGTCTACATAGGACCCTATAGGAACTGTTATTTTTAAAGGTATTCTAGCATTTTAATATATATTAATATATATTAAAATATATATATTAATAATGTAAGAAAACCTGCATCTAAAATCTATGCCTTTATGTGTCTTCTAGCCTGCGACTGTAATATGGAGGGCTCCATCTACCCTGGCTGCGACCCTTACACTGGCGAGTGTATGTGTCGGCCCGGTGTGAGCAGCATTTTCTGCGATGAGTGTGCTCCAGGACATGACCCAGACTTCCCTGCCTGTGAACCTTGTCACACCTGTTTCCTGCTGTGGGAAAAAAATGTTACTGACATCACACGGATCACTTCAGCGATGTTGTCTTTGATCCCTCGTCCCGGTGCTATCCCGAGTGATACGCGTCTTCTGGAACGGGTTGAGGAGCTCAGTAATAAACTGCAGAACTTGGTTGACATGCTAGGCCATGGGAATGAGCTGGACACAATAGAAAACCTCCTCAATCAAATCAGGTGCGGACCCAATAATTATTCAGATGTGTTGACCCTTCTAATAAGACCGTCTATTATTCAGCTTAATGAATTATTCAGCCTGTTGGAGTTGATTGAATGATTTTGGCCAGTTACCATTTGGACACCATTTATCTTTTAAGTCTGTGCACAGATAAAAGAAACAATGTATGAAATGAAATAAAATGAAAGGAGTACAGGTAATCCCGCTTTAATTTTGAATAATCTTGTTTAATCCCTTCTCTCAGAAATGTAACAGGAACCATAGATCCCAACATAATTATGATAGACCCATCTCAGCTGCTGAACACTGACATCGATAACATTCTCTATGAGTTCAAGAGGCTGCTGGACAATCTGGAGAGAAAAGTTAAAGAAGCCGTTAAACCTGATCTAAATGCACTGAACGGTAGGTGTGCTGGGAGAAAATTACACAGTAAATGTGTTCGTATTGTGGTTACACATGTAAATCAGCTACGTTAATGTGTGCCGACTGCGTTTCAGACACACTTGCGAAGATTCGAGGTTTCTATGCTGACTTTATAAAGGCTGAAGAGCAGATGAAGGTGTCTAAAGGCATCTTGGAGGCCTCCAGGCGAACCCGGCAGGACACTAAGCAGGAACTGACGAAATGCCAGCAGAGGGCCTTGGATGAACTGGAGAAGAAGGTCAAGGCGCTCACTGTGGCCCAACTTAATGAGGAGGTGAGATTAAATAACTTTTACTAATTTGTTGTCAGGACCCTCACAACCATAAACTTTAGCTGACAGTGAACACATGCAATTGTTGAAGAACTAATTTATTCATTTGTTGTCCATTGATGTTGCATTGCAACAGATCAACAAAATGCTTCATGCGACCACAAGTATGTGCAAGCCTTCATCACCCCACAGTTGTTGAAACTGGAGGAGAAGTAGGTAGCAGGTAGAACTTGGCATTGAATAAATTAGGGAGAAATTTGAGAAGAAAAAAAAAACATTCATATAATTCATGTACACAATGTAAATAATAACGCTTGGGAGACAGAGGTATGATGTAACATGCACAAAAATAAGCTAATGCGGGATATAACTACTGAGGTGTTTATGTGACGAAGATGGACTTAGCTGTAAGATAGCGACACTTCACTTGTGGAGTAAAGCTTGGTTAGAAGAAATAAATGTTCTAAGTGATTACAGCAACAGTTTTATTTGTTTAAATCAATGTATACAATGTATACTATTTTATAGAATCCATGCTTATAAACTGACCAAGACAGGGTGGGTTGTAACCTACAGCTCAGTGTGGAGAGACTGATCAAAGAACAACATGCCCACTCACATTTTACCACAAACCCATACATTGACGTGTGTCAGTGAAGTGTGTCTTCATCCTAGATTGTCTTCATTCTAGCTTAAACCAGTTCACACACAAACATAGACTTACATCTTTAAAATGTTTTAAGAGAAATACATGTAAAACAAAAAAAATGCTCTGTACAAATACATTCTTTTATATTCCACCTACTGTTATAACCTACTTCGTGTATTAACGAAGGTAATTAGAGCAATTTATTTCTACATTACAGTTATCTGAATATGTACAATCCCATATAATCTGATTTGGGAAATCGTATATAAAAGTATGAGTTTAGTAGAAGTTAAGCAAATCACTGAAGAGACTGAGACAAATGCGGCCCGATCCTACCCAGACCTTTATAAAACTATGACTTAAAAAATGACTGTGAAACTATATTTCTGCCCCAGATCTGTGGAGCTCCAGGTGATGCAGAGTGTGAGAATGCGACGTGTGGAGGAGCTCTATGTCAGAGGTGTGGTGGGCCGTCTTGTACAGGAAGTGTCCCTGTCAGTGGAAAAGCCTTAGAGACGGCAAAGAACACAGAGGACGACATCCTCGCCCTTCTCCGTAACCTCTCAGAGGCAGAGACCAAGGCAGGCTCATTCACCCGCACATACGTTTTATAGAATCACCACAGCATTCTTATAACGGTGTACTTTTAATGATAGTTACATATTGTTTTACTGTGACATTGTGAGTCAAGAAGGGTGCCTCTGAAATTCCTGTAATTCCAACTTATTGGATGCTTATGCTATGTTGATATCTGTTCTTAGATCAAAGAAGTAAAAATTATGAGTGATGGCATCAAAGACAAAGCACAGAGCATGATGAATAAAATCACCAACACTAAGAACACGCTTGAGAAGGAGAAGAATGACACTAAAAATCTTATCAATCGTGTCAGAGAATACTTGGCAGGTAAAGATTTCTCTTGTTCTTTTTTTTACGGCCTGTTCTCTAGGTTTAATTGGTTTTTATACTTGCTTTCTAGTGTTTTCAAGACTTCTTTAGCTGTTTGAAGAAGCTATATTGGGTGTCTGTAAGAGTCTTAAATGTACTTTTTGCAGACTTAACACTAAAACTGTAACTGTTTCTTTCACACTGCATTTCTCCAGTCTACTCTCACCAGATCAATATTTTAGAGTAGCCAACCTTTTGGGTGTTATGTGTGTAAATGCATTGCCACACTTCTTTTTGCCACAGAGGACACGATGGAACCAGAAGACATTGACAAATTGGCCACTGCTGTTTTGGCTATACAGTTGCCCAGCTCACCAGATGAGATCAAGAAAATGATCCAGGCTATCCAGAATGCCCTTGCTAATTTCACACAGTCTAAAGAGGATCTGCGGCCCTTGCAGGAACAGGCAGAATTAGCTAAAGACATGAAAAAAAAGGCTGAAGAAATCCTGTGAGTTCATCATTACGCAGTGGTATCGTCATTAATTGTGCTGTAATAAGCAAATAAAGCTTAAACTTTTGAATTCTAGGAACAAAACTAGGCAGATTGATGTCGCTGAGATCCAGAAGAACCTCATGAATGCTTCCCAGCTCCAAGACAAGATCATGCAGGACCTCAGCAAGGCTGAAGACAACAACAACGTTACCACCGATAAACTTAACCAGGTATAAAATTTGTGAAAGCGTCAATTGTTCACACATTTACTTTTATGGAAATGCTGAGTTCTTGTTTATCATCCATTTCCAACAGAGCATAGCTAAACTTAAAAATGCTGAAGATAACTTGAACTCCACTGAGACCAAAAAACTCTTAGCTGAAATTGAGACTCTGAAGAATAAAACTGCAGTGAATAAGGCTCAGGCTGAGGAGGCAAACGTTACCGCTAATGCAGCGTCAGCCAATGCTACAGATGCCGAAAAGGTCAGTCACTCTCATAGCTGGAGCCTCTACCCTGATTTACATCATGATGTCACACATGGTGGGCTGTTACCAGGGAACTACCATCAGATAATATAAATAACTGTTGTCTTCATGAACTGCTATTTTTATGTTTTAACCATTTTCAGGGCCTTCAGGAAGTAATAGAACAGTTTAGAAATTTGACGGAGAGAAACAAAACCAGAGGTTCTAATGAAGAAGCTAATGAGCGCCTGAACAACCTGAAGATGGAGGCCAAAAATATGGCAGAAGATATCAAGAATAAAATCAATCAGACTGAAGGTATGTATATGACCAAGTGCTTTAAGTAAATTAGGAGTAAAAACAGAACATATAGCATTCGATGCACATTTGATGCATTTAGAAATCAGTTTGAATGTTAAGTATTCATATTTTCCATGACTAAACTTTAGCAACATGTAATTGTTCCTTTTCCAATTGGTTTTAGTCTTGGAGAAGAAGATTCGGGATTTAGCCCAAAATAAAGAGGAGAAAATAAAAGTGTTGGAGGAACTACGACTGCAAGCGGAGGCCTTGCAGAAATTTATTACTGATAAAGTGGAGCAGTATTTAATCTGCTCCACTTAGGACTACGTGATCCTCCCTCACAACCAATGGCAACATGTGCCTCGGCCTCTATAACAGAGGAGCTGGGAAATGCTGCTGTTTCTAGACTAGCTGGAATTTGGAATTCGTTTTGTGTCCTTATCTTCAGAAAGATCGAATCGAGCAGCAGAGATGCCTTGTTGATGTGATTTGGATCAGTCTGGAAAAGTTAGAAGTTAGAATTCATATATTTAAGTTTGTATGACCTGGGAATTATATACAAAGATACTTTCCACTTTATATGTATCTAAAAAATAAAATGTAGCTGTAGATTCTTAGAAATGTACATTTTCAAATATGTTCAGGATTGTCCAGAAGCTCAGTGTTAGTGCTGCTTGTACTGAATCTCACTAATCTGATCAGTTGTGGTGCTCACTTTAAGCATAAAATATATGTGACATCTCAAAGCTCTTGTTTGCTGCCTGTTATGTCTTTTCTCTGGTCCCAGTTCTGAGATAGTACACTCCTGGACTCCCAAAACAGACTGAAGAGTTACTGTTCATTCACTATTCATGTCTTAACATGCCATGATTACCCAGATTCTTATTTGTGGATACATTAGATTGTAACCTCTTATCATCTGCGAGAACATTGTGAAAAAGGAGAAGCATTTGTCTTTGTTATCTGTGCAGCTGTGCACTGTTATTACCTGTAAACAACTGTAGCCAGCTAGGCTGGATGTGTAATAAGATTAAACCAGCAGTCAGGTTTGGACTGGAGCCCTGCTGCTTTTGGAATGCATTCACTCGTCTCTGGCCAAAGCTGGAGGGCCCGACCATTACTGTCTTTTGTTCTTGGAGTGTTAACAACCAGAAAACGACCAATCCTGGTTCTATTGATTCAAAGAAAAGAAAAAGAAACAAGACGTCTTTTCTTTCCAGTTCATCAGTTCTCACTGAATCTGATCTTTGACCCTTTTAGCTACTTCAGCCTTCCTCGTGTACTGTTCTGCGAGTGCTCAAGCTATGAGGGCAAATAAAAATCCATTAAACACGGACAAGAAGTATTCATTAATTAGTCCTTTCTTTAAGCAAATATCTACAAGAGAGGAAGCTTTTGTCTTGACAAACATTTATCTCAGTTCAGTGAATCAGTACATGTATTATATTCCATTGCCTGTCTCAGGCAGTGGGAGTTCTGAAAGCAGTGAAGAATCCCCCACTGATATAGTAATTTCATCTGAGAGTACGTTATTAACCGTTTCTGGAGGTTTCTCAGCTCATGCTGTCATTGCTAACTAATTTGAAAAAGTGCCTCTGCACTTAAAAGTGTATTTATTTTACCACCCACAGAAGAGATTTTCTTGCACTGGAACAAATGGCCATTTTTACCGCCTTCAGAACTTCGACACTGTGTGTTCACCATGCATCTTGCCGAAATGTTGCCCTTCCATATACAGTAAAACATTTCCTAACATGACACCAAGTTTCACATCTTTACTTTGTAATTTGGTGCTCGTAGTAGAATCAATACATTTGTAGGGTAAATGTTTTTCTGCACCCACAGAAGTAAAGCTGCTGAAGTAAAGCACAGACGTCTAAATGCCTGCACAAACTTTGAGATAAGATAGTCAGTCTTACAGATTGTTATATGCTTTCCTCAGCAATTAAGCACTTAAATAAAGGATTCTCTTCTAGTTGAGATGGAATTAGATGGAATTTTCCCAAAGAAAACGGTGCCAAGAAGAAAGACTTTTTGCTAGCCCATTCCAGAGCTCAAAGAATCTGATTCCAGTCAGAGATTAGAGTAAATGAAATTGGGGTTTGAGTTTACACAAAGACATTTAGCAATGAATGGCTGTTATCAAGTACAGGGATGGACTCTGCACTGCAAGTCAAAGAACCGTTTAGTCCTACTTTGTCCATCTTGTTGCTACAACAGCCTGAAAATTCTGCACTTTTGTGAATAACTATTCCACGGCAGCCAAGTGTGGAATAGCACTCCTGCTGTTTTGTAATGGGGATGGGAGGAAGGGCATTAATGCGTGTTGAAGACATTTTTCAGAAACAGCTGAAAGACAAATGAAAAACTAAGGTGGGTTCACAGTTCTGTAAGGACCATCCATCATCTGGAGTTCCTGCAAGCTTGGTCCATCAAGCAGGACACACTAACTGATTAAAAGGTAAAATGATTAAAGGGAGAAAGATAACAACTCATCTTTTATCCATGAACTGGGAAATACTGTAGTTGTAGTTACTAACTTTTACTAACCTTTCTTATCTTGTAAGAAAGAGAACTGTAATTAGATCCAGATGTGGGAAATTTGCATTTTTTTCGGGAGCAAGTGGAGAGAACAAAAGAAAAGAGTAGAAACAGCATAGCCTATAGAATAAGAGCTAAAATATATAAATATAGAAGTTTGTTTGTATATATATATGACAGCTGGTGGCCTAGTGGTTAGAGTTGCCACTGCTCCCTGGGCATTGTGTACCGGGCTGCTTCACTTGGTGAATGGGTTAAATGCAGAGAACAGTTTAGTGCTGTGCACAATGTGTGCTGTGCTCCCATATGACAAATGGATATATATGAAGATTTGTTTGTTTGAAATGTGCAATACTTTGATGGGCTACACAGAGGTCGACTTTTACGGTTGACCACCTTGGTTGACAGTTCTGAGCACCTGGGGGAGGGCCGGGGACTCTGCGCATGCGCAGAAGCGGAATGAATGGGTGGGGACTGGGGAGGGGAAAAAAACTTTCGCACTACTTCAGCTGAGCTGGACCAGAGCCGGAGCAGGAGCCCAGAGAACAGGACCAGAGACTGGAGAGCGGGTGGCCACAGGCGGCTAACACACCCAGTGCAAAAATGATGATGTTGCAACTCGCAGCCCTTTTCTGTAAGTTCATTCAGTTTTACACTGACGGCTTTACCTTCACTAAGTTTTCTCAGGTTTAATCATCAGAGCACGTCCACAGCAGGCAGACTGCTGGAGATGGAGCAGTACAGCTGAGTGGACTATTATTATGCCATTCACGTGCTTTCTACTGCATGTGACGTTAACTCAGCTAACGAACCAGATTTCTCGAAAAAATCACTTCATTTACAAATGTGCGCATTCCCACGTGAATTACATATATATTTAATACATTGCACCTACTAGTAGTTATTGCAAGTCAACTGAATGATATAACTGCAAATGTAATTTATTTTATTCATGCTGTAAAGTAAAACTACTATGTACATATACCATATAAAAATGAACTTTATAACCAAGTACAGTTTACGCTGTGCTTTTTTGAAGTTTTGCAGAATATTTTTAAAAGAAGCCTTTACAAATATTGTTGCTTAGTAAAAATGACTGTTTATAATGATTTTTAAAAGGTTCTCATAAATGATTGCCCAAAGAAAACTGGGAGCATAATAATCCTCACTTAAGGAGTGAATGTTGTTTCTTCATGCAGATCTCGTGGCTGTCTCTCTGGCCGATGTTCCTGAGCGAGGGGACGTCTGTACGGAGGGCAGCTGTTACCCCGCCACAGGAGACCTGCTGATCGGCCGAGCCCATCAACTCTCAGCTTCCTCCACCTGCGGCGTGGAAAAACCCGAACCCTTCTGTATCGTCAGTCATTTACAGGTAACCAAAATATCTGTCTGTCTGAGGCTGAGGACTTCTTTACTTTGCCACAGGGCATTTATTCTTTCAGAGTTTAGCAATGCCTTGATGTGGCTCTGAAAGCCATGAATGAGAATGAAGTGAAGTAATTTTCTTTCCACAAGTTAGAGTTAACCATTAAGAATCCCTTAAAGACATTGTGGAATGTTTTTTCCCACATAAGTTATGAAGTATGTCTCTAAAATCGTCTTTCGTTTTGGTTTGGTTTCCAGACCGTCATTACAAATTAAGACTCTGATGCAGGAGAAATATGTGTCTGTCTATTCTGAAATGAAACCTTCCCCACCTCCATGAGCAATTAGAGTTCTGGAGGTGTTGTTTTTTTCACTCTGTTACTTCCAAAGTCCTTCATGACTTTCATCTTTTGTGTTTGGACTGGAAGGCATTATTTCTTGTGGGTGGTTTTGGAAAATTCCCCATTCTTGCTTGAGAGATCTGACGTTTTTATAAAGCAACAGTCTGGCTGCGACCCTGTTCTGTCTGGTCTACTTCCTAGTAGACACCATCCCCACAAACTGGTCATAGAGATATGAGGGCCTTCTGATATTATCCTCTAGTATGTGGAGTCATTGTTGGCATCCAGAGAGAGATTACAAGTTTTGGAAAAAAGCTCAAAGAAGCCTAATTCATGTTGAAAATGTTGACTAAATTACTTCCACCATCATTGTGGGCTTATCAGTGCTGCAGTGGTTGGTTATGGTGGTGGTTGTGGTGTGAGATGGTTCCATTCACATGCTCATAGAGGTTGCAAATCAGGGGTGAGGTCTCTGCTGTCTCCAGTTCAGTGAGACCATGAAGAGTGCCATTCATTTCCTAACAAGATCAATTAACATAATGCTGCCACTCAGCGCTGAAGTATTGAACAGGGCTTTGGAGTCATTTCACATATCAGATTGGCTGAAAGTTAATGTGAATTCCATGGAAATCTGTTGACATTTTCTGTTCTGTCCACCCCCATCCAATGTAGGAAGAGAAGAAATGCTTTGTGTGCGATTCTAAAGACACCTTCGATGAAGAACTCCACTCTACCAGCCACAGAATCGAAAATGTGGTGACGACGTTTGCCCCTAACCGACTCAAGACTTGGTGGCAGTCAGAAAACGGTAAGCAAAAACAATCAGCACTGCTCTTCCTCTTATTCCTCTTATTTTTCTAATTGTTCTGTTGTTTTAGAGGGCCTTGTAGTGTTCTGTTTTAATGAGTATTTCCCACGAACATGTTCGGGGTTACATTCTTTATTATGTCCACGTTAGAGTTCTCCTTTTGGTTTTCAGGTGAACAGTAAAGACGGTGGTGACTCAAGCATGTAGTTCACATGGGAAAAAAAGAGAAGAGCACAGTAAAACAGGGCCTGTAGGGAAAACTTCTCTCCGCATGCTGTTTAGCCCCCCCTGTAATCTCACTATTGGTGGGAGTTGCAACTTCAAAGCAGGTCGCTAATAGCTGACCAGTTAAGTTGATGACCTGCTTTTTAACCAGGGAGTGACAGCTTTTTCCCTTAGGAACGATCACCCAGTCTTTGGCCACAGCTGTGACTAGAGCTTAGATCAGAATGTCATTAACTGATAATGAAGTGTGAAATGCTGGGGAAAGGCACCCAGATACACTATTAAAAATATTTTTACCTCACATTATGTACATCATCTCCACATGATTGAAATTACATTAGCACAGCTGTAGAACTTACGCCTACTTTTCATCAAGACAATTCATGACACTTTTCAGCGTTTCAGCAGTGTCCACATTTAAAGTAATGGAGTAATACATTCAGGCAGTTACTTCAATGCTGCACTTCCAGTGCTGTCCGGCATATTTTAGTCTGGTCAGGCTGACTGAGATGTGGGAGGGAGGCAATAATCCCCTGGATTGCCTGTTTCATGGGAAAGGGGGGGTGTAAAAAAAAAAAGGAAGGGACATGACTGCAACTAGAGAGGCCTGTGAATGTAAGGCCGATTTGTTTCAGGAGAGGAAGGTTGGAGGTGGGAGTAATGCAGAGGAGAGGGGAAGCGGTTATTCATCCAGTATTGGCAGCCAGCTGGACACAGGGGCCTGGGAATCAGAGGAAGCAGACATTCTGCTTAATTATATATTTCAGCTTTCCTATCCTTCATAAAGCCCCTGGCACATGTCCAATGAAAACAGATGTTTGCCTGCAACTGTACGACTTTACTGTAACTGTACATGGAATTGTTCCATACTTTACAAACCACAGATGTTACCATGAAATTGTCCTGAAGCATCTGTGCGAGTGTTGTGTTGATCCGGACACTAAAACCAAAGTTCTGTTTCTGAACAGACTCTTTTACCAAGTTTTGGTTTAAGAGTTGACCTTCATTCATGATTTAATACTGTGAAAGACCCCGGATACAGTGGAAACCTCCACTGAATCAAATGGAGAGGAAATGCTCTTCATTCAAAAGTCTTTTTTTCTGGTTGTCTTAGATTTGACTTCTGTCTGTGTAATACATTTTATTCTAGTGAAAACCATGAACACTTTTGAATCAAGCAAATCTTTTCTCAGCACTCTGACCTACTGTTTATTGTTTAATTTCCTTTTGTCTGTCAGGGGTTGAGAATGTGACCATCCAGCTGAACCTGGAGGCTGAGTTCCACTTTACCCATCTTATCATGACCTTCAAGGTAATTATGATGACAGACAAGTTTGGGTGAAGATATGCGTGTGTGTGTGTGTGTGTGTGTGTGTGTGTGTGTGTGTGTGTGTGTGTGTGTGTGTGTGTGTGTGTGTGT
>JBBPCW010000127.1:9121628-9133495 GCA_037974425.1 Phenacogrammus interruptus
ACATGCACTGCAGGACGCTTTCATTGTCAGCATACACACACACACACACACACACACACACACACACACACACACACGTACGTATACAAGTTGTCTTTCTTGTGAAGTAGTACCTCATGAGGAATGTCTTTTTCCAAGCACTATGAAGTCTGGTTTTAAGAGGTCATCGTTTTTGTTCTGCTGTCATCGTGATGAATAAAGAAGGAGTTGTAGAGTAGGCATGAGATGAGTTGTAAAAAGCCCCATTCATCAGGTTGTCAGATGAGAGGAATGAGAGGAAAAGCTTACTGTCTTAAGTCAGTTACAGTTTTTTTGTGTAGATGAGGAATTTTTTTGCCAAATCACGTATTAAAATGTCTTTAATATCCTATGATGTGATTCTGAATTAATTCTGGATAAATATGCCCAGCTGAATTAAAAATCAAACAGCCTTTGAAGGTTACCCCAGATTTTTAATACTTTCTCTCTCCCTCTCTCCCTCTCTCCCTCTCTCCCTCTCTCCCACTCCCAGCCTGTGAGTGTGACCCTCAGGGTTCTCTCAGTACGGTTTGTGACCCGAATGGTGGGCAGTGCCAGTGTCGTCCCAATGTGGTGGGCAGAAACTGTGACATGTGTGCCCCCACCACTTTCCTTTTTGGACCCCAAGGCTGCAGACGTAAGTCTAATTTCTTTGTGTTTGTTTTCACTACTATGAACACATAGGTTGAACAGTTACCCTGTACACATCCATGTGCTTCGTTAATAATTAGTTGTAGATTGCTCTAGATTATATAAATGTATTATAAATGGTTAAATGGGTGAATCAGTTTGGCTTTCTACCTTATTCCTCAGCCTGTGAGTGCGATCCTCAGGGGTCAGTGCATGCATTCTGCCACGAGGCCACTGGTCAGTGTGAATGTGTTCCCGGAGCTTATGGACGCCAGTGTGATCGCTGTCTCCCTGGACACTGGGGGTTCCCTAACTGCCGGCCCTGTACTTGTAACGGCCATGCGGAGGAGTGTGATGTCCACACTGGCCAGTGCTTGAGTTGCAAGGACCACACCACCGGGCACAACTGTGAAAGGTTAGTCACTCACTAAGGGTATTGCTTATTTAATGTGGGCAGCTGAACCACAGCCATTTTCTATTGTTTAGGTACAGAAGCAAAGCCTCTAAAGGTATGTGATCAGTTATAGAGGTTGTATGCATTAGCTGCCTTTGTACTGGGCAGTTTGATTGAAAGCTTTGGTTTAGGAAAGTTCATTCACTCCTGAAATGCCATCTTATTGCTGATCTTTGTAGATGTCTGAATGGTTATTACGGTGACCCTGTCCTGGGTTCAGGAGACCACTGCCGTCCCTGCATGTGTCCCGATGGCCCAGGCAGCAGCAGGCAGTTTGCAGGGACGTGCTATAGGAACCATGACTCACTCCATGTGTCCTGTGTCTGCAACCAGGGCTATAAAGGTAATTATTAATGTACAGTGCAGAGAAAAATGCCTTATGTCATTGGTCATGCTGAGCCGTGTCTTAGTTTAAAACCTTACATTGGAGATATTTGTTGGGCACTGAATCATTAATGTGAATATCTTTAAGCGGTTATCCAGTTAAGATAATGTTTGAATGTCTTTTTCCCCTCTATCTCTTTCTGCTACGTGTAGGTGCCAGGTGTGATGAGTGCACACCTGGTTACTATGGCAACCCTCACGAAGCAGGCGGACAGTGCCGTCCCTGTCAGTGCAATAACAATATTGACATGGGCGACCCGGGGTCATGTGACACCCGCACCGGTGCCTGCCTCAAATGCCTGTACCACACTGAGGGCGAGGGCTGCGGCCGTTGCAGGTTGGGTTACTATGGTAACGCCCTTACCCAGAGCTGCAGGCGTAAGTGTTGTTATCAGATGTTTCATGTCTTGTTTTACAACATTAACTGATTTGTTTTGTTATTCTATAAAGCTATTTTAAACCACTGGTAATATATGACTTCTACTGCCCTTATTATGTATTAGTCATAGTTTGATTTACATTAATAAATCAAATTGATTCATTATTTTTGTTCAGTTTGCCTATTTAATTTCAACCTCGTGTCATTTTTGCTTATCTTGTGTTGCCAATGCAGGATGTGTGTGTAACCACATGGGCACCAGGAAGGAGACCTGTCCCTCTGTGGGCGAATGCCACTGTGACCTGAACAGCGGGCAGTGCCAGTGCCTGCCCAACGTGGTGGGACAGCACTGTGACCTTTGTGCTCCAGATACCTGGAACATGGCTAGCGGCCAAGGCTGTGAAGCTTGTGACTGTGACCCTAATCACTCGTTTGGCTCTTCCTGCAATGAGGTGGGGACTTTTTCTTAGTATCTCTTTCCATTATTCTTAGATGTATATTGTAACAGACTGATGAAGGGCCAGTGTGGCCAGTGTAAATTCATGTTGTGATGATGTATTTGTTGCATGTGAGTATTTCACCAACTGAATGTATTTTTCCTCATGGATGAATGGAAGTGTACTTGCATAGTTTGTAAAAGTAGTACATTTTTGTGATTCTAGATAAGTGGCCAGTGCTCGTGTAAACCTGGTTTTGGAGGGAGAACATGCAGAGAGTGCAGAGAGCTGTTTTGGGGTAACCCTGAAATCAAATGCCATGGTAAGTCAAGAATTATTATTATTATTATTGTTATTGTTGCTGTTGTTAGGTATTATTATTATAATTCATGCTGTTGCTGTTATAGTTGTAGATTAGTGAATATTCTCATCTGTTCAGAGCTGAGATCAAAACTGAATGTTTTTTTAAACATGATTTTACTGCTTGGCTGATCCATGGGAATGTGCTTTAGACTACAGCAATATAGCTGCAATAACAGCTTTCCAGTCTCTGTTCTGATTAGATCCAGATGTGCTTTACCATGACAAGCTCAGGGGATGTGGGGGCTGTATCTGTCCGAGCCTCCCAATATTTTCTCCTCCGTTACAAAGCACCTTTGTTCTAGAGGGTTTTCCCCTCAGGGGTCTTTGGTGGCTGATGCAGTGCCAGTCTACAGAAAGCCCTCTTTGTCCCTGACAGCACTGGAGTGAAGCAAACCAAATCTTACGACATGCTGTTCGTACTTAAGGAGCCCAAGAATTGATAAAGAAGTTGCTGAAGCTTCAAAGGCTTAGAAAAGAAATTTTGTTGAGAAAGAGATTGAAGTACTTAATGAGGATGTGATGAGTTTCTGGACAAAACAGTATTGCCTCATTAATGCTGCACAATAAAACACACACATTCAGTTCTATGTGATATGCATCTAACTTTAAAAAATCGGTTATTAGATACTAAGTATTTTCAGCAGCTCCTTAAATGTCTTGACTGCTCGGCTGCGCTTAATGTTACCATTCATGAACATTTCAGACGTGTTGGACAGGACAAGCTCCCGACTCTGTCCTTGGTTTACATTCTTGGCCGAGTTTCTCCTCGAGCTGGGGGTGAGTGGCTTGTTGCTGGAAGACAGGCTTTAGCAGGGCGGGTTTGTGTTTTCTCCCAGCTGAATAGTCTGTGTGTCGACAGAAATCTCTCTGACTGTTTGTTTGGCTAGCCCAAACGTAGCAGGAAGCCCCCCCACGTGTGTCTCTAAGATCCAGTTACCCCCTCTGTATCTCTCTGTATTGACTTACCCTCAATATGGCCCAATCCATTTCAGCAGAGGAATGAGAACTCTCTGTATGGCTTGTTTAAGTGAGCCTTTTGTGAGACTGTGGTATTGACTTTTTGACCAGTAACCAATATTTAGATGAGCCTACCAAGTAGGACAGTTAGGTTTGTGTGTTTTACTCCACTGTTCTAATGCTTCACTCTGTATTGTAAGCTGTGAGCTTCTGTTCCAGGGGTTTATCTACTCTTGTCTCATTATTACATCCGTGTTGCTCTGTATAACTTAATGATTATATTGATTAAGGTCCACATGCCCAAACTCACAGTGAATTTAAGCATATCAACTATCACAGGAACAACTTGTGTTTTTGTGAACAGAACAAAAACATTTCTTTTAACATGATCCAGACGGTTTCCCCCACCGCCTTGTCGCAGCTATCTCGTCTCCATGAGGATAGAAAACAGATGTGTAGGAAAGGGGAAATAATCAGCAAGTCAGTCGGTTTCACAGTTCAAGTAGACCCTTTTCATTTATCCTGTTTAAATTGCCTCACAAAGAGAGGGCAAGTGAACTTTACTTATTGAACTTCACATCTGATCGATTTCATGGTCATGCATACAAAGGTATAGCATTATCAGAGCATTTGCACCTGAAAGGATATAACTATTCCGGCTCAGGAAGCCTGTTAACATTGTCGCGACTGTTAAAGGGTTGTAAAATGTACTCTCCAGTAAGAGTGTGCGGGGTACGTTTTGAAAGGTTTTGCAAGGGGATGGTTTTTCCCTTTGGTTCCATCAGTTCTCTCTCTGCTGGTGTGTGTGTGGGTTAAATATTTACATCCACACACCTTGGCTGTGGTCTGTCTAAACGAAGATAAAGTAAACAAGAGTTAAGGATTTCCTGGACGAATTAGTAGAAGTTCTTCTGTGTGACCAGTTGCAGTATTACTGAATGTGTGCAAGCTGATGGTCATGAACGAGTATTTGTGCGGGCATTAAGGGTTAAAATCCCCCTCATCATTTCCAGATACTCTCACCATACATACAAAGGGTCTGCACCAGTGCCGTCTGCAGGGGTCACATTCACTGCATATTTCCAAGACGCACCCCGAGAGCCCCCCTTTACAATAGTAGGATTAACCCCTGAGCTAAGCCTTCACTTCCACACAGCCTTTTGTCCACATTAGGGCCCTGAGGTGACAAAAGCCTTTTTTTGGAGAATGTATGCATGTGTTTGTGTGTGTGTGTGTGTGAGTGTGTGTTTGAGAAACACTTCAGGTTGGAATGCTTTTCAAGTAAACGGTCTATCCTGAATAGAGGCTGTGTGGGGGGATGTGAATATAAACACCTGTGCCAGAAGCAGAGTCTGTGTTTGTGGGAGCCTGTGGCCAGAGTAACGTCCCGGTGTTGTGTTTGCTCATTGTCTCTCACCTCATTGTTTTTTAGTTCGATCCTTTTGTCCCCAAACACTGTCTTAGTGCCCTAGTGCTGTTTTAGATTGTGCCCTCTGTTCTCCTGTATCTCTTATATTTCTCTTTTCCACTTTTAGCCTCTAGCCAAATGGTCACAGGCACACTGTAGCACAACACATCAGCTGTGTCTTAAAATCCAGAGGCCCAATATTAAATCTTTAAAAGAAATACAACATGTAAATGGACATAAGAACAAATATGCGAGGAGTGGAATGTTTATGGGAGGGAAATGCAACAAGGTATAAGATAGAAACAACCCATGAGGCTCAAAAACACATAAAAATGGAACAACCTGAAAACCTATAGTGAAAAAAGCAAAATGTATTCTATTATTTATTCTTTTTATGTGTACATCATTTAAACCAGGTAAAGTCAGTACAGCCCTTTCTTCAGTAGTAGTCACTGTTTTTCTTTACCTGGACAAAACATCCAGCATTATAAAGGAAAAGTTTTGCTACAAAATTCTCACTTCTCATGACAGTGACCTTTACACACACAAGTAATATCAAAGCTTTATCTTGAGGCATCAAGGTCACCTCTTTTAGAGAAATAAAAGGTTATCCGTTACATTTTGGAATGACACTTCTCAAATGCAGTTGTTCTTGGAATGAAACTATGCAGACACACTCATTTCTAAGGGTTTCTGTACAGCTGGCACGCAGATCACTCAGAATGTTAATTAAAACATGCAAATTTGACTTTTAGTCTAAAAGTTTGTGTGTATGTGTCTTTTCAGCATGTGACTGTGACCCCAGAGGAATTGCTGAGCAGCAGTGTAACAAAGTCACAGGCCACTGCGTGTGTGTGGAGGGGGTGTCTGGCCCACGTTGTGACTCTTGCGCTCGGGGCTACTTTGGTGAGTTCCCACACTGTGAACGCTGCCACCAGTGCTTCACTGAATGGGACATAATCATAGGAGACCTCACCAACCAGACCCACAGACTGGTGCAGAAAGTCAACACTATTAAATCCAGCGGCATCACTGGACCCTACAAGGACACCATCAACAACATAGAGAGGAGTGCAAGCTCCATCCGTGACATTCTGGCCCAGAACCCTGCAACTCAGCCCCTCACTGAGATCCAGACCCTGCTGGAGCAAGCTACGTACGTCACCATCCACACGTGTCCAAACATGTAACTAACTAGGGTTGAGCTGGGTGGCTTTAAAGTCTAGGTGTATTATTCACTTATTAGTCTTCAGGCTTATTAGGCATTAATAAATATACATTGTACAGTAACTCTAGTGACATTAATATGTAAGCTATGTGGTGATAAGAGTGAGATTATGTGGGTTAAAATAATACCGTGAGACAGTGTTGCTAAGGTATGATCTTGGTAAATCCGTTTAACAAACTTTCACTAAAATTCTTGTCTTATCCAGAACCTTAATGGCTGAAATGAATGAGAAGCTGAATCAGACGGAGGAGTTTATGTCTCAGTTCTCAGCCGATAACAGTACAGACATCAAGCTGGAGGCATTCTCTGAGGAAGCTCAGAAACTACAACGCACTGTCAAAGAGCTGCAAGACCAAGTTGAGTTTATGAAGAATTCCGATGTCAGAGGTAAGCAGCGCTGCATTTGAAATATTTGATATAACTTTTAAAACGTTCATATCAGTTGTGGGGTTCTCTAAGCACCTCAGATGTGAATTTAGTTTTGATTCAGGCCCCAAGATGCAGTTACAAAATGATTCTTCGATATTTAATTCCTATAGTCCATATAGAAATGACTTTTCTCTACAAGTAGCACTAGACCAGTTGAGTCTGAATGTAACCTAGGTGTGGTGCACCTGTTACTATTGGCCTGCATCTTGTTTTACCATCTAACAGCCTTAAAGACTGTCTCTTCATATCAGATTGTACGAAATATAGCCTATAGTGTGGGTGTATCAGTGCAGAACGTCACTGATCATGATGTACCAAAGAATTATTTTCATATTATCACTTCATCTATATATTCTACATAAGATGTAGAGTTTTGTACACTAGTCAAAACTAAAATGAACTAAATGCAAAATCTTTTATTTTTATATGTGGTCAAAGGTGTGAATCACATTCTTCTTTGTGGGTCTGTTCAGGAGCATCAGACACCATCAACAAGTACGTGCAGCAGTCTGAAGCAGCAGAGGCGCGAGTGAATGCCTCCACTGTTGACCCGGGAAGTGTAGTGGAGCAGTCTGCTTCGTTACGCAGGGAAACAGAAGACATGATGAACCAAACCAAAGAAGAGTTCCAGAAGAAGCAGGACGAACACGCCAAGGCGCTGGACAACTTAGCTGACCAGCTGGAGACTCTGGACCTGTCTGAGCTTAGTGAGAAGGTAAAGAGCTCTTTGTGTTTAATACCCTTAAAATATGTAAGATATGTGTTTTGCATTCTGTATTATAAAGAGGGATCCTGTGTATTATGTATAGTACATTATTCCACAATAATGAATACATAAAATACTGACACACTGAAATGACACTGTAACATAAAGTCTGCTCAGATATTTCTGATCTGTCTTTGTCTTAATCAGAATAAATAACACAGAATTAACAAAAAATCCTCAGAAACAAGTTTTCATGCTGATTTCATATCTGCTTTATTCGCATCAACTTCTTGAATTATGAGTTATATTAGATTTTCAATAGACTTGCATGTGGCTTTTATTAAACCACAGGCATCAATCAAGTAACTGTTTCAATATTTTCAGTGTGAAGTCAGACAGGCCACACTGTGGCACAGATATAATGATCAGTGTCAGTCAGCTACCACTGTTGTTTCAAAAACGCTCAGCATATGATTATTATATGATCATTATACCAACTATCATACAATATATAACCAGCTTCATCTCAAAAACTGTACGTGCGGAAAAACTAAACACAGATTTGAAATCAGCATGAAAACCCGTTGACCTGTGTAATTAAAATATATAAATACAATATTTATTATTTTTCTATGAAGTATAAATGTTGGTTCTGAGGCCTGTGTAGTAATCATCTCTGCTCTGATCTGATCCCAGACCTGTGGCAGTCCTGCTGGCTCAGAGGCGTGTGCTGACTCTCCGTGTGGAGGCCTGGGCTGTGTGGATGCTGACGGAAATAGGAAGTGCGGTGGAGAAGGATGCCTTGGCCTCACCACTCTGGCTCATAATGCCTGGCAGAAAGCCAAAGACTTTGACCAGGACATTGCCATTGCAATGGAAGAGGTTTACAAGCTCTCCAAGATGGTCAGTGAAAATAGAAACAGCTAATATCAGTGATTAGTGAGCACTTCCATACTGAACTGAATTGCAGATTTAAAAAAAAATTAATTATTATGTATTCAGGTTTCAGAAGCAAAAGTCAAAGCAGATGAGGCCAAGCTGAACGCTCAAGAGGTTCTGCTGAAGACCAACGAGACCAAGCGGCGCGTGGACCACAGCAATGAGGAGCTGCGCGTACTCATCAAGCAGATCCGAGATTTTCTCACTCGTATGTTCCAACTTCACAATTAAATATGTCTAGCTGAAAAGATTAAGTTCACGTGTTTAGCTGTTCCCACATCTGCGGCACTGAGCTTCTTCCCGTGTTTGCTCTACTGACCCTTGCTATTGTTGATAACACAGAAGAGGGAGCCGATCTGGAGAGCATCGAGGCAGTGGCTAACGAAGTGCTGCAGATGCAGATGCCTACAACGCCTGCCCAGCTGCAGAACCTGACGGACGAGATCCGGGAGCGTGTGTCCAGTCTGTCTGACGTGGAGGATATCCTCAATCAGAGCGCTGCTGACATCCAGAGAGCTGAGAACCTTCTGGAGCAGGCCCGCAAAGCCAGGTGAATAAATGCTTCAAAAAGTGATCTTGATTTAAATGTGCACATTATTTCCATGTGAAAAATATATCGACTAGCAGCTTTATTAAAGACACCCACCATATCACTGCACTCACTCCATTCTATTACATCTAATTCCCAAAAACGTGCACTTCACTGATAATAGTTACATTTTGTATTCCATCTGGATCAGGGCCACCAGTGAGCAGGCAGTAGAATGTTTGTGTGAGTTTGTATGTGTGTGTGTGCGTGTGTGTGTGTGTGTGTGTGTGTGTGTGTGTGTGTGTGTGTGTGTGTGATTGGGTTCTGACCACTGAGGAACAGGGTAAAGAGGATAACGCATTCTTAAGAGAAAATAATATGTTAATATAGTTCATTAATATGGAAATTATATAGATTTAATCACTTAAGTGTAGCACAAACAGGCCTTTTTGAAGTATTCCCTTACCCCAGCACAACAAATCAATCCCCTTTGTGGGCTGGCTCATGTGTCATGAGACAGGAAGTGCTCAGTATTAGGCAGATGGAAAAAATCGGTTTTGATGAGGGTTGTCTCAAGTTTTATATTGACAGTGTAGAATGATTGCTGTCCTGGTATGTGGTGTGCTGTCGCCATCTAGTGGCAAGACTCCAGTACAACATGAGCCAGTGGAGGACCTTGGAGTAGGTCATTTCTGTGTGTATCTTATTTACACCTTCTGAACGTAAAGCCTCTGTTTATAACAGGAAAGAGGCATCAAATGTGAAGAGCACAGCTGAGATGGTGCAGGAGGCTCTGGAGACGGCAGAGAAAGCTCAGACCACTGTGACAGAAGCGCTGAAGCAGGCCTCCAGTGACATTAAAGGAACACAGGACCTGCTGGTGTCTGTAAGTCAGAGCTGTTTAATTCAAACTGCATTGTGTTTAATATATAAAGTGGTGAACTAAAACACAGGTTAGAATGTGTGCAGTTGTTAATGAAACCTGTCATGTGAACATATTGCAGAATCAGAGAACTTTATTGATCCTGGAGAAATTTGTTTATATAATAACTGCCAGACAAACAGACAAGAACAACATAAAATATGAAGTCTACATAAAAGCAAAATAAAAATCTGTAGAAAAAAGAAACTCAATATGAAAATACACTATACTATACACAGAAACTCTGGATATGAACAGTATAGATATGTAACAGAGTTGAGTGCAATCATACATAAGATAGTTTTAGTGGAAGATGGTATGTTCATATGAGTATAACTTGATATTAGTGAAAGTAAGGGCTTGACTCATTTCACGTGTGGCAACAGGTGGAATCAGAGACGGCTGATTCCGAGTTCAAGCTGAGTAACGCGACCCAGAGATTACTACAACTGGAGAAGGACATGAATCAGCTGAAAGAAAAAGCCCTCAACACCTCCATCAGTATTGAGAAGACAGAAAGGGATGCAGATAATGTCAAGGAAATGGCGGAACAGATCAAAAAGGTGTGCGCATGCTCTGATACACTCAGGGTGGAGTAATCACTTCTCATATGTGATCTCATATGCATTCCAAATGAGAAGAATGCAGGTTAAATATATTTGATATATAGTGCCTGTTTGTATGTGTGTACTTATGCATGCTTGTGTGCAGGAAATGAACACGGATCTGAAGGATAAGTACAGTAATGTGGAGGAGCTGATCACTCAGAAGGCGCAGGGTGTGGCGGATGCTAAGAAACGAGCTGAGATGCTTCAGCAGGAAGCCAAAGAGCTGCTGCTACAAGCCAGTGACAAACTACAGCTACTCAAAGGTGCTCTTTCTCTGTAATCTCTTTTCAAAACAAATACATTAAAAAGAACCTTTTGTCACACATATATTACCTATTTGATTAAATAAGATTCCTTAATAATATTTCAAAAATATAGTACTTATCAGAGCAGTACATTTGAAAATAGGGGTCACTTTTAAAGATTACTAAATTACTAAATGTACGTATTACATTTATGATTAAAATACATAATGAAATCAGTTTATTCAGTCTTATTTTTTTATATTTGCCTGTATATTAGCTGTAATAACAATAGTTATGTGAGGTTTTGAAAGAAAGAAAGAAGGGAAAGTAGATTCCAGCCTCATTGAGACTGTACCTTTTTTTGTCTTGACTGAAATGGTAATGAAATAATATGTTCACAGATTTGGAAAAGTCTTATGATGAAAACCAGAAGACACTGGAGGAGAAGGCCAGCCAGCTGGTGGATCTAGAGAAGGCTGTAAAAGAGCTCCTTCAGGAAATCAGTCAAAAAGTCACTGTATACAGCACCTGTCTATTTTAATGACACACTCATAAAACAGTCAGCGATTTTACAGAGGCAGAAAGAAGTCATTTGACACTTCCTATACCAAAGTAGAATGTAAGGTGAATTAAAAATACTTTGTACATTAAAAAAAGCCAATGAATGAATGTAAGGTCAAATGCCCGACAAGACCATGTGACTGCAAAAGGCTTCGGACAGTTTCTTGCTCATCTGATTAGGATTTAGTCTTTATTTTTTAATTAAAACATTATTTTTTTCTACAGTTTTCTGGACCAAAACTAAACAAAAAACAAATAAACTTTTCATGCAAGAAGTTCTGCACTCTGTCAAGCCTCTTTTGTTGCTTTGTTTCCATCAGTAAAGTCCTAAGTATTTCTGTTTTGCTGTGCAACACTTCGAACTCCGTTTGTACAACACGTTTAACGCTATTTATTAAGAGCATCCCATGTATTCATAATTAATTAACTTATATACAGTGTTGGGCAAGCTACTTAGAAAATGTAGTGAGCTAAGCTATCATTTACTCTATATTGAATTAAGCTTAACTACACTAAAGCTACTGCCCTGAGAAATGTAGCAAGCTAAGCTACAGCAATATGGTAAAAGTAGTTCACTACATCTAAGCTATTTTTTTTATTGAACCAACTTCAAATCAATGCTACCTTTTTCTCCATTGTCTCAGTCAGCGTCATGAACTTCTCTAGGTAC
>JBBPCW010000127.1:9143742-9161279 GCA_037974425.1 Phenacogrammus interruptus
ACAAACAAACACACTAAACCACACTCTGAGATTTACATAAACACACAAACACACCGAAAGACACTCTGAGATTTACATAAACAAACAAACAAACAAACACTGAAACACACTCTGAGATTTACACAAACAAACAAAAAAAACACTAAAACACACCCTGAGACTTACACAAACAAAAACACACTCTGAGATTTACACAAACAAACAAACAAACAAACAAACAAACAAACACACCAAAACCCACTCTGAGGTTTAAACAAACAAACAAACAAACACACTAAACCACACTCTGAGACTTACATAAACAAACAAACAAATGCACCGAAACACACTCTGAGTTTTCCACAAACAAACACACTGAAATACACTCTGAGATTTATACAAATAAACACACTGAAACACACTCTGAGACGTATAGAAACAAATAAACACACCAAAACACACTGTAAGATTTACAAAAACGAACACCCTGAAATACACTCTGAGATTTATACAAACAAACACACTGAAACACACTCAGATAAACATAACTCAAACAAACACACTGAAACATACTGTGAGATTTACATAAAAAAACAAACAAACAAACAAACACACAAACACATTTTGAGATTTACACAACTTTAACAAACACACTGAACACACTGTGAGAATTACTAAAATATAACACATAAACAAGCAAGAAAAACAAGAACAACAAAAGGAGATGATGACAAGGAATTATATTATGTAATTACAATAAATGAAAAATATGTATATTTGATCAATAATAATATTATTAATCATAGCCACAACAAAACTACTACTGCTAATAATAATAATACATTTCATGTATTTTGTGGTTATGTAATTTAACAAATTCATCTGATTAGTTGCGGACTGTTTTATAAAACATTTTAGTGCATTTACTTCAATCCTACTACATTTATCTAACAAAACACCTTCCTGAGTATTGGATTTACTAATTTTTTACTCGGTGGGTTTAAATAGACCGTTTAGATTTATTTTATTTTCATCTAATATTTTGGGGCATCCCCAATGAGTCTAATGTATCTGTTTGAGCATATTTGTTTAAAACACTTATTTCGTTAAAATATACCAAACTATGATAAACAGTGACTAACAACATTGCAAGCGACATGTGTCGTATCATAGCAACCAAGAACAACAACATCCAGGATACACAATGGAAACACCAGGGGAGCGAGAGGCATCGGAGTACCTAAAAAATCACAAAATTGTAGAATTAATGAATAATCTAACTAGTATGCTCTTATTTCATAGACCAGGTAAGACGTTTCTGACTGTGTTTTTTCCCCGAGTGCTTGTTAGCCTTCTCTGTATTGCAGTAATCCTTTATTCTGACTGATCTGACAGTGGATCCACACGCCTGTAAGCTTTACTAATATATTTGCCTAGGTCTTTGGCTACAGGTCAGGCGAATTTGGTTAATCAGATTAAACAAATTAACCTGATTAATTTGGTTAATTTGTTTAACCTGATTAACCAAATTCGCCTGATCTGTAGCCAAAGCCCAAGGTAAATAGATTGGTAAATCCCCGAGTAGCTGGGTAGCATTGGTGTGTGGACGATACATCATCTTTTCATTAGAGTTCACGTTGACAATTATTTTCCTCTTTTAAGAACGGCCAAGAGAATTTCTGATAACACAGCTCAAACAACTGAAGGCTTCCAGGGATCATGCTGCTGACTGTCCTTGTCTCTTTGATGATTCCAACTTGGATGCAGTGTTTGGTATCTTGGATCCTACCAAACAAGGGAACATCTCTTACGCCCAATATAAGGAGGGTAAGAAAAATGGTGTAATACTGTTTGTTAATATTATATTATTATGCATCTATATTACTATTTAAATGAAGAACACATGCTAAATTCTTGCTGAAATGGTTACAAAATTATTGTTTAAAATAATTCAGTACAGGATAAGCTGATTTATATTTACATTTTAAGATAAATATCTTCATAGCTCTGATGACACTTGGCATCAAGAATTTCAACGAATGCCCTGAGGGTCTTGCAGATGACAGGATATCACATGACACATTCAAAAAAGAAGCGTAAGTGTTAAACTACTTATTGCCTTTTACAGTTACATACAGTTTGATGTTACACAAGTGAAATATGAGGATTTCCCCAAGTTTGGGCTTCAGTTCAGTTTAGCTGTTTCTTTGGAATGTCAGGCTTCAGTTTCATAGGAAGAATCTTCTGAAATCTGTTGTGAACATTCCATTAGTTTTATACAGTTTTTATACCGTCAAGAGATGTAGGTAGATGTTCCACCATTTTAGAGGAGCTTAATATTTCTTTATGAAACACATGAAGGTTTGTATTATTGTTCTGAATGTTGATAAAATAATCACTCAGTAACACACAATGGTATAATTCAGTAAGGTACATTTTCAGTTGAAAAGCATTTGCTTTGTGATATAATATCACATTTTATCATATTTACAGCACCCTAATATCATATTTTTGTGTAAACGTGTACATGTAGTGTGAGCCTTCGTTTTTTTTGAAAACTGAAGAGATTAAGGAACTTTCAGCTAATTGTGTTTTCTCTTTTTAGGAAGGAAGCTCTTGCTAAAAGTGCAGCAACATTCCAGATGTAATTATTTATCTACTACTAATGTGGAAAAAAGATATAAGATTGTAATAAACATTTATTTCCCTCATGAGTGTTTGTATGAAAGTTTGCTAGGATATAGATGGTTGAGCTGCACTGAGAAGAACAGTGTTGTGTGGTGTGGAGTTTGTATTCAGTATTTAATTGATAGCTGTTCTCGATATTAAAATTGAAAAAGGTAAAACGTGTAAAACAGTTATATATAGTGCTCTATAGTGCTCCGATTTTCCTTCTTTAAAACAATATTTTTAACATTTATTTAAAAAAACAAGGTGCAAAGATATCCAACGTGTGAATCCTTGACAAACATCCAAATTAGTTACTTGTTTCATGTCGTTTAGCAGCAGTAACTACAACTAGCATTCTGTACAAGTTGATATCAGACTTTCACAGCGTTGTATAGTAATATGAGCCCACTCTTTGGAGAACTGCTTCAGTGCAGATATATCAGTTGGTTTGTTTGGCATAAATTGCTCGTTTGCATTCCTGTGACAACATCCCTATTGTGTTCAAGTCAAGACTTTGACAAGGCCACTTCAAAACATTCATTTTCTTTCTTTCAGTCATTCAACTGTAAATTTCCTTGTATTGTCTTGCTGTATGTGTTTCAGCTTCAGCTCATTTAAAGTTCAATAAAATGTTTAAGATGCTCTGATTCAGAACAGAGTTTGTGGTTCCTTAGATAATACCAAGTCATCCAGAACGTCCCTAAATTTGTAGCTAATGGATCTCACTGTGGTTTGGCAACCCTTTCAACACCTCATGTTTTTAACATTAATCAGGGTCTTGTGTGTTTGCAAAAAGATTGTGGTGTCTACATCATTCAGATGATAAAGTTCAGTATGGGTGAGGTCAGGGGCGTAGCAGCCAATTTAAAAGGGGGCGGGGCAGTATGGTGATGTGACCCAAGGGTGTACATACAGTATAATAAATTCTTAATAGAACAATGGGGCATTTTACAGCACCAAAGTGACAATTTGAGGAACATGCCAGGATAACTTACATGAACCTATTTCTGTGAAATCATACTATAAAATACATAAATAAATAAATAAAATACTGCAAGACACAGGACTGTGGATATCTATACTTTAAATTTTATAAAGTAGAAAGTTATATAAAAAAGATATTTTATGATATTACAATATTTAATTTACACTACACTTGAACAATGTTTATCTTACTACTTAACGTAGGCAACAAAAGACAGCAGAACCCGATAATCTGTTCTGTCTCATTTACCAGCGCTTTTACCCAAAGCAACAAGTAGGAAAGCATTGAACATGCACTGAATTCAGCGCAACGTGACGAGGTACACAGAACAGGTTCTGTTGTCTTTCGAGGTTAAATCATAACATGGAAACGTGTGATTCGTGTCATCGCTACATTCTGTAACACACACTCACACTGTGTTTGAAAAAAGGATGTAATCGTCCTCTCCGTTTTTCTAGGGTGTATTTTACCCCAGACAGCCAAGTGGATGAACGAACGAAAATTCACAAGAGCAACAAGATTTGAAGCTCATGGCAGACGCCCGAGAGATTCGCGCTGTGATTGGTTAAACGTTAGTTCACTCAAATCTAATTAACAAATCAGAGAACACGGTTTGGGGGGGGGGAATTTTGGAGTTTCTAAAACTGAGGGGGACGTGTCCCCCTCATCCCCCCCGGTTGCTACACCCCTGTGTGAGGTTTACATTCAACAGGGCTTGCTGCATTTCAGGCTGTCTCTGTAAAATCAGCTGAATCTCATTGCCAATTAAATTAGAATAAAAATGAAAAGCCTTCACTGTAAATAAGGTACATATGGAAATACTTTTTCATGTCACTGCATTTTATTTTCAGAATGATCCCAAACAAAAATAGTGTAAGTGTAGATTAAATCATGGTAAAAAATGAGAAAAAAGATTTTGTGAGTTTTACACTGAAGCTTACATCTTTATTTTTTAGAGTATTTTTCTTCAGTAAAATATACATTTCTCTGCTGGAAACATTAAAAAGATGTTGCCTACAAGCATTTTTGAAACCTTAAACATTTAATCAGGTTTTCTCAACCATTGTCAGCTTCTAACAGCAAGTGTTAAACAGTTTGGAGATCATGTGAGATGTGAAATCATATAGTTAGTGTAATGACATACAGTTTGACAGCTCCACTCAAGAGGCTGAATACTAGTGCTGCTTGTATGTTCCCATCTCCAACTTACAGTACATGGACCATAGTATCGGGGCACATGGCCCACTACTTTCAGTGAAGGGCAATCTTAATACTTCAGCATACCAAGACATTTTGGACAATGCCAAGCTTCCAACTTTATGCACACAGTTTGGGGGAAAAACTTTTTCAAATCCAGCATGACTGTGTCCTAGTGCACAAAGCAAGCTCCATAAAGACATGGCTGGGTGTGAAAGAACTTGACAGGCTGCACAGAGCCCTGACCTCAACTCCATCCAGCAGCTTTGGGATGAACTGCATCAGAGATTGTGAGCCAGGCCTTCTCCAACATCAGTGCCTGACCTCATAAATGCTCTACAAGATAAATTCCCTCAGAAATACTCCAAAATCTTGTGGAAAGCCTTTCCGGAAGAATGGAAGCTGTTACTGCTGCAATTGGGGCCCAATTCCATATTAAAGACTATGCATTTAAATGCTATGTTATTTAAAACCCTGCTGGTGTGATGGTCAGGCGTCCCAATACTTGTGTCCATAAAGTGTATGTAATGCCCACATTGTGGAGATTCTATTCACTATTCTTTTTTATTCTTTTTCTCTTCAGCCATGACTGGTTAATCAAGTTCCTCGGGTTATGTATAAGAGTGTGGACTTAAGGACATACCAACAGTGGTGATATTTAAAAGCGAACCCGTCTTTTAGCGTATGCTGGAAAATACCGCAACAACTGCGTACTCCGGCGCAGTAGGTGGCGCAATACACCATGAAGGTTTAGAGCAACCACGGATCTCACAGAGATAGGTTTGTTTGAAGGCTGATGTTCACACACGAGATCCGCCCATTTGTTTTACCAGGGCCACGCCAGGTAAGAGAAACACACATGATTCTTTACTGGCCGCAACGGAACACTCTTTAAATACTGACACGTTTAACTGGGAGACCAGCAGGATCCATCAAAAACATTCGTTCAAACAAATGATCTTTCTATTAGAAAGTGCCATATGACTCCCATTATTTCGAATTCAGATTATACAAGGACCATTTTGTCCTTCTGATATATACATAATGTTTACTGCACTTTCCCAAATGTGCTACACAACTATAGACATCGGTTATTTAAGCTACAACGTGATCTTAAACACTGAACAACTGAAAAACACTTATAACTCAGAACAACATGTATAACACCTATTCTATATGGACAAAAGTATATATTGCGAATAGGTGTTATACCTGACCATTACTTAAATTGACACTGCATTCAAACACATAGGTCCCCCCTTACAGATATCTGTTTACACTCTTCTTTGATGGCTTTTGGAGTGTTTCTGTGGGAATTTGTGCTCATTCATTTTGTAGAGCATTTATGAAGTCAGACACTGATGTTGGATGAGAAAGCCTGGCTCACAATGTCTGTTCCAGTTCAGGTGTTGGATGGGGTTGAGGTCAGGGGTTGAGGTGTGGGCTCTGGGCGGGCCGGTAAAGTTATTCCACCCCAAACTCGCCAACCATGTCTTTATGGACTTCGCTTTGTGCACTGGGGCAGTCATGGCATTGTCCAAAATGTCTTGGTATACTGAAGCATTATGATTGCCCTTTACTGGAATTGAAAAGGGCAATCTTGCCCAAAGGCTGAAACACAGGTGTGTCCCAACACTTTTGTCTGTATAGTGTACATCAACATAGTATCTAAGCATTCAGTCTCATCTTAGCTTCTGTTTGCTGCCTTCAATTGATGTCATTTCATTCAATTGATAGGTGCAGTATTTCTTTCTTTAACTGTCTCCTTGGGAATATGGAGAAGTCCCAGAAGAAGAGGCTGAATTCCAGGTGCACTCAGGTATGGGTTACAGAAACATGGGCAACACCTATCTCTTCCTAAACTACTGATGGGAATAATATGTGTACATTATTACTAAATCATTAGTTAACAGTTGAAGTGGTCTTTTTAGGGGGTTAAACAACCCTTCAAGAAGAAAAAAACATCTACTAATCAGAAGATACTGGCTGCTGACAGTCACTACCAGACGATGACAATCCAGGTTAGATGAATACATAATATCAACTGCTGGGATTATAACAAATGTTGTGAATAAATTATTCAGATACTCATTTCATTTGTGTGGTTTTAGTTTAAAATAGAGGACAACTGTGCAGAAGTCTTGACCAATGGTAAATGTAGCCAAACTGAAACTGGACCCTGCTACTACCAGCCGCCTCTGCTGTGTCCGAAGCCTACTAACCCAACGTTGGGTCTGCTCCTTTAGCCAGATGTCAATGTTTCAACATAAAGATGCTATTCTCCTGGTGTGGAATGGTGCAGTAGTTCTGCCAACTGTTTAACTTAATATTGAATTACCATAAATTGTCTTGTTTTCTGTGAGAGGCCTGAATGGGTTGTGTTTATGTAATTCAGTAGTGTCACTGCTTTCCTTAATGTCTTTATCATATTAATTGCAAACTTTTAGACAAACATTTTGAAGTGTGCTTCCTTACCAGTCATATTTAGAGGTTTTACCCCAAGTATTTACTTTGGATAAATGACCAATTGTAAAAAAATATTTATCCACCTTTTGTTTCACACTGTTTAATATGTCATATAGCAATACTCCCTTTGCTGTATTTTATGAGTCTTTTAAAGTGACTTTGCAGGCACAAATCATACTTGTAAGTAGTACTTTTCCCTTCAGTGTGTTCTACTGAACTTGGAGATTCACTCCTGCTTCGAGAGCCACAGCACACCACTATGACTGGAATTCAGCAAATAATGCAGTGTTTTATTTCAGTTATTTCAATACATTTTAATAGTACTGACACCCTATTTATATATTGATGCAGGTAATTATTGACTGCTTTCTGGTTACACTCAGGTACGGTCCAGGCTAAACTCACTCTCCTGAAGGAGGTGGATACCATTTCTGAGTGCCAACTTTGCAGAAGTCTCTTTCGTGGTCTCCCTAATTGTCCTACTGCTTGTCCAGACTACCTGAATTTGATGGTCTGTATTTCTCTATTTATGTCCCTAGTATCCTTTTTTGTCTACATAAAATAAAATGCACACAAAAAAAGACATACCTATTTAATGTTTTGTGAGAATAATACATAATGCATAATGAATTTAACAATGTAGGCCATGATTCAGAGAGTAATCATGGTGGCCGTAATGATTCATCATAATATCCTTGAACAATGACAACGTTTTCCCCCTCAGTTTTATTTATTTATTTATATCGGTGTTAATTCTTCTTTTTGTAGATGCCATACAAGCTGTGAAAGACCTTCTTGATGCTGTTTTCCCACAAAGAGATCCGGAAGATGTCACTTGTCAGAACCATCTCAAGTTCTGTGCCTCAGGACCAGCATTTGACCCTACTGCCAAATTCCCACCAGAAAAACACACAGAACCAGTGTAGCCGGGAACCTGTTGTGGTCCTCAGAAGGTTCCAGCAAGCACATACTGCGTCTGAGAAAGGAGATCCAGTTATTCAAGAAGCACAGGGAGTTGAGCAGATTGAGAGGGAGGATGATGATAGCGAAGAAGGCTCTAACAACATCAAGACACTGCAAAAAGACTTTGTAGAAAAAAGCCAAAATAAAGCCCTCGTCTGAAAATATGGAGGGAAATGGAGAGGCCTGTGAGGAGCCCCTGTCAGAACAGTGCAGAACAGTGAGATCTGTCGCAAGAGAGTTTGATGTTTGCCAGACGACACTCTGTTTCATTAAAAAGGTGGAGAGATTAGGTCTGGTAGACACAGCTCGGGACAGGCTATTGGACTTTCAGGAGATTTTTGTCCAACCTCCAGTAAAATATTCTGGCAGATTATTTAAAGACCACTGTCTTTTTATGGGCTCTGCAATAAAGAGGTTAGCAAGAAAATATAAAAAGTATTTAAAAAGTATATGTGCAAATGTGAAGTCTGTGTAGAAGAAGGAACACTGTGAAGCAGTTTATGACCAAGTATGAGACGGTGAAATAAAGAGAAACTAGGAGGATAAATGACATTTATTTTAAAATGAACATTTTCCATGTATTTCCAGTCATGTTCTCAGGTTCCTCGGCTGGCATTCCTGCTGTTCATTATAAATGCAAATTCCCCGAAACCTGGAATAAGTGCTCCTTGGCTGGCCGTGACTGGTTTATGGGATTCATGAAAAGACAATCAAGTCTTTCGATACGACGCCCTCAAACAACCAGCCTGTCAAGGAACATCAGCTTCAACAGACACAGTGTCTCCATTTTTTTTGACAATCTCGAGAAGGTCTTTGCCAAGCACAAATTTGAAGGCAAGGACATTTGGAACATTTACGAAACCATTTTGTCACCAGGCGTTGCGCCAGACACATGGGGTCAGTAACATCAGGAGAGAGGGGCATCCTTGTGACCCTTGCATGCGCCGTCACTGCTTTTGGGTACATGATTCCTTCCTCCTATGTTCACTTCAAGGACCACTTCATCCGGGATGGCCCACCTGGTTGCATTCCTCAGGCTGGATGGTGGAGGAACATTTTATCCAGTTCCTCCATCATTTTCACTGTCAATGACCATCGATGACATACCTGGCATTGTTAGGGTAGCCCTCCAAGCGTCGGGAACACCAGGCAATGTTTCAGCTCCACTGGAATTTAGCCTTTTGATAGACAGAAATTCAATGATTCTGACTTCGCTCTGTCTTAGGTTACAGATCGGCCAGCTCCTCCAGCGCCACAGTTCAGTCTGGTTCCTCTCCTGCAGCTCCTTCAGTGCCACCAGGTCAGTCTGGTTCCTCTCCTGCAGCTCCTCCAGCGCCACAGTTCAGTCTGGTTCCTCTCCTGCAGCTCCTTCAGTGCCAGCAGGTCAGTCTGGTTTCTCTCCTGCAGCTCCTCCAGTGCCACTAAGTCAGTCTGGTTCCTCTCCTGAGCTCCTCCAGTGCCACTAAGTCAGTCTGGTTCCTCTCCTGCAGCTCCTCCAGCGCCTCTAAGTCAGTCTGTTTCCTCTCCTGCAGCTCCTCCAGCGCCACTAAGTCAGTCTGGTTCCTCTCCTGCAGCTCCTCTAGTGCAAGCTGGTCTGTCCTTTTCTTCCTCTGTACCCCCTCCACTACAAGCTGGCCTCTGTCTCCTCTGCTGGGGTCTTCTCTGCCAGACCTGTCTCCCTCTGCAGGTCTACCAGGACATTTTCACCTGAGGCCATCGGACCTCACCCCAAAACTGGACCACACAAAACAAGAGAAAGGAAAAAGCAAAAGATAAAGCCCATGGAAAAGGATAGTGACAGAGGGAGATGATGTGTTTTGTATCGTTTGTTTTGAGAGCTACTCCAAACCAAAAGGAGTGTGGTTGCAATGCCTGCTTTGTAAGCAGTGGGCCCATGAAGCCTGCACTGATGGCAGTTCTATTTTTGTATGCCACAACTGTGAATCAGTGAATAGTTTTCAGTGAATAGTTTTTTGGCTTTTAATCCATGTAATCTGACTCAAAATGGGCTATTTAAAACCATTTTCTTAAACATACTGATGTCAATAACTCAGTTAACTTGATATCTCGGTAGAACAGCTCTGAGTATTCTGTTAGGTCTGTTGCTTAGGCTAACTCAAGAGTTGAGTGTAATGACAGTTGTTATATCAAATTAACCAAATATGTTTTCACATCATTTTACTGAATGCAACACTGATTCTTGGTCAATCAATATGTGTAGTGTGTAGGTCTACGTCAGTTTCTGAATGTTAAATGGATTTCCATTATCATTTGCTTAAAAACCACAATTTCGTCAATAAGTAATCTATCATTGTGTTTTTTGTTAGGATGTTACTTACGCCTATAGTAAATACCAGTTATTGCCTTCTCATCTTTATTAACAACTCAGTGAACTCAATTAACACTGTCCGATCACAATTAAACAACAACAAAAAAATGCGAGTAATGTTTGTCAAGAATTTATTTTTTCCTTCAAGACTGTCCAACCTATGTGGGGATGGTAGCAACATTTCTCTCTCTCTATTAAAATGTTATTTACTTCAATATTATAATATTTACACATGCTGTAGCAGCATAGGGTGACAGGTGTATATTGTATTAAAAGTGTATCTTTCTGTTGTAAAAAGTCTCTGAAATACTGAAGGAAAATGGTACAACTGTCCGGTCTCTCCCCTACTATTTATTACTTTAAAAAAACTATATCACAGGGATATGTGGAGATCTGGGATGTAAAGCCAGATCCCCACATATCACATAACGCAGCGTGGAACATTTGATCTGCTGATTGGTTGCATATGTCAAATTTATGAGATGCCTTGTTAGGCAGAGAAAGCTGCTCTGAAACCTTGTCCACTTAATCACTTAGTCACTGTTGTAGTGAAGGGACAGATCAAAGGGTTCTAGAAGGTTTGATTTCACACAGTCATTTTAAAAAGAAAAAACTCAGTAGTTTATTTGAATATGTGGCCTGGGTGCTGTGTGTCATAGTTCATTTTGATTAATTTATTATTTGAAAACACAATTTGATGTTTGTCTGTCCCTTCCTTCCTGGTTTAGCTGGCATTTATTCTGTGAAAAAGGTGGGAAATGAACACATATAGTAGACACTTCAAATGAATGTAGGGGAAGGGGAGGGAAGGTAGTCTCTTGTGTTAGCTTTACATTCATAACTGAATTATATCTGTGGAAAAAGACGACTAACTTGTTCCACTATGAATTTAAGTGTTATACTACTAACATTAGCCTTCAGCACACATGTACGTGTTACTCTGTACTGTTCAGTAGCTAAACTAGCAGTCTTTGGGGATATTAAGGGATTTCCAGTAGTTATGTCAGATACATACATGTGATAGTTTAATGGATGATTATATATAGGAACTGAACTTGTCTTAGTGAGGTGTTGTGGGGCCACTTGTGGTTAACATGATGTCATCCTGTCCTGACCACACCACTGCTCCAGATTTGTGTTGATCGACGTCTATGGTTTTTCCACCACTGAACTCTCAAGTGTGTCATACAGAAAGATAAGCTCATCTTGGTGGCTTTAAGCACTGCAGCCATACTGAAAGATCCTTCTCTGTGTGGATGTGGATTGACTGTTCTTGCTGACACGGTCTGATCACATGCAATATTGACATTCTCAGTCACCAAAGGAACAGCTACTGTTTTTCCTTACATATATACTAATGTATGAGCATCACACTCGCTGAATGTGTGCTACCACCACAATTTCCAGCTCTGGTTACTGATGTCTTTCCTGCAGATCTAAATGCAGATGTCTCTTCAGTCATTGTTCCTACTGAAACATTAGTAATGAAGACTTTCAAAGTCATTTAGATCCCTTCCTCTTGTCACCTCAGTCCAAAATTGAGGTCAACTAGGCCTCAGCATGCGCATAGATGCCACAGAGCACGGCAGAATGAGAAAAGTGTCACACAATACAGAAGCATATGTACTTCGGTTTCTCTATTCAGTTATCAGGGGTTTTCTTTGTATTAGTATGATGCATGTAGTGCACTGTAGGGAGAGGACTTTGATGGACAAAAATATTACAAACAAAATTCTGTTATAAAGCTGAGATAAAATGCTGCTGGGTCAAATACAACAAAACATGACAAAACATTCTTATATGATATCCCACACTTTGCAAAAACTGGCATTTATTCTTAAATGAAGCACATTCATCACCACAGTTTCATTATTTTTTTGTAGTCATGCACCATTTAAATTTCCTATGAAAGGTTTTTCTTTTTATCTCCTTGTCAACCTTTCTGTTTGTTGTTACACCAATTACGCCACTCGATTAAAGCCACTGACAGGTGAAGAGAACAGTCCACCTCTGAAAGCAAAAAAATGGAGCAATGGAAGAAGACGGTCTGGTCTAAAGAATCATGTTTTCCTTTTCAGCTTGTGGAGAGCTGGGTGTGTCTAGGTCACTTACCTGCTATAGCACCAGGATGCACTATGGGAACAAAGCGTGCTGGTGGAAGTGTTCTGGCGTCCATATAGATATCACTTTGACACCACCTACCTAAACACTGCTGCAGACCAAGCACACTTCTTCATAGAGGCGGCATTCCCTGGACGAAGAAGTGGTCCCTTCCAGCAGGATAGTACGCTCTGCAACACTGCAGAAATAGTTCAGGGATGGTTTTAGGAACATAAAGAGTTCAAGGTGTTGGCCGGGCCTTTAAATTCCCCAGATCTCGACCTGATCAAGCATCTGCTGGCTGGACAAACTAGTTTGATCTATAAAGACCTTGCAAACTACAGGACTTAAGGGATCTGCTGCTACTGTTGTGGTGCCAAAAAAGACAGCACACCTTCAGATGTCTTGTGGAGTCCATGCCTCGAAAGGTCAGAGCTGCTTTAACTACATTGGGGGAGGCCTCCGCCATCCAGGAAGGTGGTTTTAACGTTATGGCTGACTGGTCACTTACCTGCTATAGCACCAGGATGCACTATGGGAACAAAGCGTGCTGGTGGAAGTTTTCTGGCGTCCATATAGATATAAGTTTGACACCACCTACCTAAACACTGCTGCAGACCAAGTACACTTCTTCATAGAGGCGGCATTCCCTGGAAGAGGCAGTGGTCTCTTCCAGCAGGATAATACGGATAATGCGCTCTTCCATTTGCACAATGTACATATTGCTGCTACATCTATATGAACACATATAAAAAAACAATTTTTGATGCTTCTTGTTATGTTTAAGTCATTTACTTTAGATTTGTGTATAAATCTCAGATTTATATTTTTTAATTTTTAAAATTTTTTACTTACTTTTATACTTATATCTACTTGTACTCATCTCTTATTTTATCTGTGTTTTAGTAAATTTCCAGATATCTTTAAATTAAAAATGTACTTACGTTTGCACAGTCAGTAAGGAGCGCTTCAGGATACATTTCACTGTGTGTTGTACTTGTATGACTATGCATGTAACAAATAAAGAATCTTGAATCTTGGTGTACAAACTTTAAGGCTTTTTTTTACCGAGAGCCCAGTGCTCTAGATGTCAGAAAATATTCTACCACCCTGAAGTTATGGATTGTTCTGTCATCGTAACTGTATGAATCCACCTGTGGTGTTTAGGTTCGAGGTATGCAGCATGCAAATATAAACAATAAAATAACATCAAATAAACATACTATTCTAGATTGAGGTGCAAACATGCTGTAACATATTCTGTGCATAGTGATGTCATCCAGACAATTAACCACAATCACCACAAACTGAAGGCCTAAGGTACTGTCATCAGAAAAAAAAGTGCAAAGTGACTTCACACAATGAAAGGTTAAGGAGGTTATAAGAATACATGAGAGAGGATGAAATTCACATAGATTTTTCGCCAAACTGTTACTTTACTGACCACAAGACAATGACATTTCTTTGATCTGTGCTGCACGAAGTTGTTATTTCTGTTTCGATATATCACTCTCCCTCAGCCAGTGTATGTAAATTTGTACTATGATTGAACTACTATACCTCAGAACGACAACACTTTAAAGAGCAGTCAGAATAGGCTTCTAAAGGCAAACGCTGTTTGGTTGTCAAGATGGATCACAACTAAATATTACGATATTGGGGTTGTAATGTTAATTATGTAAGCATAGATGTGCTGAGTTTTCCACTCTCCATTCATTCAGATATTGTTGACCTGTGTTCTGATTCCATTTGACAGATCTGTCTTTCTCTAACATGTTTTAATCTTGTATTAATAAAATAATGTAGCAATGTATTCAATGTCTACTTGCTACTATTGTGTTTCATCCAGGTGTTGTAGGATAGTGGTTGAAGTATATCATCCGAACTACCCCTGACTCATGGATATAAAATTGCATTGCAAGTAGTAATATAAGTGCTCCAATAAACACACTGGGTTGTACTTTTAAAGCAAAAAACCCAAATATTTTTGATTCTGCTGTAAATGCCAGTCTTCACATACTTGCAATGTGCAATGTGAAGCTGAAAAATTAGATCAGAATGCTCAGCTGGTAATATAATATATATTACCAGCTGAGCATTCTGATCTGATCAGAAAATGAATTTGGACCAAAAAAAAGACAATTCTGCCTATCAGAGAATGAAATACAAGCAATGGACTAAATAACTAACTTGAATGAATTCAAGCAACCTTTCTGCATCTTGTTTTTTTGTAATGTAGATATATAAGGAAATTGCAAATTGCCATAATTTTGAAGACACCCTAGCTTTATAATTAAACTAATCCTACATGGATTAAAATGTCTGTTGCCCGAAATGGTTTCTTGCATTTGCAGGGAATTATGGGCTATTCCTGATAATTAACCAACAAGTTTAATCAGGTGTGCATATGCAAGAAAATCACTGAAGGAATCTGGCAAGCAGCAGAGTATTGAAAACCTGGATTATGGTGCACTTTTGATACTCAAATGACAGTAAATATTTTTTTTAATGTATATGTAGTGAGACTGGAGACACACAACAATGTGATGTTAGTGAACGTGTAGCCATCAGTATCATTCCAATTAAGTAACATAGAGACATAGTTGTTTATAAGAGTAAATCTTTTATTCCCTAGACTATTCATTCATATTACAGGCAGCCCAGGTTCGCTCAGCACGGCCCTGTTCATTTTAATGCTTGCTCTAACCACCTGCCTCAACTCCTGCCTCTACTTATTCTTTTAAACAAGAGCTGTATGCTGGTGGGTTTGTAGTGAAGACCATGGAAAACATTTAAATGAATAGTTAATTAGATATCCAGGAACTACACTAATGCAGAATCCCTCGTGGAACCACAGAATACTCATAACCTTTTTGTCAAGTAACTAAATCTAAAGAATAAATATAAAATATATACAGTTTTATTCATTTCGTTAATTTAGTGGTTGTGTCCAAGGTGGCGGCGGTGTAAAAGTTAAATTACACTGCAAAAACAGAAGTACATCTGAGATGCAGCCCATTTGAGATGACGCTAAAAAAGTAAACAAAAACTTAACCAGCTACTCGTCGGTATTGTGGATTTTTGTTCGTTGATCGTCGTTGTAGATGAGTAGATCAGATCAGAAGATACAAGTTCACTTTATACGACAAGAGAAGCCTGGTCTATGTAAAAAGAACAGTTTTGACGAAGTTTACGAAGTGCTGGGCGCCAAACACTGCGAGGCGAGGCGGACGGAGAGGACGGCTGCGTTTCTGTAACGCGCCAGAGAGGGGTTTGTATGAGCAGGGGGCCCCGACCATCTGCCCCCGTCTGAGGCGGAGGCCACGCCGAGTCGTTTCTGCAGGGCTTTTTGTGGCTAAGCTGCACCTTTTGCGCAACGCCCGTGTCGTTTGGGAAGGAACCCTGGGTGCACAAAGGCAGCCTCCTCTCCGAGAGGGCAGCGCCAGAGAGGCGAGTCACACACACACACTCGCGCACGCACACACTCACGCACGCACTTACACACACACAAACAGGCACCACATCCACTCGGCTAATCCTCCACCCTTGCTGCCGAGTCGTTCCTGCTCAGGCCCGGGCCAAAGCATTGCTGGATATTTGGAACAAAGGTAAGAGTCCTTGCTCCGCGGCCGCGAGCCGTTTTGGCCGCTCGAGTCACGGAATCGCGTGGCCGCTCGGAGCCGTATCCCAGGCTGCTTAGCAGAAAATGGCGTCGCCGAGCGAGCGAGCGAGCCGTGCTTTCCTGGACAGGCAGGCCGGCCGGGGAGGGGAAACAGCGCGCCCCGTCTCCTGGAGCTCTCGCGAAGCTCTCTTCTCGCTCTCGGTGCTCGTGGAGGCCGGTGGAGACGCTGGCCGCGGCGGGCCGGTGTCTTGGCGCTCCGCGCTGGAACGGAGGCTGCGGGAGGCGCGTAAAAGGCGGAAGGGTCACCGGAGCTGTGCGCCAGAGCGGCCCTGGGGGAGAGGGGCAGGCGGCACGGGCGGCACGGAGCGCGGAACGCAGCGCGGAATGTGGGCACGGCTCGTGGCACGCGGCACGAAGCCTGCGTGGAGAGGGGGAGCGAGGCGGGAGAGAGAGCGAGTGAGAGAACGAGCAACAGCGCAGCGCACGCGCCTACGGGACCGCATCGCACCGCTGGGCGCGTGGCGTCGGCGAGGGCTTCGTGCGAGGTTGTTTTTCTCTCTCCCCATCTCTCTCTCTTCGCGGGCCCGACTCGCCTGAACGCGGCACGGCACAGTACGCGACAAGGGGACGCAGCGCGGCCCGTTGTGTTTTTTCCGTTCCTGGACGAGCTAATCCGGCTCAGTGGCGGAGCGGAGCGGATTGATGGGCCACGCTGCAGCAGCGCGAGCGAGACTTTGCGAGGAAACTAAGAGATGCACGCGGCTCGCCGGGAACCGTGCACCGTCCTACAAGGCGCCGTGCAGCAGGGCGGGGGGCGGAACGGAAGGGCGCTGAGCGAAGTGCTGGCTCGTGCCTGTGCCAGGATGGGCCCCAGGTTGCGCAGGATGGGCAGCAACGCAGAGCGTGCACCAGAGCCATCATCAGCCCGGCGCTCCGCACGCAGCCCGCGCAGATCGAGCGGCACGGAGAGACACCACGGCTCAGGCACACAGGGCTCGTTTGTCTCGAAGGTCTCGTACTAGCAGCGCGAGCTTGGCGAGGTTAAGTCTGACCGCGGCTTCGTGCGTTCTCGCAAAGACTCCCACATGGTCAGCCATTGCTGAGGCGCTGCTAGCCGGAGCCATAGAGTGGAGAGAGAAGTGTCCTACTCCGACACACACACACACACACACACACACACACACACACACACACACACACACACACACACACACACACACACACAC